>CM062806.1:62096290-62161290 GCA_031772625.1 Pinus tabuliformis
TACGAAAAGCGGTTGCATTTCGCAACTACTGAGAAATTCTAATTCAAAAGCAAACGCAAAAATAGTTAGAAAACCACTTAAATGCTCTTTTAGAATCAATATGCAATGATCTTTGATAGCTTATGAGGTACTGGTGAGGGGAAAAAGTCTAGGAAAATGTGTAGGAGAGATGTAGTTTCAGGGCTCAACATACCCCCACTGTGAAGGTGTTGCATGTCCTCATGCAACCAAAACTTTGATCATCCTCCCTTTAGTTCATGTGTTCTAAGACCTCTGCCAACACATCCAGCCTTCTTTTTTCTTCTTTCTCGAGACCACTGTCATCCTCGGCTTCCTCATTAGGGACTTGAATTTGAGTTGATGAGATCTCTGCTCAACCTCCTGCTCTTTTTCTTCAATTTTCTATTTTTCTTCTGCCATAGCCCAAGATGCAACATGGTGTTGTCATGAATAATCTTATCCAACCTGCTCTGTTCTCTCAATGTTTCATTTTCTCTTTTGATGTGTCTATTTAGGACCTCCAGCTCAAAAACTTCCTGTTTTAGTGATTGGATTAGAGCTTCCTGGGCTGTATTAGGCTGGGCAGATGAAGTGCCTTGATCTGTGGCAGTTTTCTCCAACGTTTCAATATAATCATACATTTCTTTTTGGTTGGATCTATCTCAGCTGTATTCTTCCTTGGGTTGTCCCCAAAATCTAGTTGAGAAGGACTGATCTCAAGATCTGGCTGAGAAGGACTAATCTCAAAATCTAGCTGAGGAATAGGAGTATGGTGTGGGCCACAACCAGGAGGGATTGTTGGAGGTTGTTTCGGTGTTTCCCTCCTAAATCAATGAAGTGGGGCCCTTTAGTTTGTACTTTTCTCAGTTTTCCTTTAAGTCTGGAGCTCCTCCTTAGATTTTGTGAGCCAGTGTCTTCTTTCTCCACACTCTGTTTTTCTTTCCCTTTCCTTTTTGTTGCAGCTGATTCCTGAAGGTAAACTAGTCTTTCAGAAAGTATTTAGCGGTCCTCTTTTGAGGAAGGTTCCGGGGTCTGATAGACAACTTCAATTTTTCTCTTTCCCTTTAATTTTCTTTGCTTCCTAACCTCAATTCTTTCCTTCCTACTTTCTGGCAGCTTCTCTTCCTTATTAGTTTCTTTAGCTATGTTAGTAGGAGTGTCCTGAATTCTCACACTTGTTTTCCTTCTCCTACTTTTCCTTGTTGAGTTGCTCTCGGTGTTTTAGGTGGATCTTGAAAGAAGTTTCTAACTAAAAACTGTTCCCAGGTGTCCTTCTTTTCCTTCAACTATTTTTCAATCAAAATTTTTACAAGGCCGTGATGGTACAGGTGGGGTTCTTTGTCCTCCAGATTCTTTTGGACAGATATGGACATCTTTTCAGGCTATTCAATAAAAAGTAAGGCAAATTAATGGTTTGATTTTCTAGAAAATACATCAACAACCGGTGTGGTACAAGGATAATTTTAGGGGCGAATGTTCGCCTTTGGCGAAATTAAGGGGTTTTAATTTTTAGTGGCGAATATTTTGTATCATAGTACATTTTTACAAATCACCTCAAATAGCCCACCTTATTTTAAGGAAGAGGGTAAAAAAGGTAAATTTAGCCCTTGAAATTAGGAGTTACAACCTTCCATTCCCCATTTTCAAGAATAGGTTTTATTTAAGTGAATCCATTCGCCCATTTTCAAGAATAGGTTTTATTTAAGTGAATCCTATGGGCCAAATACCATATTTATAAAAGAGGTATGGTAAATTAATAAAAATATAAATAAATGAGAGGTATGGTAAATAAATAAAACATTTTTTATATTTACTCCATATGTCACCTGGTGTAAACAAATAAAAATATAAGTAAAGTGGAGGTATGGTAAATAAAAAAACGTATTTTTATACTTACTCAAAAGGTATGGTAAATAAATAAAAATATAAATAAACTAGATGTATGGTAAATAAATAAAACCTCTTTTTATATTTAGTCCATAACCCTCGTTCTATTTATGAAGGCTCAAGAAAGAGTTTATTTAGAGGTATGGTAAATTAATAAAAATATAAATAAACGAGAGGTATGGTAAACAAATAAAACATTTTTTATATTTACTCCATAAGTCACCCTATATTTACCAACACTCAAAAAATGGGTTATATTTAGGTGAAACTATGGGCAAAATACTATGGGACAAATACCATGGACTAGATTGTTATTAATACCATGCAAAAAACCATTATTAACCCTAATATTAGAATTAATAAAAATAAAAATGGCACATGGTATTGACCCATGGTATTCACCAAAATGGCACATGGTATTGACCCATGGTATTCACCTGGAATGTAGCCTATTTAAATGGGGGAATTAAACCAGCATAGATCCATCTTTACTCTAGATCTACTAACCCCCGAGAGGTATCAAATATCATGATATGCAAACTAGCATAGAGTGAAAAAATATTTGATCTTCTTGGGGCTTGGTCAAGAGTAAAAGTGGATGTTGTAATTTAATGTAGGTTAAACATTTTAGCTTGGTTAAAATAAAAAATAAAATAAAAATCAACTATTAATTTTATTAATTTTTATAAATTACTAATAGTAATTTTTAAGCTCCAGGTTTATGATAACCCATGGTAATACCATGGTATTCATGTGAGCATAGACTATTTAAAGGGGAAATTTTATCGTCTTAGATCCATACAAAGTTTTATTTTTTAGTTAAAGACTCCCAAGATCTTACAAGATTTTATAAATAAAAATCAACTATTAATTTTATTCATTTTTATAAATTACTAATAGTAATTTTTTAGCTCCAGGTTTATGATAACCCATGGTAATACCATGGTATTCATGTGAGCATAGACTATTTAAAGGGGAAAATTTTCGTCTTAGATCCATACAAAGTTTTATTTTTTAGTTAAAGACTCGCCAAGATCTTACAAGATTTTATAATTGAGTAAAATATTCGCCATGCCTGGTGAGAGATTCGCCAAAAAATTATATATACATATTATATTATTGATAAAATCGCCTTCCATTTTTCCTATATACCATGGAGATTCGCCCATTTATTATATTTATAAATTTAGGGGGGGTTCTTAAATTTTCCCTGGTGTGGTACATATACATGGACCCAAATCGTCCTTCACATGTAATAAACTTCTGGATTATCAATAATAGACTGGCCCACTTTTCTTCTAAAGCAGAGACAGGGATTCCACGTTTGAAAATGGTTATATCCATACCTGGATTGCATAGGATAACCCTCCAGGCCCTCTCGTCAAAGCTTTTGTTTTTGAACCACCGTTCCCCCTCCTGTGGGAGTTCCATTGCGGCTGCTATAGATGCCTCTGTGACAGAAAATTTAAGGTCTCCAACCTCAACTTCCACGCCATTAAAAGACCTCGCAAATGTCTTCGTAACTTCTTTGTTGTAGGCTCTGAATTTCTGGATGAACTGTAGCCATCGTGCCTTCCTTAGTATGTTTTTCAATTGGGATACCCCTCCATGAATTTGGACCCTTCCAGTTCTGCTCTTAGCAAAAGACCCATTCATACCTCCTGCCTTAAAATACGTCTGAGTGAATAATGGATTAATGAAGGTGAAACGACTGTGTTAGCAGGGAATGGAAAAGGTTTATGGAGAAAAACCAGTAATTGTAAATGAAAGAGCAAAGAACAAGTAATGAGAATGAGTTCGCGGGAGTGTAAACAGGCCGGAAATAACAAACGAGATAGTATGGGAATAGGGTCAGCTTAGATTTTGAAATAGATGGTTGCGGAATAAGCATGAGCACATTCTCAAAATGGTTGCGGAATGTGCGATGGGACAGAGCCGTGATCAAATATATCACGTCCTCATAATTACCCAGTTCAGCAGGTGGAATGCCAACGTACAAATAAACACGAGTTAAATTTGAAGGCGGATCATGAGGCTGTTAAAAATTAATGCAAGGTTCATGGAGAAATCATGTAAAGGTCATGGAGCGGTTATGGAAGCTATCAATGCTAATCATTACATATAATGGAGCCGTGGTTTCATAACTATATAGAATGTGCTTTTTTTTTTAAATGTTATTTGAAATAAATCTTGCTCATACCTTGGAATTTTTACCACTTTCGTCCATTAACCTTTGATTAGCTGCTTCCTGTTGGTGCTTTAGGTGCTTTATAACTTCAAAATATTTTCCTTTGTCATACCTGCACTTCGTTCTCATCATTATTTGGCTAACATCTGACTATCAATGTTGAATAACAGAGTGTTAGCTACGGAATCAATCAACTGGCTGCGGAATCAGTTTCTAGCTGCGGACACTGAATTCATCTGCGGAAATTGACACAGTGAACATATGACTGAATGAAGATGGAAATGAATGATGACTGAGTGAATTATATATGAAAATTGTTCATGAAAGAAATTTTATTGGCGAAATGAGATGATGAAATGAAATGAAATGAAATGGAGTGAAGTGAAATGAAGTGATAAAATGAGGAAAGATTTTTTTGGAAAATATAGGACATCAGAAGTTTCTGATTTTCACCCTATATTTTCTGTATAACACTGCCAATCAGTGATTGGTTTTCAGGCTTATACATTTTTTTTATTTTTTTTTAATAAAACAGAAAAGAACAAAGACTAGGCTGGTGGAGAAGAAGGATTCTTCTTCACCAGCCTTATTGCAGAATTATCTTGAAAGATTTTGACAAATTCCTCCTTTAAGAGTGGCTTATGATAGATCTTTAATCTGTAGACATTCACAATAAGAGGAGTTTGATGTCCATCAATGGTTTTGATTCTTACCGCTCCATTGCTAAAGATTTTGTCAATCTCATATGGCCCAAGCCAATGAGTCTGAAATTTTCTTTTGAAATCTTTAAACTTGGAATCAAATAGCAATGCCCAATCTCCTTCTTGAAACTTTTTCTCCTTGATGTATTTGTCATGCCACTTAGCTCTTTGATATTGAACTAGATCAGTTCTTAGGATTTCTTCTTGTCTGATCTCATCTAGCTCATTCAACTGCTCCATTCTATGCTTTTGGGCTTCTGATAGATCCATTCCCAACTGAACTGCCATCTTGAAAGTTTTAACTTGGAACTCAATGGGGAGTAGGACTTCTTTCCCATAAACAAGCTCATAAGGAGAATGTCCTGTTGTATTCCTCCATGTAGTTTTGTAGGCCCATAAGGCTTCAGGAAGCCTTTTTTCCCAATCTCTTCTATGTAGATTAACAGTCTTGGTAATGATGCCTTCAAGAACTTTGTTTGTAGACTCACTTGACCATTTGCTTGCGGATGGTAAGGAGTAGATTTTATGTGCTTGACTTTGTACTCTTCCATCAGCTTCTCCACCAGTTTGGATGTGAATTGACCTCCCTGATCTATCACAATTTCCCTTGGAACACCAAAGCGAGTAAAAATATCCTCATAAAGAAAACTAACAACTGAATGCTCAGTAGCAGAAAATAATGCTTTGGCTTCTACCCATTTAGTGACATAATTAGTACATACCAATATATACTTTCTTTGTTTATATGGTGGGTTAATAGGTTCAATGAAATCTAAAGCCCATTTTTCAAAGGGTTTGATGAGTACCTATGGCTGCAATGGCATTTCATTTGAAAGGGTAGGTTTCCCTACTCTTTGGCAGTTGTCACATCTTTTGACATATTGTTTTGCATCTTTGAAGAGGGATGGCCAATAATATCCTAAAGAGAGGATTTTATAGATTGTCCTTTTGTTAGCAAAGTTTCCATTGCATGGTTCATCATGGCATGCTTTGAGAATATCAGGCATTTCATTTTCCTAACACATCTTCTGATCACAAAGTCTGGCCTTGTTTTAAACAATTCATTAGAAATCCATGAATATTTTGAACTCTCCTGAATAATCTTTTTTCTTTCACCAGGAAATAAATGTGGAGGTAGTTTCCCTGTAACCAAATATTTAGCTATATCTGCATACCAAGGAGTCTTAGTAGTTACCGCAAATAAATATTCATCAGGAAACTTGTCCTCTACAGGAGAATCTTCTTTAGTATTCTAAATCCTAGACAAGAAATCAGCTACTGTGTCTTGTTTCCCTGGTCTATCTAACACAGTAATATTGAATTCCTGTAAAAGTAAGAGCCACCTTGTAACTTTGCCATTATTAATGGGTTTGTTCATTAGATATCTAATTGTAGAATGATCAGTATGAATAAAAGTTTCATAGCCTGTTATATAATGTCTAAACTTATTGATTGCATGAACAACAGCTAAGAATTCTTTTCAGTCACAGTATAGTTCAATTCTGTAGGAGTTAAATTTTTACTGGTATTGTAAATGGCATAAGGAACTAAATCTTTCTATCCCAATATAGCCCCTAGAGTTGTATCTAAATCATCTATAGAAATATGGAAAGGGAGTTTCCAATTTGTTCCTCTCAAGATAGGCGCTTCAGATATTCTTGTTTTCAAAGTTTCAAATGCTGATTGGCAATCAGGAACCCATTTGAATTCACAGCCTTTTGTAAGTATTTTGAAGAGTGGAGATGCTATTTTAGTGAAGTTTTCTATAAATATTCTATAATATCCAATAAATCCTAGAAAACTTCTAACATCTTTTTGACAATTTGGAATAAGCAACTTGGAGAAGAATTCAAGTTTTGATCTATCAACTTTAATCCCATCCCCTGAAATATGATCCCAAAACAATACCTTCAGTAAACATCATAAAACATTTTTCATGGCTTAGTGAAAGGTTTGTTTCTTTACATCTTATAAGGACTTTTTCCAAATTTTCTAATGCCTCTTCAAACGAATCACCATAAACTGTAAAATCATCCATATAAACCTCTACACAATCATGGATTAGATCAGAAAAAATTCGTAGTATTGCTCTTTGAAATGTTACGGGTGCATTACATAATCCAAAAGGAAGCACTCGATAAGCAAAAGTTCCCCATGGACAAGTAAATGTGGTCTTATCTTGATCTTCAGGTGCTACCTGAATTTGATTATAACCACTAAAACCATCCAGAAATGAAAAGTACTTTTTGCCTGCTAATGTATCTAATACTTGATCGATAAAGGGCAAGGGAAAGTGATCCTTCAAAGTTGCTTTGTTCAATTCCCTGTAATCAATGCATACCCTCCATTTACCATTCTTTTTGGGTACTATAACCAAAAGAGAAACTCATCGGCTATCTGAAATTGGGTAAATGAAATTTACATTGAGTATTTTTTGGAGCTCTTCTTTCACTATCTCCCTAAGATTTGGATTCATCCTTCTCTGAACTTGTCTGGTTGGTCTATTGTTTTCCTCGATATAAATATGATGGATGTAAGTCTTAGGATCAATACATTTCATATCAGTATACTCCCATGCAAATGCAGTAGAATGTTTTTGAAAGATTTTGGTTAGCTCTTCTTGTTGTGACTTTTCCAAATTTTTGTTGATATTCAGTGTTTTTCTTGGAAAAATCTCAATGGTAGATCTACCAAACCCTTCCATAGAGTAAAGAGACATTTTTCTTGATGATAGATATTCAATATCAGAATCTAACTGAAATTGTGTGTGGCCATATTCTGAAGATGTTTCAAAATTTTCTAATGTGTTCAAAATTTGACTATCTTCACTAATTTCAGAAACAGTAAAGACAGGTTGTATAATATCTTCATCTTCGACCCATTCATTGTCTCCTATTCTGTAATTGCCTTTGCTGGAGGATACAGATTGAATTTCTTTGTTGAACTACCATAAAAAAATGTACATATCTCCATATCTACAACTAATGAAATCATCAACTGTGGCTAGCCAAGGTCTTCCTAAGATGAGTGGATGCCCTCCTAAATTACTATTGGGAGTCAAAATCATGAAATCTACTGGATAGTCCAAAGAATCTAAGGAGACTGAAATATCTTCTAGTACACCATCTGGTTTGATTATTGATCTATCTGCAAGTTGCAGTAAGGTGGGTGTAAAAAGAAGATTAGAAAGTTTAAGCTATTCCATAGTCTGTCTACTCATAATGTTGATAGCAGCCCCTAAGTCAATCAAAGTGTTTGGAATTTCTATCCCATTTATATGTGTCTTGATAATTGGACTACCTGGATCTACATACTTCTGCATGGTAATTTTTCCCATCATGATATCTGCAATTTTTCCTACCAGGTGGATTCTTCTTGTATCTCTTGGTTTCCTTCCCGGTCTTTTAAGACTCAAATCCTTTATTGTTTTCTCTAGAATAGGAATCTCTCTAATGGCTTGTAGCAAGGGAATCTTGATACAGACATTCTTTAACTCATCTAGGAAATCATAGTGAGGCAACAAGATTTGTTTTTCCACCCCTTTGTCAATTTGTAATCTTTCAGGGAAAGGAGGCGTGGATAAAGATGCAGGTTTTTCAACTATAGGAGTTGTGGGGGTTGACTCTTTTTGTTTTTGTTTTTGAATGGTTGGGTTTTGAAGAGATGCTTCCTCAAAACCTTTATTGACTTTAAGAGAATCCTCCTCAGAAGTACCTTGCTCTTGAACATCTATAGAAGGTTTTTATAAAACTCTACTAGATTTGAGTTTAACATCATTAAGAGGAACAATCATATAGGTAGGAAATTGTTGTCCTTCTACCATGTAAGAATTCTGAGGATTTTTGTTGTTGGGATTTGGCACCATGGCTGGGCTGGTAGTTGATTTGTCTTTTGTTGAAATGGGAGCAAGAGTTGAGAATTTGGATTTTTTTGAGAAAGTTGTTCTTGTGGGAATGGTAATGAAAGTTGTGGGTTTTGATTTGGAATTGGTGGATTTTGTTGATTTGGAAAAGATGGAGGATATTGATAAAATTGAGCAAATCTCCCATAAGGATTTTGCATCCCTTGTGCCCATGATTGGTATGGATTTTGAGGTTGGGGCCAAAGTTGTTGCCAAGAATTCCAATTTGGCGGGAGCTGAAAGTTCATAGGATTGTTAAAGCCTTGATTTTGTGGCCCCTGCCATGGTCTTTTTGAAACAAAACAAAGGGACTCTACTGAATTTGGATCTTCCTGAAAGACAACTTTGAGCCCAGGAATGAAGGACAATCCTTGGTCTCATGGTTTTCTGAGAAAATCATACATGTTTCTACAACTTTTGGATCCAAGGGACATTCCCTTAGAGCATGTTTCTTCCTACATTTTGGACAAAAGATGGCCAAGGCATCAACTTCTGCTTTCTACTTGTTTTGTATTTTAAGGGTGTCTAGTTGTTCACTAAGGCTTCCCTATAATATTAGTTTTGAACTCATCAAGCATATTACCAATCTCTGCCCTACTTACTGATCCAGTTGCAGATTTGTTTGCTCTAATAAGAGAAGGGTCTCTCGGCCCTTTTCCTCCTGAGAGATGGACACATAGTTCTGTTATGTCATGAATTGGAAGTTGAGAAATATCTCCCTTCCCAATCATGTTTAAAATATCTATCCATTCATCTCTAATGGCTTTCAATAGAAGGGCCTTCAAGGTTTCCTCATCTAAGTTACTCATTTTTGCTCTCTTTAAGTTGTATTGAAATCTTTCAAGTAAATCTTCCAAGTTTTCATCTTCTCTTTACATCATCTTGAATACCTCATCCTTATGATTGGTGGGCATACAATAATCCAGGTATCTATCAAAAAATGTTTGTTTCATATCATTCCAAGTCCTAATAGATTGAGTGACTAATCCCATGAACCATTTCAAAGTAGCTCCTTTCAATGTTGAAGGAAACAGTTTGAGTTTTTGAGAGTCTTCCTATAGTCATAGGTTCAGCACAAGACTTCAAACTCAAATAGTAATGTTTCAGGATCCTCACTGCAACCCATAAAAGTTTGGGAGGATAGATGGTGAAATGTTTTTCATTGTTGTATGAGCTTCCTCATCGGCTATAGGGAATCCAAATGAGTTATCTCCATCCCTATTTCCCCCATTGTTACCTCTACCTCCTCCATTGTTTCCTCTTCCTCTACCTCGACCCCCTCCTCCAAATCCATTTACTACTTCCTCTATCATGATAGTTTCTTCAGAGTCCTCAGAGTCTTTTGGTTCTTCTATTAATGGTGAACAAGGAAGATTTTCTCCCTCCTCTTCTTAAGGTGATTCTACTTCTTGATTACAATATTATCCCCTATAGAAGTGAAGAAAGGTTCTTCTCCTAGATCAGATTTAGTAGATAGTGTGGGAGAGTCTCCTAATTCGGCTACTGCCCCTTGAATTCCAAGAATCCTAAGGCTGGGAGTATGAGTCAGAGATGATGGAGGTTTATCTTGCCTATGCCTTGAAGTAGCTAGAGTTGTGAAAATTGAACTTTTGACCCTAGCTATAAACCTTCCCCTAGAATCTCTTGCTCTATGCATGTCATCTTTATTATATATATATATATATATATAATATATATATATATATATATATATATATATATATATATATATATATATATGTTGGGCTAATAATTCTCTTTTTGGTCTTCTAGATCACACTAGGTGCAAGAAGAGAGCATAATCAAGAAATTATTAAACTAATAACTCTCTTTTCTTGTCCTCTAGATCACGCTAGGTGCAAGAGGAGAGCATACTTGAAGAAGTTATCAATTTTTCCCTTTTTTTTTTAAGAGATCGGCTACCTAGTTACACTTCCCCGAAACGGTGCCAAAATGTTTAGTCAATTTAGTATGTCCTAAATTGCTACATTAATCATCAATCCGGGAGTCGTAAACTGATGAAGTGTGGCGCACTATATGTGCAAGGCAACCTCTTTCTTAGTTTTTGTTGTTTTCAGTTTTATCTTGTTTTTAACGGTTTTATCTTGGTTTGTCTCCTAATGCAAATGGAAATCTTATTCCTAAGTTTTAAGAATACTTTAGAAGGCAAGTTTGGGTATAGGTTTTAAGGAAATTATGTCCTTTATGATGACTTCCAAAACTTAACACTTCAGAGGATCTCAAAACAATGTAGTGATGAAATTAATACTTGAACAAGAATGTAAATGTGTAGCTACTTGAATTAAAAAAATGATGAACTACTGATCATGAAATCTCTATCTATGTTGCTCATCTAAATACAGAAATAAAATTTAATCTATTGCACTTAAACAAATCAAAAACTGCAAACTAATAAAAGTAAAATCAATTTACTTCATTTATAGTCCGATAGCTTGCCAAGTAGTCTTTTCGGGTTAAGCTATGGCTCTGGAGATAACGTCAATAATATGAGGAATTGATATCTAATTGTAGAAAAATAAAGCTAAAACCAAATCACATCATTCATAATCCGATAGCTCGCCAAGTAGTCTAAGCTATGGCTCTAGAGATAACGTCAATGATATGAGGAATTTGATATCTAATTGCAGAAAAATAAAGCTAAAATCAAATCACATCATTTATAGTCCGATAGCTCGCTAAGTAGTCTAAGCTATGGCTCTAGAGATAATGTCAATGATATGAGGAATTTGATATCTAATTGCAAAAAAATAAAGCTAAAATCAAATCACATCATTCATAGTCCGATAGCTCGCCAAGTAGTCTAAGCTATGGCTCTGGAGATAACGTCAATGATATGAGGAATTTGATATCTAAACTAAATGACAAATCAAATGAATAAAACTGAAATCAAAGCATAACTGAAATTGAAAAGCTAAGAAAAGCAAAGTCAGCATAGAGGCTAATCTCATGTCGCTAGTTATCGTAAAAATTGTATGAAAATGCTCGGGCCTAGCCTATCCTGACACGCACTAATCAATGTTAGCAACAATATACAATGCTTGAAAAATCATGTACATGACTGTAACGTTAACATCATAACTATCTTATGAAATATACACAGGTGAACAAATTATGAAATATGTACAATGGAAATAAAGAAACAATACATAAAAACTTTACAACAATAAAGAAAACAAAACCTCGGCATGCAAGGGCCCTCTGCACGGCCTTGGTCAACACGCTATCAGTCTCGAATTACGCTCACACAGTCATATAAAACAGAGTCTTGTTATATTGCAAAACAGAGGAAGATTCCTCTCGTTACAACTGCAGGACCAGTTCACGGCACAATACAATGACTAACAGCAAAACGACATCAAAAACTAACTAACTCTATGCGTTTGCAAACGCGTTATTTATAAGGGAAATTACATAATTGTTTTCTTATGAAACACCTTCAACAAGGGACACGTAAAAAGACAGCATCCGTGAGTTTAGCATGATGGTTGCCGAGATCATTCAATCTATCAAAAGATGGTTGTTGGATTTGCGTCGTGGAGGCAATCTACAGCTGTCAAAATGAACCCAGGGATCTAAGAACGACCTCGGACCCTTCACGTGTTGAAAAACAGAGACCTGTTTCCGTAGGACTCCTTAGTTTGACCACCGTTTGACCATGGCTTTCCTTTATGAATTCGGCTAAACCAATAGGACCTGATCCATGTCCAGATCATTCCTGAACTACCCGCGTGCCTCGTTTTGCTTTATGACACCTGCATCCTAGAGATTAAAAAAAACAACTGCGGAAAGTCAAATCATTGCGGAAAGTAGCTGCATTCCACAGCTACTGAGCAAAATCTAATTCAAATAGCAAACACAAAAACATAGTTAGAAAACCACTTAAATGCTCTTTTAGAATCAATATGCAATGATCTTTGATAGCTTATGAGGTACTGATGAGGGGAAAAAGTCTAGGAAAATGTGTAAGAGAGATGTAGTTTCAGGGCTCAACACTCACTATGAAAATGGGGTTACAAAATTTCCTCCCAGTCCAAATTCACTAGAATTAACCTTGGATAATACCATAAAGCTCAACTCATCAAGAGCTTTCTGGTGATATAAATTTTATTGAAATTTGATACCCATATCAAAAGATATGCCATTTTAAAGTTTCACCATTTAAACCCTGCCACATAGGAAAGTACCTACCACATGGCAACCCAACCACACTCAAATGGTTCCACATCAATTTGGCACCAACATGGATAAGCCTCAGCCCTAGTGGCATCTGCCACACCTCCTCGCTCATTGGCTTACAAGTCTGTGCCCACTTTGTGAAATACATTAATCTTTCATTAAGTCTATCTCTTTATAATTTTGTCTCTTCCATGACTATGCACTTATACGAAGTTCTATACCCCCAGACCTTTGCACTATATCTTATTGGCATGCACCTCCATTTTGGCCCACATCTGCGCCTTACTGCCTCTTCCTCTCGCACTTGTACCAAATGTCTCGGCCTCCAAACTAATTTGATTTAAATCTATACCACACACCTTTAGCAGAAATGGTCCCACCCCATAATTTTATCGAATTTGACCTACGATGCAGTCCAGCCCGAAGTCCACCTACCACTAACCCCAAAGGGTCCCACACCAAATATCCATATCTGGTCCAATAAACCCTACACTAACTAAGACCATCCCATCTGGAGTCTGGTTCAACAATGATATAACATTCACCTTTACTTTTGAATTCTTGGACTCCTAGACCTATCCAGACTGGCCTTAGTCCAAATCTCTGAATATAGGAATTTTACACCTTGACTGCCCAGAATGAATTTCTGAGTTTCCTTGAATATTTTAGTGGTTTGACTAATTTTCCATTGAGAAGTTGGTTCTTCTTGAAACACGTACATTGTCATAAGAATATATCTTTAATTTGAGCTCAAGAACTTAAGTGTTGACCATTAATAAAAAGCTCTCACAGAGGCATAATTCCAACCATGTGCAGAGCTAAGAACAAGAAAATACATGGCTACAACATTTTGTGATTTTAATAAAGGAAAATAAAGATCAGTCAAATGTTCTTCATGCTCCTCCTTGGTTCTTGAATAAACCAATATATCATCAACAAAAACTAATACAAACTTGTCCAAGTATGGAAAGAGCCCATTATTCAATAACACATGAATGTTGTTGGGGCGTTTTTGAGTCCAAATGGTGCGACCACAAATTCGTAATTTTTATACCTAGTTCTAAATGTTGTTTTATGAATTTCGTCATCTTTGATGTGTACATGATGGTATCTAGACCTCAAATCAATTTTCGAAAAGACTATTGTAACAACTGTGGTGAAAATTCCATGTAATAAAAGTTAATAAAGCCAAAATAATAACTGCGGTTGATGGGACACTTATTCCAAGCTGAACGTCGAGCAAGATATCCTAGTGTGGGTGTTAATTTGGTTATTAATGTCTAAGGAAATTCGAAATGGCAATGGCTAAGGCTTTGGAATGGAAAAATTGCATTTTTGGCACATTTATTTATGAAAATAATGGAAATTAGGAGAAAAGGGATGTGAAAAGTCACAGGTTGCATGTGAGGAGGAAATTGAAGGAAAAAATGGAAAATGAAGAAAATAGAGGACTCATTGATAAAAAGGATTCTAAGGATTATTTAGTAACCTTTTTTCAGTTCAGTGTTGGAGATCTCTCATTATTCTCTCTCTCTCATATTCTTGGAGACTTAGAGTTTTCTTGGAGCACTCTTGGAGGGTGTGGCATACTTGGATTTTTGGAGAAAGAAGGCAAAGGAAGAGCAAGAAAACACAAGAGGACATCGAAATCAACAACTGCAGTGGGATTTGCTTGCAGGTACCGAGTTGCATGTATGTTTTCCTCACTAGTTTTGGCATTCATGGCATATGCATGTGGATTATTGGTCATGACCTGTCACTAGCATGGAGGTTTGCCTCGATTGACAATGGATTGCCTATCCTTCCCATTTCCTAGATAGCCATGGAAATTGTGGGTTTATTTCCTTGTTTTTTTGTGTTAGTTCTTATGTTTCCTTAGCTTGGGTTGAGTTATTAGTTCCTGGAAGCCCCGATTGGACAAATGCTCTGTAATCCCTGTAAAAACTTGGGTTGAGTTACAACTCCTAGAAGCATTGGTTGGACAAATGCTATGGAAGCCCTTGGTGGGTTGAGTTACTAGTCCTAGAAGCCTTGGTTAGACAAACGCTCTGGAAGCCTGATGGCAGCTGTGGGTTGAGTTACTAGTCCTAGAAGCCTTGGTTGGAACAAACGCTTTGGAAGCCCTGGAAGGCTTGGATAGAGACCAATTTGATGATGGTTTTGTGATGTCTGACCGTGAGGTGGAATCATTGTTTGATGGGTTGAGGTGGATGGCCTCTGGAAGCCCTGGATGGTTTTTTATTGATGTGTTCTATGAGATCCCACATTCATGCTTGGAATATGGCATGGGGGTGAATGGTTGATGAGATTTGGCTTAGCCATTCTACGGTCGGGTGGAATGTGGAAGTCCCATCCTGGGTTTGGATTTTGCATCATCAATATGAGATTATTTCTCCTTGTATTTCTATGAGTATTATACTGGATTATATGTGGTTTATATGGTTGTGATTTCATGAGTATTTCTACTGTTATTATGCTATTTATTTATGTGTTTTATGACAGAAGCTATGTATGGCTCTCATAATGTTTTTACTTGTAAATGAATGATCAATGTATCTATGACCTAATGGATGAAATGGAAGTTGATGTGTTGAGGCATCAATGTTTCTTAATGATTCTTAGCTAAGTACGAGACCCCTATGCTCAGATATGTTGTTTACACCTATAGATTACATATTCGTGATATGTTTGGTGAAATTTCTGTCATGGCTAGTAGGGGTCAAGTCAAAGTCTCATTAAAATGGTTTCTTTTGCACTATCATTTCCTGAAAATTACAGTGGATTGAGCTCTAGGCCTGAAAATGTGGCTTAATTCCAGGGATGCTGGCACAGAACTAAGAAAAACAGGCCTTGGACACTGGATTGTAGGCTTGTGAGAGCGTCCAGAGGTCCCTAGACATTGGCATGCCCATAGCATGAGAGCATCTAGAGGGAAATTTGTCTAAAAGTTCAGTGGGACCCAAGGGAAAACTGCCTAAAGTGTTGGATTGGTTCTTAAGAGTCCTAAGGTTGATGTTGAATGTTTGTATGGTGTGTTTCCATCAGTTCAACTTCCTTAATGTGACTTAGGAGGTTGAATCATATCATAGTGGCCTCTTGTCACATGTTTACCCCAACTGGCTAGTTGCTTGGGTAGATGTGGGAGGAGGGTGTTATAGAGTGGTATCAGAGCATGGTTCACCCCTCAGATTGGATGGGTCATGTGTTGGGCATGTATGCATGTCAGTTGCATGTGTGTATCTTACACTTGCATTCCATGTGATTGCTGCATTTGTATAATGTTAATCATTGTTGTAGTAATGTTGTCATGAGTAAATTGATGTCTTTATTGTGAAGTGTGTTGTCACTCACTGCTAAATGTGTTTTCAGTTGCCCAAAGTGAAAAAGAGTAGTGAAGTTTGAAGCCATATTCCAAGCCACAGAAGCTCTCAAAGCTAAATCAGACCCTCTCCATTGGGAATGCTCAGAATAAGTTTTCCAATGGTATGTGTAAGTCCAAATGGACCTGTGGATAAAAAGTTAGAGCAGATTGAAGTTTCCCTTTAAAAGCCAGAAAACAAAGAGAAAATGACCAAGGGTAAGGTCTCGACTCATCGCAAATCACAATCGGAGTTTTTTGAAAGCAACAACAAGGGAGGGCAGAGAAAACCAGCAATCAACGATCACCTATTATCGGAGATCAGAGGTCTGGGAGCATATCGCAAATCGTAGATCGGGGGTTCCAGCAATCCCGCATATCGGCGATCACAAATGACAGAGGTCCAAGGTATGGGAGCATATCGCAGATCGCAAATCGGAGGATCAGGCAACATGGCATATCAGAGGTTCCAGCGACATCGCATATCGGTGCATCGCGCATTAAGGCTCCGATATATCGCAGGTCTGACAACGGAGCAAAGTGAAATCAACGATCAGCGATCACTGATGTTGCAAATCGACAATCAGGGGTTTCAAGGTATAGTGTAATCGGAAGTCGGTGACTAGGATAAATCGCATATCGACGATCAGTGTTTTCAAAAGTGTCAACTCTAAAATGTTGCAATATCACGAGTTGCGATATGTTAGCATAAATCACTGGGAAAGGGCCAAAAACATTTAACAAAGTAAATCAATGCAAAACCAAGGGCAGGCGAGCCTTTTTCTCTCTCCTCTAGGAGGCCACGTGGCAGAATATTATTAGATCTGATAAAGACACAGTGGCACTGACTTTAGCATGATTTGGTAGTATAGAGGGCACGTGGCATGCAGATATGACATTTTCAAAGGTCCAAAGAGGGAATATACAGGTGACACAAGTCGCCACTCAAGAGGTACCACATGGCAGTGATGACATCACATCGACAATCGCAAATCAGAGGTCGAGGCTTATTGGCACTTTGTAACGTAGTGCGCACCTCGGAAACCTTCGATAAATGGGCTTTGATATAGGGGCTAAGCCACAATCACATAAAGAGCTAAAATAACCAGGGGCTAAGCATGTAGGGTGATCAACAATTGGCAGTTGTGGTGTGCATAAAAAAGGAATCACCGATTGCGAACTTCCGATTGGGGAGCTCCAATAAAGGGGTTAACCCACAGTCACATAAAGAGCCAAGGGACCAAGGGCTAAATGTTAAAGGGTTATCGCAATTAGAGATCACAAATAAGTTGTCACTCCAATATAAAAACCCCGATTGCGATCCACCGATCGAGGAGTTTCGATATTTGGCGAGGGACCCGGTCATAGCCTCTAGTCATATGAGAAGAAATGCAGAAGGGGGGCTAAACCAAAGGGCACCAAAGGAGATCAGGACTCGTTGTTTTGTAATGCCTCTTAGCGTAAAAGTCTCGATACAACGATGCCCTGATAGCGTGGTACAGAGCTTTGAAGGTGTATGGGTCAGCAGCTAAGGCATTGATTGAGGGCATGGTGTAGCGGTAAATCAGTATGGGGACTCAGGAAGACTTAATGCCTCAGCGTGGAGCTCCACTCGGTCATAAATATAAATTACTGCCTAGACAAACTCTGCTTATACTCTGTAATAGGCAACCACAGTCAATTAGTATCAGCTCCAAAGAGTCGTGAAGTCAAGAAGTTAAGATGAAAGTGACAAGAACCAACCGAGTAGCAGGAGAAGCATGCTAAGGTAAAGACGTGGCTTGATCAAGGGAAATATCAGAAACTGTGGAGGGATACTTCCTCCATCATATTTCCATTTTCCCTTTTTCTATTATTCTGTAATTTTTGTTTATTTTCAAGAAAGGAATCAAATCCTTGGAAATCATTTTGGTTAGCACAACTATCGCAGGCCGAGGCAGCTAGTCAATTAGACAGCTGGCCCTTGGCTAAGATATTTTGTAAATGTGGATTTAAAGCCCCCCTTCTCTGTATAAATAAGGGGGAGAAACACTTAATAGAGGTTCCAAAATTCTGCACCTGCAGTGGTCCAAATTCATTGGTTCCATTTTGGTTCTAACTGTTTGTTCATGAGGGGCTTGAGTTGTGGATTGCTGAATGTAAATGGACTGGTGAATGAGACTCATTTTAAGTATTATTGAAACTCTTTGGTGATTCCAATCATGGCAATGCGCATTATGTTTTCCTTTTTGTAACTCTCATTTCACATTTATTTTTCCTTCTCTAAAATAATGTAATGAAGCTGTCAGTTTCTCCCTTGTTCATGATTGTATATTTGTTACTAACTAGCATTAGTACAAAATGACTAATTAGTTACTAAATAAACAACTAAAATTTTCATATAAATGACCATTTTTCAGTCAGTGACCAATAGTAGCTAATTTACAGTATCTTATAACGTGACCAACTTTAGTCATTTTTAGCTTAGTCATTAATTGGTTTCCCCAATTTTACCATCTAGTAGTATATTTAGTCATTAATTTGGTCATTAATTTTTCATTGGTTTAGTCATTAATTGTCGCAATTAACGACCAAATATATAAGAAAATATATTACTATATGAATATATAACAAAATATATTACTATATGAATCCTCGAGAAAACCAATTAATAACCAAAGAAATATGACCAAAATGTTGGTCGTGTTATAAGATATTGTAAATTAGCTACTAATAGTCATATATATGCAAATTTTAGTCATCATTTAAAACCAATTAATGACCAAAGAAATATGACTAAATTTTAGTCTTGTTATAAGATGTTGTAAATTAGCTACTGATAGTCGTATATATGCAAAATTTAGTCATCATTTAATAATAAAAAATTTATCATTTGCAGTAGTCATTTTTTTTTTTTGGTATTTTCATATTATTATATAAACAACTAATTTAGTAGTTTCTATTCATTTCATTTATTCATGTTCATCATTAATTAATATAAACTACTAATTTAGTAGTTTTATATTGATTTTATGTGTTTCTTATTAATCACCATAAATTAATTAGTATGATTTTGTGACTAAATTTTAAGAAAATGTCATACAATGTGCATGCTTATCTAATATGATAACGCAAAGTTACATATGTTATTTACAGGACTAAATAATATCAAGTGCAAATAAAAATAATTTTAACCATAGAAATTTTATTATATAAAATATCAAGTATTACAATATGAGTTTCCAACTTAATATGGGTCGGAATACAATTTACACATAAAATATTGTTTCGTCATTTCAAAACATGTTAGACCCCTATACTACTAGTGTAACCCCTTATTGTTATTAGTACAACCCACTTATTATATTGATGTACCCATGTAGTGCCCATATTGTTACTATTGTGCCCCATGGAAGCCCACTATTGTTATTATTGTGCCCTTACATTATTATTGTTATGTCTGATTATGTTATGACCTCTTAGACTCATATATATAGAAAGGAGGTGTTTTCATTTGTATCATCAAAGAATTGTTCATTTATGTAATGTAAAGGAGGTTTCCCCCTCGAAGAGACTGAATTCTAAGGCGTTGATCTATCTTTTCTATATTTTGTGAGCTAGTTTCATAACATTTGGTATCAGAGCTTTGGATTCTAGGGTTTCGCTGCTCCAAACAGGTCATCGTGAAATTTTCGCTATAAATTTTTTCTGCGATGTTTCAGAAGCTAAAAAAAAACCCATTTGAGAAGAAATCGTGTTGAATCTCAGGTCCAGATCTCAGATCTTTTCGTGCTACATTTGCGGAGATATGATCTGAGGAAGTTGGTCTTTTTGCAGACTCCTGAATTACATTCCAAATAGGTGACCTGGGGAAAATCGTCATAACTTTCTCTCTGAGCATCAGATTGAAATTTTGTAAGAAGGTGCAGAAAGAGGACGGAATGTAGTTTCTTGCCTATATTTTTCAGTGCCAAAGGTCAAAATAGTGACACGTAGCACTTCATACAAGTTTTCTCTTCTGGAAAGGTCTATAATTAGGTCATCTTGGTGGATTGTGCATAACTCTTTCTTGGAGAATCCAATTTGGATCAGACTGGTGGCATTAGAAATAGGACACAGAGGACTACTATAGGTCGCAATTTTAGAACTTAAAGATCCGAAAGTATAGATTTACAGTCATTTCAAAATCAAGCGCCTAAAATCAAGAAAAAGCAAGATGAGGAAGTTTGATGGCAAGGATCCGGTAAATTGGATACTTCAGATGGAGCAATATTTTGATCTACATGGTGTACCACTATTACAAAAGGTATATATTGCATCTTCATATTTAGAACCAGATCAAATTTTATGGTATGAAGGGCTTTGTTCTCGTAAGCAACTTGTTACGTGGTCAATTTTCACGGAGGAAATTATAGCACATTACGAGGATACAAAGAGCAACACCTTCTTTAGAGCAACACCACAGCAATTGAAAAGAGTAAAAGGGCTTTGTGACATAGTGCAAAGAAAAATTATGGAAACCAAGAAGCATACCCCTCACAACTATAAAGATGGAAGTGTTGTTTCTCCTAGCCTTCCACAACCTACAAGGGTTACACCACAACAATTGGAAGAAAAAAGAGAAAAAGGGCTTTGTTACAATTGTGATAGAAAATGCACTAAAGGTCATAAGTGTGCTGAGAAGAAATTATTTTACATAGAATATGAAGAGGAGGAAGAAAAGGATCAAGAAACATCAAAAGAAGAAGATATACGCCAGGACCCCACCCCAGAGAAAGAAGAAATGAATCAGACCATATCTTGTAAGGCATTGACAAGAATTACCACTCCTCAAACTCTCAAGATAGAAGGAAATATCAAGAAGAAAAAGGGGCAAGAAGTGAAAGATCACATCGAGAAAGAATAAATGAATCCAACCATATCTTGTAATTCATTGGTCGAAATTGCCACTCCTCAAACTATCATGATAGAAGGACATATCAAGAAGAAAAATGTTCAAGAAGTGAAAGATCACATCGAGCATCAAGAAATGAATCTGACCATATCTTGTAAAGGATTGGAAGAAATTACCACTCCTAAAACTCTAGAGATAGAAGGACATATCAAGAAGAAAAAGGTTCAATTAGTGAAAGATCACATCGAGCATCAACAACAAGTTCTCCAACTTTTAAAGGATAATGCCACTTCGGTGCAAAATCAAATGAAGCAACAGGTAGATCAACATCGTAGTGAAAAATGTTTTGATGTAGGTGATTGGGTATTTTTACTGCTACATCTCAAGCAAGCTATTTATGAGAAGGAAATGTTGGCAATACTACATGCACTTAAAAAATGGCGACCTTACCGAATGGGAAGACTCTTCAAGGATGAGGATGTGGAAGCATTTTTTTTGCTATTTCTATTATCCAACCAGATTGGATAAACGAAGCAAGGGATGAATGGAAGAAGGAAGAAGAAGTATGGTCACTTATTCAAAAGTTGCAAAAAATCCCAATTCAAGCAATATTGCTAGAAATTGAAGAGGAAGGAAAAATCATATTGGAACCTGGAGCAATCACAGAAACAAGAACCTGACAACTACGAAATCGATCAATTTCATAGTATCTCATCAAGTGGAAGAACTTACCCGCTGAAGATTCCACATGGGAGGACAAGAATTCTATACAGAAGCATCAAGAAATACTCAAACGTTGAGGACAAGGCTTTTTGAAGGAGAGGGGCATGTTAGGCCCCTATACTACTAGTGTAACCCCTTATTGTTATTAGTACACCCACTTATTATATTGATGTACCCATGTAGTGCCCATATTGTTACTATTGTGCCCCATAGAAGCCCACTGTTGTTATTATTGTGCACTTACATTATTATTGTTATGTCGACTCTGATTATGTTATGACCCTTAGACTCATATATATAGAAAGGAGATTTTTTCATTTGTATCATCAAAGAATTGTTCATTTATGTAATGTAAAGGAGGTTGCCCCCTCAAGAGGCTGAATTCTAAGTCGTTGATCTATCTTTTCTATCTTTTGTGAGTTGGTTTCATAACAAAACATTATTATTGTGTTGCCAAAGCATTGCAAGTGAATTCACCAATTCTGAAGGCTTGACCATCAGTCTCTATGAGTATGCCTTATACAATATATTTGCTCTAAGGGTATCATTAGACAAATTCTCTTCTCTCTTTCATTTTGCATTTGTCGCTCAAGTGTTATTGTTCTCCTATTTCTTCAATTGTTGCTTCTTACCATCAATATTGAGTTCCTCTTCTGAAAATGAAAGAAGATACAATGCAGAGTATAAGACATGAAAGACGATGAATGCTTGAATATAAAATAAAGTAGACTATAAAATATTTATATGACATATAACTCAACTTTCGATAGTGGCCACTATGTGGCTAGATGACCTGTATAAATAAAGCAAATAAAATGTCACCATAGAAATGGAATTGGAGGGGGATTCATCATATATGCTAGGATTTTTTGTGTCTATACACATCATATTTCTCACTTCTAATTGTATATAAAAAAAAAGAGTATGCACAATGACATGTAGTGACATGTGGGTGTCTATTTGACTCAATGATATACTTGATTTTTTAACCCATTCCAATCCTACCACAATGAAATTAAGAGAGACAAGGACACAAGAAGGACTATCAATAAATGAAATTAGAGACTTTAGAATGCAACTCAATTGTACCTGAATGTAACAATAAGTATTTGCATCTTCCTAGTCACTGATGAGCATCAAATCACATTGTGAAACATTCCTTGCATTATGATAATTTGGTTGCACCTAGACTAATCCTCTGTAGCAATGCCTTAACTTATATATATATATATATATATATATATATATATATATATATTTTAGAAACAATCCTACTCTTGCAGTTCTTCCCTATATGGATCATCTTTGTCCCCCCTGTTGATAGTTATTTTTCAAGGCAACAGAATAGAACTCTCCAATTGCATCATTGTCTTTCAAAACAATGCTTGAGTATTTCCAGGTGATTGCTGAACTAGTCTCTACTCAGGTCCATGAAATCCTTGATTTGTCTTCATCGCAAAAACCTATTTTCGTAATAAAATTATAAATCCCACATCTGCATTCCTTGTCCCCGAAATACCAATTCTTTAAAGTGGAATATTTTATCATTGCTCCCTCTGTGCAATAAAGATCCAATACTATGGCATGGAGATGATTGGTGTCATAAAATGGTATAGTTCATCCTTCTATATATTTCACAGAACTCCTCTCACCTCAAAAAACTCCTCTCATCTAAAAAACTAAGAGTCCTCTCAAAATGCCTCATCTCCATCTCATTCATTTTGAAATAGAAGAAGCTATCACTAAAAAAAAATACAATGTAGCATAATAGTTATCATCAAGAGCAACAACCCTGCCAAGATACTTCCTAATTAGATAAAGAAACTCCTAAATTACCTCTTATAATGAACAAAAGATAACCTCAACTACCTATAGATTCTACCTATGCATGGTAGCAATGAAAACATTGTCGAAAACAACATCTACAACAATGTTGGTCAATCTCTTCTTCTAGTAAGGGCATGCCCAAATTTTGAAAAGTATCAAGAAGGTGAGGGTCCACCTCATCCAAGCTCATCTTCTTCTACTCTCTCTGTTTAGGTTTAGAATAATACCAAAGGTATTTGAAATGGATGGGTGGGTAAAAGTTATCAGACCATTGAGTTCTTCAATTTTTAATCATTGTCTGTAAGAATTGAATATAAATTGCAAAAGTATTTCAGGTCCCTTCTTTTTAGCTGAAATTAACCTAAGATTTGGAGAGTTGTAAGGTTTAATGCATCTAAGTATATTCTACTTAAAATATAGTAACACAGTTTAAAACTGTAGGCTTTGAGATCAGAATCTAAGGATGAAACAGAAAATATTTTATGTTCATGATTACAAGAAATTTTAATTTCACGTAACAAAGTTTGAGGAAGGTCTAGCATTTTCATCCTACCAGAAAATTTTATTTCATCACTTGAGCCCTTTTAATTTGGGCATGATGGAGTCCATTACACAAACAATCAACCACTAAAAAAAAGACGAAAAGAAAAAATAAAATTTCATGCATTCTGACCCTAGAAAAGTTAGGGAGGAGCAAACTAATTTGCATAATAAGGACATGCAAAATGCTTACTTGTTCATTGTCTTTTGATAAATTTTTGGCCGCAATCAAGATCTGCATTATCATAATCATTAAACCCCTTGTACAATAAGGACATGCAAAATGCTTACTTGTGCATTGTCTTTTGATGAATTGTTGGCCGCAATCAAGATCTGAATTATCATAATCATTAAACTCTCAACTCTAGATAAAATTTATGATTTGATCATATAAACCCTCAAAATTATCCAAATTCATACCCATGTACAAATTACCAAAATATCATACCATTAAACCCTCAACTCTAAATAAAACTTATGCTTTGATCATATAAACCCTCGAAATTATTTACCCATAAGAACAAAAATCCTCTTTAGTAAAAAGGAAGAACAGAGTCCAAATTCATACCCATGTACAAATTACCAAAATATCCATGCCCAATGACCTTGCCCTTATCATAATCATTAAACCGTCAACTCTAGATAAAATTTATGCTTTGATCATATAAATCGTTGAAATTATTTACCAATACAAACAAAAATCCTCTTTAGTAAAAAGGAAGAACAAAGTCCAAATTCATACCCATGTACAAATTACCAAAATATCCACACCCAGTGACCTTGCACTTGCTCCATCCAATCTTTGATGCTCTCCTAAGGTGTTTCCCATGCAAACTCCATCTGGGATTCGAATCCCATAAATCCATAGATTTAAACCCTCAACTCTAGATAAAATTATGTTTTGATCATATAAGCCCTTGAAATTATTTACCCATACAAACAAAAATCCTCTTTAGTAAAAATGAAGAATAGAGTCCAAATTCATACCCATGTACAAATTACGAAAATATCCACGCCGAGTGACCTTGCTCTTGCTCCATCCAATCGTTGATGCTCTCCTAAGGTGTTTCCATGCAAACTCCACCCTTGCTCCATCCAATCATTGATGCTCTCCTAAGGTGTTTCCCCTTGCTCTTGCTCCATCCAATCGTTGATGCTCTCCTAAGGTGTTTCCCATGCAAACTCCACCCTTGCTCCATCCAATCGTTGATGCTCTCCTAAGGTGTTTCCCATGCAAACTCCATCTGGGGTTCGAATCCCATGAAATCCATATATCACATTGATGACCTTCCTTCTTTTGGAATTTCGCCCTTGCTCCATCCAATTGTTGATGCTCTCCTAAGGTGTTTTCCATGCAAACTCCATCTGGGGTTTAAATCCCATGAAATCGATATATCACGTTGATGGTCTTCCTTCTATTGGAAAGACAAGGCAGAGAAAAATATAGTGCTACAATGTGATGTTGTAATATGTGAATATTTTATTCGAACCCAGAGCTAAACTCGAAATGAAAAAGAAAAGAAATTTTTATAGTAGAAAAAATGATTTATTTTTAATAAGAACTTGTTAAAAAGAAGAAGAAGAAGTTAAAAATGCTATTGGGATGAGTTTAAACATTTAAATATGACCTAAATTAATAATAAAATGTTAAATTATTAAAAATAATAAAATTTAATTTGATATATTTTGATTTTGTTATTAACCTGTGAATAGGCTTTGTTACAATACCATGGTTTATCAATACTACAAGTCCAAAAACATAGCTTATTTCACAACCAAAATATTTTACAACAATATGACAAGATTCTTAACTGTGGATATTCACCCCCACATTACCGTAGATATTTTTTACTTGTAAAAAATAACCTTTGTTACAATACCATGGATTATTAATACCACATGGCCAAAAAAACATAAATTATTTCACAATCAAATATTTTATAACAATATGACAAGATTGTTAACCATGGATATTCACCCTCACTTTACCATGGATATTAACTTGTAAATATGCTTTGTTACAATACCATGGGCCAATGCCATGGCTTATCAATGCCACATGTCAAAAAACCATAACTTATTTCATAGTAAAAATAATTTTATTCTAATTTAATTTTACAACATTTTTTAATTGAATCTAAAAAGGAAAATGTTACAATTTGAGATATATCTAAACCCTCTATCCTCAGAGGACTACTAAAAATATTTCCATAGAAATTAAATTAAGGTTTTAATAAAAGTAAGCTAAGATGGATCTATGACGGTTATATATATATATATCTATATATATATATATATATATATATATATATATATATATATATATATATATATATATATATATATATAAAGGATCCAAGGGATGAGAACAAGCAAATTGACTAATTATAATAGATTAAATATAGTGCATGATTTTTTAAAGTTTTTCATTATTTTATTTTCTTTGATGTGAATGATCCAAAATATAGGTTTAATATTTTACAATCATACCATGGGCCAATATCATGGCTTATCAATACTACAAGTCCAAAAACCATAACTTATTTCACAACTAAAATATTTTACAACAACATGACAAGATTCTTAATGGTGGATATTCACCCCGATATTATTAACTTGTAAAAAATAGCCTTTGATACAATACCATGGATTATCAATACCACATGCCCAAAAAAACATAAATTATTTCACAATCAAAATATTTTTTAATAATACTACATGCCCAAAAAAAAATTATTTCACACTCAAATATTTATAACAATATGACAAGATTGTTAACCATGGATATTCACCCTCACTTTACCATAGAGATTAAATCCGCTTTATTACAATACCATGGGCCAATATCATAGCAAAACCATAACTTATTTCATAGTAAAAATATTTTATTTTCATTTATTTTTACAACATTTTTTTTAATTGAATCTAAAAGGGAAAATGTTACAATCTGAGATATATCTAAACCCTCTATCCTCATGACCACTAAAAATATTCCCATAGAAATTAAAATAAGGTTTTAATAAAATGAAGCTAAAATGGATCCATGCTGGTTCTATATATATATATATATATATATATATATATCGAGAGAGAGAGAGAGAGAGAGAGAACCCGCATGGATCCATAATAGCTAAGGATCCAAGGGATGAGAGCAAGCAAACTGACTAATTATAATAGATTAAATATAGTGCATGATTTTTTTAAAGTTTTTCATTATTTTATTTTTCTTTGTCACGATTTATCCAAAATATAGGTTTAATATTTTACAACCAATAAAGTTTTCCTAATTTAGATAATTTCTTAAACACAATACAATGTGATCAAATTTAAGAGAGAGTTGGGGAGGGGGTGGCGAGAGGGAGTGAGACGGTGAAAAAGCTGGAGAATAGAGAGAGAGAAAGAGAGAGTGATGGGGGAGAGAGGGAGCGAGAGGAAGGAAGAGAGAGAGGAGAGAGAGAGAGAGAGAGAGAGAGAGAGAGAGATGGAGTTGGAGTGGGAGAGATAGGGAGGAAAGAACAAAGACATAGAGAGATAGAGGTGGAGAGAGAGTGGAGTGAGAAGGGAGATATGGAGAGACAGTGAGGGAGAGAGGAGAGGAGGGAAGAGAAAGAAGAAGAGAGGATAGATATAGGGAGACAAGGGGAAGGGAGAGTGATGGAGAAGGAAAAGGGGGGGAGATAGTGATAGAGTTGGATGGAAGAGAGAGAGAGAGAAGGAGAGTGATTTTCAGGGAAAGATAGAGGGAGGTGGGAGATAAGGGATAGAGGGGAAGGAAGATAGGGATGAGGAGAGAGAGATGGAATTGGAAGGGGTAGGAGAGGGAGGGAACAAGAAAAACATAGAGGGAGAAAGGTGGAGAGAGAGAGGGGGTGACAAGGGAATTATGGAGAGAGAGTGAGGGAGAGAGGAGAGCGAGGGGGAATAGAGAGAAGGATATAGATAGAGAGGGAGAGAAGGGGAAGAGAGAGATAGATAGAGAAGGGGAAGAGAGGGAGAGAGAGTGTGTGTATGTTTGGGGGATGAGATAGAGAGAGGGAATAACAAAGAGACACAAATACAAATATAGATATTATATAGTATTATATAACCAACCTAGATCCATATTAACCCTATAACTATCAAGTGCCGAGAGGGATCCAATCTCTTGAGGTGAAAACATTTCCTCAAGTTTTGCACTAGAAAAAAAGATTGCACCTCAAGAGATTGGACCCCTCTCAACGCTTGATAGATCCGGGGTTAAGATGGATGTAGGTCGGTTAATATGAAATTAAAGTAGTTTTTATTTGATATTATAGTCTTAAAAATTAAAATTTCCCTTTAAATTAATTTCAAATTAGAACTAGATTCAATGAATATATTTTTAAAAAATACATAAAATAATTTTTTTATTAAAAAATATATTTTTAAAATTACAAATTATTAGAGATACATAGTGCAAAGTTGGCTGACCTATACACCATGTGAGGATGAAAAAATGTTTAAGGAAGGATAACCTTTCAACCAATCTTTAACAACCTTTCAATCCCCTATCACTTGTAAGTTTAGATTGCTTGACACAATTAAGATGACTAACATAAAAAACTGATTCATATTATTGTAGTACTTGTTAGGTAGTTGTATTTTTGTTCTTAGACTAAATTAGTCATTCATGTTAGTCATTTTTAGTTGTATTACTTATTAGCTAGTCACATATTTTAACCCGTGACTAAATTAGTGATTTATGTTAGTCGTTTTTAGTTCGGTCACTTAAGATTGCTCATTTTTGGTAGTATTTCACTTGGAAAAGCTATGGTGACTAACTTTTTTAATCACCTACTCACTAATTGCTCATTTTCTACTAGTGTAGTAACAATACCTATGTTAGCTACATGTTTACTTATGTACCTGTAACGTGTACATATTTACTTATGATTTTGGTGACAAATGTGCCCATGAAGTATATGCCATGAAAGCTTCATTTGCGCTCCATTTTTTCTACCATTCCACCTCTTCAATCTTCCATACCTCTGTCGGGACATTGTTGCTTACGATTCTGTTAAAACCCTATGCATCAAATCCCCTCCTTTCTCTCCTCCTCTTCACCTTTACTACAACTTCAATATTAAGATGCCTGTTGTTGTGTGTCAACCATCAGAACCAAACATTTTTCTTTGAGGTTGGCCTAATTTACCGCTTGAACATTTGGATCCATGTATTGGCTTGAGTTTACCTTGATGAAGACCTATTGAACCAAGCCCCCTTTTATTATCTTTTTAACTACGTGACAATTGGAGTGCAGCAGAAAGCCCACATTGATAATCTTCCATGGACTCCTCTCTTTAAGATGTCCTACGCACTGGTCTATAATCAACCCAAAGGTTGTCTCTAGGAAGCTTTCTATGTCTCTTGAAGCACTTATGCTACAGGTTCTAGAAAAAATGACAACATCTTTCTGGCGTCGTTGTCAGGGAACGGATTAGAATATTTTTCCCTAGGTATGAAAATTTTTTAAATTCCCTCTGTTAGGTGCGCAAGGGAAGTGTTGGTTGAAGATATCTCGCCTTGTCGACTCGACTGTTTCAATTTAATGGCAAACATCCTCGTGACTCCACTATCCATATCTATATTTGATCATCCTAGCTCTGAAGCAGCCTCATACTCACTCTAATACTAAAGCAGCCGAAAACTTTCCCTACCTTTGAAACTGAAATCACTCACCTAGGGCATTTTCAATATGGTCATTCCTGCATTCCTGGCCAACCAATATGCCCCACTGGATTTTTCTTCTATTGTTGGTTATCCCAATCATGTCCCTTTGTTTCATGAATGGAATACCTATTTGCCTAGATTCAGTGGAAACAGAGATAGAAGGTCGGACCAAAACCTTAAGGATTTTCATGAATGCATGGAACAACAGTGTATTATTTTTGAAGATGTGCAATGAAATTTTTCATGTACTCCTTAGAACATGATTTTAGAATTTGGTACAGAACAATACATCATGGCAACATATCTTGCTTAAATATTTTTCATATGGCATTCAATCATTATTGCAAAAGATTATATCCATCGGATGCACTGTAGAGCCTCTACTTTACACTTGATTATCCATCATTACCTATAGTTTTCCCTCATTCATCTCTCTCTTTTGCTTCATTTTCCTTGCAAACCAACCCAGATCATTACATATGATGGCTTTAAGCATGATTAAGGATCTTTGCTAATGTGTGACTGTTTTGTTTAGATTTTGACATATTTACAGGAATTCTGCAGCCATCTGATGATTCCGCAGCCTTTTTGTTAATCTCAAGGTTCCACGTGTCATTTTGCCAAACGAGCCACATGGGCACTTAGGAATCAAGGTGCTCGAGGTTCTTGTGCTATTGGTTCAGCCAGCCACGTCATCTGTACCTCCGGTCAACGAGGGTTACGGTCAACAAAGGCAGCTTAACGGTGATGCGTAAGCTGTTGGGTCATGTCAGTTCAAACGGTGATTTGTCCATCTTACGCAGGCTGTGGGGGACATAATCCAACTCTGGATTCAATGCCCATAACGACCAGAACCTCTAGCTCATCCACGAGGCTTATGACGTGTTATTGAACCTTTATTACGCATGATAGAACAGTTAATTTTCAGTTTCTAGCTTTACGCATTAGGCAATCGTTTAAATGCCTATAAAAACTAGCGTTTGCATACGCTTAATGTTACTTTTTAGTTGCTGTGTTTTATGAACTTGTTATCATTTTAGTGCATTCTAAGACTCTGTTTTAATAGTGCTGTTCTAGCACTCTTGACTGTAATTTTCTGCATATGGAGTAATATAAGACAGCGCTGTTATGAAGTTTTCAAATCTTTGAGTCTTCTTTGGGTTATATGAATGGAGGGCCCCTGTTCATGTTAGCCCTTGTATAGTATTTTATGTTCAGCATTTCCTTATTTTCCATTCAGCATTTCTTTTCTTTGAAACATGTACAGCTTGATTCCCTTTCATGTTATTTCATTTCCAGCCTTTATTTTCAGCTGATCAGTATTGTTCTTTTGCAGGTTTTTAACCTGGGATTGTTTTTGTGTTTATGTATTTGCTTTATAACTGATGGTATTTTCAGTTGACAGATTCAAAGTTGCTGCCTTTACTTTCATAGCTGATTTTTAGTTTAATTTCTCAAAGTTGTCTGCTAACATATGAATGGTCTCTTTATCACAAATTGTTTATCTTTTAGAGATCAGAATACTAATAACTTACAGCTGGCTTTGAGTACTTTTTAGACTAATCTTTAACTACTTTCTAATCGTGCTTTACATAGTACCATATGATAGAAGCAGAGAGTTAGAAAGAGCAAAACATTATAACTAGTCTTTAAAGTAGATTTTTCTCATTTTTGATCACTTTTCTAACTCATCTTTAGCTACTTCCTAATCGTGTTTTACACAGTACTATGTGTTAGAAGCAGGGAGTTAGGAAGAGATAAACATTATCATTGGTTTTTAAAGTGATTTTCTTACCTTTTATTTGCAGCAGCATGAATGGTGTCTAGTGCCATTAGAAAGTGGTTCTTTGCTTTCAAGTCATTTCAAGTTATTTATTTCTTTCAAGCTTTTCCTTTTCAGCAAGTAGTTAGAAACCACTAATCACACACCTTCACTCATCTAGAATTCACCTTACACACACCATCACTCATCTGTTTATAAAAACATCACTCCATCTTAGGAAGATAAATTAACCACAAACAACACCCCAAACGACAAAAAGCTCTAAGAGGTTGCTTAAGTACATATAGTACACCTTCACTTCATCAGCTTACGAGCCCCGGGTTGACAATTAATGACATCAATTTAGAAACACTAAATTGACTAAACATTTTGGCGCCGTTGCCGGGGAAGTGAAATTAAGTAGCCATATTCTTAGGAAAAAAAAACATAAAAATTTCAAGGAAAGAAGTTGATAACCTATCAAAGTATGCTCTCCTCTTGCACTGCAAGGTGATCTGGAGGATCAAAAAAGAGAAAGTTATTGATTTGGTAGTTTCTTGAGTATGCTCTCTTCTTGCACCTAGAGTGAACTGGAAGATCAGAAAAAGAACTATTAACTTGACTTGAAGAAAATAATAAAAAATGACATGCATAGAGCTAGAGATTCTAGAGGAAGGTTTTTAGCTAGAGCTCGAAGTTCAATTTTTACAAGTCCATCTGCTTCAAGGGATAGACAAGAGACACCCCCCTTATCTCCAACCGAAACTCCTAGTCCTAGAATTCCTGGAATTCAAGAGCCAAGAGTTGACTCTCCTACACATTCTATTGAGTTTGAACCAGGAAGAGACTCTTCTCTTTCTCCTACCGAAAGACCAATTGTAATTGAGGAAGTGGAATCATCTGAAGAAGAAGGAGAAATCTCTTCTCATTCACCTTTTGTAGAGGAACCAGAAGATTTTGAAATCCCTAGGAGAATCATCATGGCAGAGGAAGAAGGAGGTGGTAGGGGTAGAGGTAGAGGAGGAGGAGGAAACAACAATAACAATAATGGAGGTAGAGGTCCCCTTGGAGGAGGAAATAGAGATGGGGATAATTCCTTTGGATTTCCCATTGTTAATGAGGATTCCCGAGCTACTATGAAAAACATATCACCATCTGTCCTCCCTAACTTCCATGGGTTAAGGACTGAGGACCCTGAAACATTCTTATTTGAGTTTGAAGTGGTATGTCGAACTTATGACTACCTGGATGACTCTCAAAAACTCAAATTGTTCCCTTCAACACTGAAGGATCAAGCCTTGAAATGGTTCATGGGGTTACTCACTCAATCCATTAGGACTTGGGATGAAATGAAACAGACATTTTTGGATAGGTATTTAGACTATTGTATGCCTACTAATCACAAGGACGAGGTTTTTAAAATGATACAAAAAGAAGATGAGAGCTTAGAAGATTTACTTGAAAGATTTCAATATAACTTGAAAAGAGCAAAAATGAGTACCTTGGATGAAGAGACCTTAAAAGCCCTCTTATTAAAAGCCATTAGGGATGAATGGATAGACATCTTAAACATGATGGGGAAAGGGGATATTTCTCAACTTTCACTCAATGATATAGCAGAACTCTGTATCCATCTCTCAAGGGGCAAATCAAAAACTCAAAAAGGGCCTAGAGATCCTTCTCTCCTTAGGGCAAATAAATCTGCAACAGGATTAGTGAGTAGGGCTGAAATCGGCAATATGCTTGATGAATTTAAAACTGACATCTTAGGGAGTCTTAGTGAACAACTTGATACCCTTAAGATTCACAATAAACAAAAAGCAGAAGTTGAGGCTTTGGCTATCTTTTGCCCGAAGTGTAGAAAGAAACATGCTTTAAGGGAATGTCCCTTATATGCACACGTTGTAGAAACATGTGTAATTTGCTCAGAAGCTCATGAGACCAAGGATTGTCCTTCAATTCCTGGCCTCAAAGCAGTCTTTCAAGAGGATCCAGATACACTTGAATCTCTCTGTTTTATTGCAAGGAGACCTTGGCAAGGACAACAGAATCAAGGGTTTAACAACTCTATGAACTCTCAATCCCAACCAAATTGGAATCCTTGGCAACAACCTTGGCCTCAACCTCAAAATGCTTTTCAAGCATGGATGCAAAGCATGCAAAATCCTTATAGGAGATTTGCTCAATTCTATCAATATCCTCCATCCTTTCAGAATCAGCAAGCTCCACAACTTCCAAACCAAGGTCAACAACTATCATTTCCATACCCTCAACAACAACAACCTCCTCCACAAAATCAAAATTCTCAACTATCACTTCAATCCCAGTAGAAATCAAATCAACTTCCCTCTCAGCCATTACCAAATCCAAATAATAGGAACCCTCAAAATGCTTACATGATGGAAGGTCAACCATTCCCTACCTATATGGTTGTTCCTCTCAATGAAGTACAACTCAGATTAGGTAGAATCTTAGATCAACCTTCTACAAGTGTTCAACAACCAAGCATTTCTGAGGAAGAATCTCTCAAAGTCAATAAAGGTTCTGAAGTATCACTTCAAAACCAAAATATCCAAAAAGAAAAAGAAAAAGAATCAACCTATACAACTTCCATAGTTGAGCAACCTACACCTTTAGCTACACCTCCTTTTCCTGAAAGATTGCAAATTGACAAAGGAGTGGAAAAGCATATATGGGTGCCTGACTATAGCTTCCTAGATGAATTGAAGAATGTCTGTATCAAGATCCCCTTGTTACAAGCCATTAAGGAAATTCCCATTCTAGCGAAGACAATAAAGGAGTTGAGTTTGAAGAAAACAGGAAAAAGAACCAGAGATACTAAAAGGATACATCTAGTTGGAAAAATTGCAGACATAATGATGGGTAAGATTACCATGCAAAAATATGTGGATCCCGGTAGCCCTATTGTCAAAACTCATATTAATGGGGTTGAAATCCCAAATACTTTGATTGACTTAGGAGCCGCTATCAACATCATGAGTAGACAGACCATGGATCAGTTAAAGCTTCCTAACCTTCTCTTTACACCTACTTTACTGCAACTTGCAAATAGATCAATCATTAAACCTGATGGTGTATTGGAAGATATTCCAGTCTCTCTAGATTCTTGGGAATATCCAGTTGATTTTATGATTTTAACTCCCAAGAACAATCTAGGAGGACATCCTCTTATTTTAGGAAGACCTTGGCTGGCCACAGCTGATGCCTTCATAAGTTGTAGGTCTGGGGACATGTATATATCAGATGGTAATTCCACCAAGAAATTCAACTTGTATCCTCCACCAAAGGCAATAACAGAAATAGGAGAAGATGAGTGGGTTGATGATGAGGATACTATTCAACCTGTTCTAACCATCTCTGAGATCAGTGAGGATAGTCAAATTCTAAATACATTAGAAAATTTTGAAATACCTTTAGAATATGACTCTACACAGTTTCAGTTAGATGCAGACATTGAATATCTCTCCTCTAGACAGATGTCTCTCTTCTCAATGGAAGAGTTTGGTAGTTCTACAGTTGAAATCCTTCCAGGAAAAACATTGAACATTAACAAAAACTTGGAAAGACCACAACAAGAAGAATTAACTAAACTGTTGCAAAAACATTCCACTGCCTTTGCATGGGAATACACTGACATGAAAGGAATCGATCCTAAGACTTGTATTCATCACATCTATATTGAAGAAAACAGCAGACCTATTAGGCAACCACAAAGAAGGATGAATCCAAACCTTAGGGAAATCGTGAAAGAAGAACTCCAGAAATTGCTCAAGGTAAACTTCATTTACCCCATTTCAGATAGCCAATAGGTTTCTCCCTTGGTTATAGTGCCCAAAAAGAATGGTAAATGGAGAGTTTGCATTGATTATCGAGAATTGAACAAGGCAACCTTAAAGGATCATTTCCCTCTACCTTTTATTGATCAGGTACTAGACACTTTAGCCGGTAAAAAGTATTTCTCATTCTTGGATGGTTTTAGTGGGTATAATCAAATTCAGGTAGCACCTGAAGATCAAGACAAAACCACATTTACTTGTCCTTGGGGAACTTTTGCCTACCGAGTACTTCCTTTTGGATTGTGCAATGCACCCGCCACATTTCAAAGGGCTGTACTAGGAATCTTTTCAGATCTGATTCATGATTGTGTAGAGGTATACATGGACGATTTCACAGTTTATGGTAATACATTTGAAGAAGCTTTGGAAAATTTGGAAAAAGTACTGGTAAGATGTAAGGAAACAAATCTTTATTTAAGTCATGAAAAGTGTTTTATGATGTTTACTGAAGGGATTGTTTTAGGACATCATATTTCAGGAGATGGGATTAAGGTTGATAGATCCAAAGTTGAAGTCATCTCTAAGTTACCTGTTCCAAATTGCCAGAAGGATGTTAGGAGTTTTCTTGGGTTTACTGGGTATTACAGAAGATTTATTGAAAACTTCACTAAGATAGCATCCCCTCTTTTCAAATTGCTTACCAAGGACTGTGAGTTCAAATGGGATCCTGAGTGTCAATCTGCCTTTGAAGCTTTAAAGACTAGAATATCTGAAGCACCCATCTTAAGGGGGCCAAATTGGAAACTCCCTTTCCACATTTCTACTGATGCTTCAGATACAGCTCTAGGAGCTGTTTTGGGACAAAAGGATTTGATCCCTTATGCCATTTATTACACAAGTAAGAATTTGACTCCCACTGAGTTAAATTATACTGTTACAGAAAAAGAGTTCTTAGCTGTGGTACATGCAATCAACAAGTTTAGACACTACATAACCGGTTATGAAACCTTTGTCCATACTGATCACTCTGCCATAAGATATTTAATGAACAAACCTGTCACTAATGGTAGAGTTACAAGATGGCTTTTGCTTTTACAAGAATTCAACATTACTGTGTTAGATAGACCCGGAAAACAGAACAGAGTAGCTGATTTCTTGTCTAGAATCCAAAACACTAATGAAGATTCTCCAGTAGAAGATAAGTTTCCAGATGAATACTTGTTTGCAGTGACTACCAAGACTCCTTGGTATGCAGATATGGCTAATTATCTTGTTACAGGGAAGCTTCCTCTACACTTATTTCCTAATGAGAAAAGGAAAATCATTAAGGAGAGTGCACATTATTCTTGGATTTCTAATGAATTGTTCAAAACAGGGCCAGATTGTATAATCAGAAGGTGTGTTCGGGAAGATGAAATGCCTGACATCCTTAAGGCATGTCATGATGAACCATGCGGCGGGCACTTTGCTGACAAGAGGACAGCCTATAAAATCCTTTCTCTAGGATATTATTGGCCTTCTCTCTTTAAAGATGCAAAGCAGTGTGTTAGAAGGTGTGACAGCTGCCAAAGAGTTGGGAAACCAACTCCTTCAAATGAAATGCCTCTACAGCCTCAGGTATGCATCGAACCCTTTGAGAAATGGGCTCTAGATTTCGTTGGACCAATTAATCCACCATCAAAGCAAAAGAAGTATATACTGGTTTGTACTGATTATGTTACTAAGTGGGTAGAAGCCAAGGCATTGCCTTCTGCCACTGAAAATTCAGTTGTTCAATTTCTTTTTGAGGATATTTTCACTCGTTTTGGTGTCCCAAGGGAAATTGTAACAGATCAGGGCAGCCAATTTACATCTAAATTGATGGAGAAGCTGATGGAGGAATATAAGATCAAGCACAGAACATCTACTCCATACCATCCACAGTCAAATGGCCAAGTGGAATCTACCAATAAAGTTCTTGAGGGCATTATCACCAAGACTGTTCATCTTCATAGAAGAGATTGGGCGGAAAGGCTCCCTGAAGCCTTATGGGCCTATAGAACTACATGGAAGAACACAACAGGACATTCTCCCTATGAACTTGTTTATGGGAAGGAAGTCCTGCTCCCCATTGAGTTCCAAATCAAGACCTTCAAGATGGCAGTCCAATTGGGAATGAGCCTCTCAGAAGCTCAAAGACACAGAATGGACCAGCTAAATGAGCTAGATGAAATAAGACAAGATGCAATTCTAAGGACCGATCTAGTTCAGCACCAAAGATCTAAATGGCATGATCGTCATATCAAAGAAAGAAAGTTTCAGAAAGGAGATTGGGCTCTATTGTTTGATTCAAAGTTCAAAGACTTCAAAGGAAAGTTTCAAACTCATTGGCTTGGGCCATATGAGATTGATGAAGTCTTTAGCAATGGAGCAGTTCGAGTGAAAACTATTGATGAATTTCATACTCCTCTTATTGTGAATGGCCATCGCTTGAAAATCTACCAAAAGCCATTCTCAAAAGAAGAGTTTGTCAAGTTGTTTAAAGAAGATTCTGCAATCAGGTTGGTGGAGAAGGATTCTTCTCCTCCATCAGCCTAATCTTTGGTTTTTGAAAAAAAAAAAAAAAAAGAAAAAAAATAAATGTATAAGCCTGAAAACCAATCTCTGATTGGCAGTCTTATGCAGAAAACCTGAGGTGAAAATCAGGGTCACCTGACACCTCATGTTTTCCAAAAAAAAATCTCTCTCTCTTCCATCTCATTTTGCCATTTCATCCACCTCATTCACCATCTCATTCATTTAATCACTCTCACTTCACCTCATTTCTTTCCATCCATCCATCCATTCATTACATTTCATTCCATCAATAAAGTCATTTTTTTTAGATAACTGAAGTTGTTTTGTGCAGCCGGAGGGTATCACTGCAGTTTCCGCAGCTGTTTGGCAATTCTGCAGCCATTCAGTCATTCCGCAGCTCTCTGCACCTGCATAAAAAAAAAAAACACAGTCTGTTTGAAAAGAAATTTACAGTTCAGAAGTCATCAACAATAAGTGGAAAAGAGTCATGCAACAGCAATAAAACAATGAAGGGTTAGTGGAAAATAATCAAAGGCAATCCAAGTGCGAATCTGAGGTATGATCTTAATCCTAAACTTACGGTTATCTCATTTTGCAAAGTTTCCGGGGTTATGTTTCTTGCCATTTAATGTAATGATTACCAGTCTTTCCCATCATGCGACCAAAAATCCACGTATCCCCCACACTTATCGGTCCTGTTCATCACGATTTTGAAACTCAATTGCGGTTGCTCTTCCATTAAGGTTTTCGTACCTAAGTGACGTAGACTACTGTACTACTTCTCTCTACGTCATAATTCCCACAGCCAAGTGTAAACCCATGACCGAAGCCTAAGGACCTAACCGTTTCTACCCATCATTTCATAACCCTCATACTCTCGTATCATTCCATTCACGCTGTTTCATTTCCACAGTTCCCTTATTCCGCTATGCTCACTACGCTGCTACCTTAGCCATACTCTGTTTTACTTCTTCCTCTCTGCTAATTCTGATTATCAGTGAACGTATGTTACGGCTGTTACATTAGAGCCATAAATTTACTGTATTAGGGCCACTGTTGAAGCCGTGTAACCTTTTTTTCCAAAAGTCTTAGAACAGAGCCGTAGAGCCAATGGGTAAACTCTTAAGAGTAGAACCAGAGGGTTCAAAATTTCTGGAGGGATATCCTCAAGTTAAAGAAGCTTTGCAGAAAGCAAACTGGCTCCAATGCATCCAAAAATTCAGAGGTTACGAAGGCCTTTGCACGTTCCTTCAGAGACAAAGACAATCAAGTGGAGATAGGGGACCTAAAGTTTACAGTCACTGAGAGCAGTATAGCACAGGCCACTTCACTCCCACAAACTGGAGAAAGATGGTTTAAAAACAGATCAGTACAAGACCAACAGTGGAAGCAAATCTTAAAGAATCCAGGTATGGATACCAACATTTTTACAAAAGGGATTCCTGTTACTTATGTCAAGGAAGAATGGACAACTTTACTTTTATTAGTGCAAAAATTCTTTACTTGTGAGGGAAGGTTTGGAGTTTTATATGTTTACCATGCCAAAGTCATGATGCATTTCTTAGGAGATGATATTAACCTTCCATATTTTCTACTCTCAAGTCTTAGAAAAATGTGTTCAATTGTCCAAAGGAACCCAAGAAACATTGAATCACATTTGTATCATCATGGTCTTGTTAAGATGCTAGTTGAGGAACAGTTGAAAGCAAAAAGAGATACCTGGGAGAGATTTCTTGTGAGAAACCATTTTGAAGAAGTAGGAGAAACCTCTGTGCCTAGAAAGAGTAGAAGAAAAAGAAAAGAGGCTACCCCTGAAACTGTTGTCCAAGAGGAAACTGTCCAAGAACAGATTGAAGAAGAAACTGATGTACATCATTCTGGACATGAAATTGATCCTGAGCTTGCTGTGGACACTGATCAAACAGCTCAAAGAGTCATCACAGAAACCCTTTCAGAACTTGCCCAAGAAGTTGCTCAAAAGAGAAAAGAGAGTAGGAAGAAACAAAAGAAAGATAAAGGCAAAGCTGTAGCCCAAGAAACTTACGCTACTCCTGAGAACTATAGTGAAGAAGATACTCAGCCCTTAGCACAAAGAATGGCCAAACTCCATGAAACTGCCCTTTCCAAGAAGGTGGAAAAACAAAAGCAAAAGGCACAAAAAGAAAAACAGAACATCACCACCGTGAGAAGAAGCAGCAGGTTACAAAGAAAAGTAGGGGCCACAAAGGGTAAAAAGTCACTCATCATTGACTTGAGCACACCTGAAAAGGTTGCTACAAGTCCTGACTTTGAGAAAATCCCTCCACACGCTGAGTATGTTGAGACCAGTCCTCCACGTGAGGAAAGTCCTTTTGAGCATGAACCTGAATATGAACATGGATCTGAATTTCAGTATGAGCCTAGTCCTAAGAAGTCACCTGAGGTTGACCCAGATCAACAGAAAGTTTATAATTACCTGGAGACGTTAGAACAAGCAGCTGCTGGTCCAAGCACTGTTCAACCTTTGGAGCAGCAAGTTCAATCACTGAAGCAGGAAATATTTGAGCTGGAGGTACTAAATCGCCACATCAAACAAGAAAATGAAAAACTGAAGGTACAGAGCAATGTGGACAAGATGGTCCAAGATAACACCATGCTTCATATGGGCCTGTGGCAAAAGGAAAACAAAAAGCTCAAGAAGAGATGCAGGAAATTAAACAGAGCCTTGATCAATCTAAAATTCAGGTGTTTGATGAAAAGACCAAGAGTCAATGTGGCCACACAGAGAAAGAAGAGAAGGTTGGATGTCTTAGCAGAGGCATCCCAGCAGGTGGACTGAACAATGTTTTTGATTGCATGAGGACATGCAATGCCCTCGTAGTGGGGGTATGTAGAGCCTCTATTTTACACTTGATTATCCATCATTACCTACAGTTTTCCCTCATTCATCTCTCTCTTTTGCTTCATTTTCCTTGCAAACCAACCCAGATCATTACATATGATGGCTTTAAGCATGATTAAGGATCTTTGCTAATGTGTGACTGTTTTGTTTAGATTTTGACATATTTACAGGAATTCCGCAGCCATCTGATGATTCCTCAGCCATTTGATGATTCCGCAGCCATTTGATGATTCCGCAGCCTTTTTGTTAATCTCAAGGTTCCACGTGTCATTTTGCCAAACGAGCCACATGGGCACTTAGGAATCAAGGTGCTCGAGGTTCCTGTGCTATTGGTTCAGCCAGCCACGTCATCTGTACCTCCGGTCAACGAGGGTCAAGTTACGGTCAACAAAGGCAGCTTAACGGTGATGCGTAAGCTGTTGGGTCACGTCAGTTCAAACGGTGATTTGTCCGTCTTACGCAGGCTGTGGGGGACATAATCCAACTCTGGATTCAATGCCCATAACGACCAGAACCTCCAGCTCATCCACGAGGCTTATGACGTGTTATTGAACCTTTATTACGCATGACAGAACAGTTAATTTTCAGTTTCTAGCTTTACGCATTAGGCAATCGTTTAAATGCATATAAAAACTAGCGTTTGCATACGCTTAATGTTACTTTTTAGTTGCTGTGTTTTATGAACTTGTTATCATTTTAGTGCATTCCAAGACTCTGTTTTAATAGTGCTATTCTAGCACTCTTGACTGTAATTTTCTGCATATGGAGTAATAGAAGACAGCGTTGTTCTGAAGTTTTCAAATCTTTGAGTCTTCTTTGGGTTATATGAATGGAGGGCCCCTGTTCATGTTAGCCCTTATATAGTATTTTATGTTCAGCATTTCCTTATTTTCCATTCAGCATTTCTTTTCTTTGAAACATGTACAGCTTGATTCTCTTTCATGTTATTTCATTTCCAGCCTTTATTTTCAGCTGATCAGTATTGTTCTTTTGCAGGTTTTTAACCCGGGATTGTTTTTGTGTTTATGTATTTGCTTTATAACTGATGGTATTTTCAGTTGACAGATTCAAAGTTGCTGCCTTTACGTTCATAGCTGATTTTTAGTTTAATTTCTCAAAGTTGTCTGCTAACATATGAATGGTCTCTTTATCACAAATTGTTTATCTTTTAGAGATCAGAATACTAATAACTTACAGCTGGCTTTGAGTACTTTTTAGACTAATCTTTAACTACTTTCTAATCGTGCTTTACATAGTACCATATGATAGAAGCAGAGAGTTAGAAAGAGCAAAACATTATAACTAGTCTTTAAAGTAGATTTTTCTCATTTTTGATCACTTTTCTAACTCATCTTTAGCTACTTCCTAATCATGTTTTACACAGTACTATGTGTTAAAAGCAGGGAGTTAGGAAGAGATAAACATTATCATTGGTTTTTAAAGTGATTTTCTTACCTTTTATTTGCAGCAGCATGAATGGTGTCTAGTGCCATTAGAAAGTGGTTCTTTGATTTCAAGTCATTTCAAGTTATTTATTTCTTTCAAGCTTTTCCTTTTCAGCAAGTAGTTAGAAACCACTAATCACACACCTTCACTCATCTAGAATTCACCTTACACACACCATCACTCATCTGTTTATAAAAACATCACTCCATCTTAGGAAGATAAATTAACCACAAACAACACCCCAAACGACAAAAAGCTCTAAGAGGTTGCTTAAGTACATATAGTACACCTTCACTTCATCAGCTTACGAGCCCCGGGTTGACAATTAATGACATCAATTTAGGAACACTAAATTGACTAAACATGCACTATTTGAAAATTGTTGTGCATATTTCAATGATGAATATATTCTTGAGGTTAATGACCCTGCTGAAGATGTTTGTGGAGTTATGCTCCAAGAAAACATCTACTCGCATCAAGAAGTATCACCCAATGATCAAGAAAGAGAAGAAGGAAACACCATCAAGCTGCAAATAAACCCTCAGAGATCTTATTCGACCAAATTTGATGCTTCTCCTTCCTATCATGTATATGACTCTGATGGAGAGCCAAGTGATGTAGAGCCACAACAATCCCAGCCATGGTAAGTTTCACAAGAAGAGGAGGCTCACCAGGAGGTCAACAAAGAGGCTTCAGTCTACAATGCACATCTTTCACCTAGAGAACCAGTTCAAGAACCTCCTCTGATTTATGATTCATATTATTCAGAGGAGGATGAGATGGTCGTGGATGTTCAAAGGTAGTTTTTTACCAACAAGTGGGGAGAAGGTTTCCAGCAACAAGTTTTCCTCAAAAAATCTAAAGCTGGGGAGCTGAACAATATTTGCGGCTGCCTTGACTGAGAATATATTAGTCAACAGAATTTTCATGGAAATAAGGCTGTTGAAAATTCTTCTTGTCAGTTCTATGACCCTGTAGCTGACTACATGATGACAATATTAAGTCAGCAACAGAGGTTGTTCTTAGAGAATGTATCAGGTTTTTTGGTTGAAGATTTTTCATGGTGCATGCTTGTTTTGATTTTCAAATTTCAACAACATGGAGGCATTAGGTCCAGCACCCAAATGTTGGCATGGATCCATTGGAGGGTTGAACTCACTTAGGTGAATTGAGCCTTGTACATAAGTAGGAGTTGTACATAAATAAGCTCACTAGCTGAGCATTTACTTTCCAATTGATAGAATTTATTTTTTTGCATTTTAGTTTGATGAGGAAAGGACTTTCCATAAATAAAGTTTCATGGAGTTCTTATGGTTGTATATGTTCATTATATTTTTAACTCCATGCCCAATGGTGAAGGCTACTAGTCTGCAGGTTCTTAGCACCTTGCCAGCAAGACACTGTCTCCAGTTGAAGCCAATGTTGTCACTCACTGCTAAATGTGTTTTCAATTGCCCGAAGTGCAAAAGAGCAGTGAAGTTTAAAGCCATCTTCCAAGCCAAAGCATATCTCAAAGATAAGTCGAACCCTCTCCATTGGATAGTGCTTAGAATAAAATTTCCAATGGCATGTGGAAGTCCAAAAATGGACTTCTGGATCAGAAGTTAGAGCAGTTTGAAGTTGCCCTTTAAAAACCAGAAAACAAAAATAAAACGACCAAGGGTAAGGTCTCAGCTCATCACAAATCACAAGTGGAGTTTTCTGAAAGGAACAACAAGGGAGGGAAAAGAAAACTAGCAATCAACAATCATCGATTATTGGAGGTCCGGGAGCATATCGTAAATCGCAGATCGGGGGTTCCAACAATCGGCAACCGCAAATGACAGAGGTCTAAGGTATGGGAGCATATCGCAGATCGAAAATCGGAGGATCAGGAAACATGGCATATTGGAGGTTCCAGCAACATCACATATCAGTGCATCGTGCATTAAGGTTCTATTGTATCGCAGGTCTAGCAACATAGCAAAGTGAACTCAACGACCAGTGATCGTCAATGTCGCAAATCGGCAATCGGGGGTTTCAAAGTACAATGCAATCGACAGTTGCCGACCAGGCCGTATCACATATCAGCAAACGAATTTTTCAAAAGTGTTAACTCTAAATTGTTGCAATATGTCAGCGTAAATCACCAGGAAAGGGCCAAAAACATTTAACAAAGGAAATCAACACAAAACCAGGGGCAGGTGGGCTTTGTTCTATCTCCTCCAAGAGGCCATGTAGCAGAATATTATTGGATCCGGTGAAGACATGGTGGCGCTGATGTCAACATGATGTAACAGTATGGAGGACACGTGGTATGGAAATATGGCATTTTCAAAGGTCCAAAGAGGGTATATCCAGGTGACACGTGTCGCCACTCAGGAGGTGCAACGTGGCAGTGATGGCATCACATCGACAACCGCAAATTAGAGGTTGAGGATTATCATCACTTTGTAACATAGTGTGCACTTGGGAAACCTCTGATAAAGGGGTTCTGATACAGGGGCTGGCCCACAGTCACATAAAGAGCTAAAAGAACCAGAGGCTAAGCACATAGGGTGATCGACAATTGGCGATTGGCGGTTTTGATGTGCATCAAAAATGAATCGTCGATTATGAACCTACAATTGGGGGGCTTCTATAAGGGGGTTGGACCATAGTCACATAAAGGGTCAAGGAACCAAGGGCTAAACAGTAAAGGGCTATTGCAATTGGAGATCGTAAAAAAGTTGTGGCTCTAATATAAAAACCTCGATTGTGATCCACCAATCGAGCAGCTCTGATATTTGGCCAAGCACCTGGTCATAGCCTCCAGTCATATGAGAAGTGTTAGAGTCGGTCTAGTTATCCCTCGTCAGAGATCAAAGCTATTTTGCATTTCATGATTAGGTGTCCCATCAGTTTTGATCAGTTGCATTTCGTTAGGCATGCCATAACTATGATGGAGTGGGTTGTGTCACTCATTCCCCTCGTGCTTGGCACTGTTGGTTCATGCCTGTTTATTAAAATAAGTCTTCAAAGGTCATTTACAATCATGTTTTAAATTTTGAGGTCTTAGGTCTAGGGTTGAGTCAATTTTGTCTTGAAAAGTCTTAGAAGACCAGCAGGCCAGAGGGATGTCTTTGATAGATCATCACTTCAATAATTTTCATCATTGTACAGCTGAATTAGGACTTCTCTTCAAAACTCTATTTTGAAGATAAGTCGCCATCTCATTTTTAAAAAAATTGTCAAAATTTTCAGTTCTTCAATCGTTCAAGTGCAGCCTTGGTCTCCTTTTCCAGAGCATATCAGAGCTATCCCTGCAAAAAATTATCAGTGAAAATCATTATTTCAACCAATTTTAAAGGGGAAACCAAAAAGGTCAAAGCCTATTAATTTTGAAAAAGTGTCAACAACCAAACATAAGAAAATGGGTTTTGGGTTAAGCAAAAATCAACAAGGAGTCTATATGAAGATATTTCTCCTCATTTGCAACCCATTCCACATTCCAAGAGCAAAGAGCATTGTTCTAAGGCGATTTTGTGAGTTTGTTAGCAAATCGAGCCATTTCCAGGGCGCGCTACGCATCAGGTTGGGCGCGCTACGCACCAGTGGCGCGGTACGCATCAGGCGACAATTTTCAGTGTTATTTTACACGGGTGAAGCGCATCAGGAGCGCGCGGCGCGTTGGGTGAGGCGCGCGGCGCATTGGAGTTTATGCCCAGACTTTGCCCGAAACACACTCAAACACCTCTTCTAACGCATCAAATCACAGGTAGGCTTTTATCCACGGCTCATTCTTGGTTTTGAAAGGTTTATGTAAAGAAATTATGCTATATTTTCCATGAAAAACCCAGTGTAAAAACCCTCATTTTCCATTAGTTTGCTGTGAGGATTTAAATGCCAAGATTGTTGTAGGGTTTTCAAACATAAATGTTGCCAAGGTTTTCCCATTTCCTGTGTTTCCCACCCCCTATATTCACCAATATTTTCCCCAATAATTCCTCATAAAACCCTACACTATTCTCCCTCAAATCCTAACCCCTCCCTTCTACTACAAAAATATTTCCCTACCCTACCTCATCCCAAACCCTAAAACTTCAAGATTTCCATGCCCCTTCCCTTCCCTAAATTCCTTGTTTTATTTCCATTGTCCCCATTTCACTAATGTTTCCCCTTTCCTAACAATTCCCTTGTATATTTGTGTCCCCTTGGTCACAACATTTTGAGAAAAAGAAAAAGTCTACAGTCAATTTTGCACACAATTGTATATCAGCATATATATATTCGAGCTACCTTGTTTTTAAAGAGCATGTCAGAGACCGAGTCAGCTTATGAGCAGGATTATGATAGTGATTCTACACCAGAGGTAAGTGTGCCAAGGAGGTATCACAAAGGTGGCAAAGGTGGTCGGCTAGTCAAGGAGGAGCCTACTTCTTTGGCTCAATTGCAAGCTTGTCCACTTGCAATGGACTGTTTTCGGTATCAATCATGTTTTGAATACTGTGAGCGGATCTCACAAATCCAGCATCATCGGGAACTAGTCCGTTTATTTTTTCTACATTTGCAGGATGGTCATGTAAACCTTGCCGGAGTGAATTTCACCTTGTCACCCGAGATTATTGCTCAGGCCACTGGGATACCAAATGTAGGGGAGGAATGGTGTAAACGCCAGCAGTTAGACAGATTTCACTATGAGCCATATATTAAGCCCGGGTGTATAAGACACTTGACTGCAGTTTTTCCTTTCAGATTCCTAAGGGACGAGTATGCACCATTGATGAAACTCATCATTTGATATTTCAGTTGCGAGGGCAGATTCTCACGTCTCTATGCGTACCATGTTCGTTTGTTGATGCATTTTACCAGGGTACGTATGATTAACATTCCATCTTTCATGTGTCGCAACATAGAGAGGATGGTGCCTTTAGTACAAAGGAAGAGCCCAGCACATCAACATAAGAGCATCTATCATTATGCATTGAATAAAATTGTAGTGATGCATTAGTTGGCACAGCAGGGCATTACTTGGGAAGATTTCATCTCCCGTGATTACTTTGCACCATTACAGCCACCTCCCAAGATAGTTCATTATGAGGGAGGACCTTCACACCAGCCAGACATTCCCAAGACTGAGCATATAAGTGCTCCTCCATATGTGACATATCAGCGAGGTCACAAGGCATTATTTGCATCTACACGACGAGTACTATCTCCACCCGGGGTGGAAGGGGTCTCGTTGACTTCATCGGCACAGCGAGTGTTATCTCCACCTCGTGTGGAAGGGGCCTCGCTTTCGACAGCAGCACCGTAGGTATAGGATAAGGGCAAGAAGCCCAAGCATGAGGAGGGACCTTTAGGTGAGCCATCCGGGTTTGTTACTATTCATGATGAGACAGCTTCAGAATCAGAGAAGACCCAATATATCAGGTATCTAGAGCAGCGGAACAAACAGCTTGAGGACCAGCACATGATCATAGAGCTACAGAAAATTCGTGAGAATCGCCAAGCTGCCCAACATAGGCAAATTGAGTTCACCTCTCTAGAGCAACAGGTAAATGAGGATCGAGAGGCTAATCTCGAGAGGGTCAACATCTACTTGGAGGAACGAATGAAAGGGCCGATAGAGACCATGCATTATTGAAACACATGGTTATGCATTACAAGGTTCAGAACTTGGTTTGCAAGGCACGAATTAGGAGTCTTAAGGCAAAATTGAGGAAAATGGTCAAGAAGAAAAAAAGACAAAAGGAGCTTGATCGTCTTCGGATTTTTGTCGAAGCCTCTTTGGCTGAGCATATTACTTGATTGGGGACCCCCAGCCCAAATTTCAACAAGTTTGGGGAAAATTTTGTCAATTTTGAAAATTTTGTGTAAAAAACAGGTTTTTTGGCTCAACGCATAGCGCGTCGCGCGCTACCCATAAGATTGGGAGGTCCAAATCACGAAAGGTTTACATTTTTGGATTTGTCATGATGAAATACACTTGTTCAGATACTTCCAAGGAATTTCATCAAGGTTTGGGTCCCCAAAAGGTCAAAAAACATGCAAAAAATGACCTCACTGCCCCTTTTTGGACACACAGGAAGCAGCCTTCGGATAATGCACTTTTGGAGGGGCAAACATTAAATTGGAAAATTCCTCTTGGGTTGGAAAGTAGACATCCAAGGCTTTCCAACAAGCCAACCTGAGCTCAATTTGGATGCCGGGAAGTGCCCCAAAAGCAGGTGGAAAGGCGCACTATGCATAGGGCTCAGGCACGCTACGTATCAGGATTTTTTGCAAAGTTTTCATCTTCAGCTCAGGAAACGAAGCCAGTTTGACCAGTTTTGACTTGTGATGGTATTTTTCACCATCCTTGATGTAATTAATAGAAGTTTATGTTGACTTGAAACTTATTTACCTATTCTAGATGATTCATTCATAAAATAGCAAAATTTTAATGAATGAATTGGTTTCCTAGCCTATAGAGGCAAGTTGTTTTGACTGCCTAGATTGTAGTGCTTTGTTTAGAATTGGTTGAAACAGCTCCTAGGATGATGAGCTCGACCCCTAGAGGCAAGTGAATGTGTTGGCTTGCCTATATTATGTATTTTCTTAGTCATTTTCAGGGTTGGACTCTTGGGGAATAACTTGATACACTATTGTACATATTTTATCTGCAATTTTGGCAAAGGATAGACCAGGGTTTTGCACCACTATTTGGGATTCATGTGGCCTTATGTGTTGATGGTGTGTTTCTCTCAGTAATTGTAAGTTGTGTATGTGTATCAATTTCCTTATTTAATCAATCTGCAATTAAACAAATGAAGTGTTAAGGTAGAATCCATAAATTTGCTATGCTTTGCCTTTAAGTTTGTTTAATTTTCAATGTTTTCTTCAGTTTAAGGATAATCCTTGAGACTTCCTTGCTCTCCTTAGCTCCTCACCTGTCAGTTCTATTCATTCAATCACTTTAAAGGCATCAAAACAATCGCCTATCTTTCCCCAAGTAGACCTCTGCAAAAGTTGTGCCTCATCCCCGCACCCAAAATTTCCTTTCCCTTGAATTCAACAAAAATTCAAAAAATAAATTCCATAATCCTTGTACTTCATACCTAGCCTAAAATTAGTCATCAATTCAGTCATCTCGAGCCTCTTTGATTACCTTTTGCCGAGATTTATCGGAGAGAGCCCTCTCCTGTCCTCATAGGGCTAGCTACGAGGCTGAGCGTGGTTTGATGTGGCCTCGAGTTTTGCCTTCCTTAGCCTGAGGCAAATTCGAACACTAACAAGAAGAAAGGAAGAAGGGGGCCTAAACCAAAGGGGACCAAAGGAGAATGGGACTCGTTGTTCTGTAACTCCTCTTAGCGTAAAATTCCCGATACAATGATGCCATGATAGCATGGTACAGAGCTTTGAAGTCATATGGGTCGACAACTGAGGCATTGATTGAGGGCAAGGTGCAATGGTAAATCAGTATGGGAACTCAGGAAGACTTAATGCCTTAGCATGGAGCTCCACCCAGTCATAAATGTAAAGGACTACTATGACAAACTCTGCTTCTAGTTTGTAACAGGCAACCACAGGCAATCACTATCAGCTCCAGAGATTGGTGAAGTCAGGCAATTAAGATGAAAGCGACATGAACTGGCCGAACAACAAGAGAAGCACGCTAAGGCAAAGATGTGGTCTGATCAGGGACAATCTCAGAAATAGTAGATGGATACTTCGTCCATCATCTTTCTATTTTCCCTTTTTCTATTATTAGTAATTTCAGTTTATTTTCAAGAAAGGAATCAAATCCTTGGAAATCATTTTGGGCAACAGAGCTATTGCAGGATGAGGCAACTAGTCAATAGGAAAACTAGCCCCTATCTGAGATATTTTGTAAATGTGGATTTAAGCCCCCCTTCTCTGTATAAATAAGGGGGAGAAACATTTAATAGAGGTTTTGGAATTCTGCACCCGTAGTGCTCCAAATTCTTTTGTTCCATTTTGGTTCTAACTGCTTGTTCATGATGGACTTGAGCTGTAGATTGTTAAATGTAAATGGACTGCTGAATGGGACTCATTTTCAAGATTAATGAAACTCTTTGGTGATTCCAATCATGGCAGCGTGCAATATGTTTTCCTTTTTGTAACCCTCATTTCACATGTGTTTTCCTTCTTTGAAATAGTGTAATGAAGTTGTCGGTTTCTCCCTTGTTCATGATTGTATATATGTTACTAAGTAGTAACGGTACCTATGTTAGCTACAGATTTACTTATGTGCCTATAACGTGCACATATTTACTTATGCTTTTGGTGACAAATGTGCCCATGAATTATATGCCATGAAACCTTCATTTGCGCTCCACTGTTTCTACCATTCCACCTCTTCAATCTTCCATACCTCTATCGAGACATTGTTGCTTAGGATTCTATTACAACCCTATACATCAAATCCCCTCCTTTCTCTCCTCCTCTTCACATTTACTACAAATTCAATATTGAGCTACCTATTGTTGTATGTCAGCCACCGGGACCAAATGTTTCTCTTTGAGTTTGACCCGATTTACCCCCCGAACATTTGGATCCATGTATTGGCTTGAGTCTACCTTAATGAAGGCCTATTGAACCAAGCCCAATTTTATTATCTTTTTAACTACGTGACAATTGGAGTGTAGCAGAAAGCCCCCATTGATAATCTTCCATGCACTCCTCTCTTTAAGATGTCCTAGGCACTGGTCTATAATCAACCCAAAGGATGTCTCTCGAAAGATTTCAATGTCTCCTGAAGAACTTGTGGTACAGGTGCCAAAAAAAATGACAACAGAGTGCCTCGTCATGAATGTATGACTGGTTACATGTTGTTATATGTCGTTTGGCTGCATTTTTGTATGCCTGGTTACATTCTTGTATGTTTGGTTTCATTCTTGTACGTTTGGTTACATGTATGATTCTTGTAGGTTTGGTTACAAGTATTGTTCGTTTATGCTTGATTACATGTGTTTATGCATGTGTATGGTTGGTTACACATTGCTTATGCATGTTAATGTTTGCATGTGGTCAAGTGTATAGTGATGTAGTGGTTGTTGTCATGCATGAGGTCATGGTGTGTGATGTTGTTAAGGTCAAGCATTGATGACTATACCCTATCTAGAATGATGGTTGCATGGTTATATGCTTATGTGTTATGTTTCTATATGTTGTCACAATTATGTTATATATGTATCACGCTGATTTGTTGATCTTGCAGACAAGGTATCCTCCCTAAGCTATACTAAGTTATGTTGGTTTATTGTGATTTGGTTTAGCTTACATGACATACCTTGCAGGAAGAAATATCAAATGGCTAGCAAGATGGTTGAATCAGAAGAGCATTATGGTGTTGGGAACTCTTCCGATTTGGTAGACATGCTGAGAAGCTTAAAGGGAGAAATAAGGAGTTATAAGACAAACAATGACATAATAATACATGCATAAGAGAAACAAGCAGAGTCAAATGCAGTGATACTTTAGAGTTTTTCAGATTTGCAGTGACAAGGACCATGTCGGATCAGCTATGAGCAGGAGGACCGAACTAATGGGGAACATGGTAGTAGGTCGAATGGTGCTCACAGGTCAGATAAATATGACACATTCATATATTGGAGACTCTGGATAGGAGAGGGGATAGACATAGGTATTATTCTAGTTATTTCACATAGCCATTATGATCGTCATCGTTATCATCCTTACAAGAGGAGTGATAGGGGATACTTGATAGATGAGTTTAAGAAAGAAAAGCTACCTACTTTTGATGGAGAGATGAAGAAACCACATGATGTAGAGACATGATTGTTTGGCATGAGGAAGTTGTCAGGTTACATGATTATTTAGAGAACATGAAAGCTAGAGTAGCTACATTCAATCTCAAAGGTAAAACGGAAATTTGGTGGGAAGATGTGAAGAATGTCAGATGTATTCATGAGGAAGACTTGAGTTGGAGTGAGTTTGAGTGGTTATTCAAGAAGAATTATTTTTCAGAGAGATACTTTGATGTCAGGGCTAAAGAATTCCATGAGCTAAAGATGGGATCCATGACATATGAGGAATACACTAGTAGATTCTTGGAGCTACTGAGGTATGTGTCTTATCTCACAGAGGAAAAGGCACAGATTCAGAGGTTCATTAGTGGATTATCAATTGCATTTAAAGATAGGATTGAGTTCGATGAGCCTAGATCATTTGAGAAGGCCATTAGAAAGCTAAGGCTTTGCTATGAATAATCAAAGCACGGATCTGAGACTAAGCAAAACTAGAAAGGAAATGCAAAGAACAAAGGAAAATGGGACAAAAAGTGAGCAAGACGTCAGGGTATAGATAATAAAGATAATGGTGTACCATCTAAGAATTTCAATGCATCAGATAGAGGACAAGGACATCAATCTAAGGAGCAGAATAAGGGTGCAAGCTAGAAGCCTATAGAGTGTTGGACTTGTGGAAAGGATCATTGCAAGAGATATTGTCCACATAATTAGGGTGGTAGCCATCAACTATATAGTGCACAAGACGCACAGACTATTGGGGATGTTTGCTAGAGTGTTTTACATATCTATGCACATTGGATAACAAACAAGCAAACCATCAAGCATCTATCATTGAGATGGACAGTGAGCTTTGTGATCAAGTTATTTATATTTTGATTGACCCTTGTTAGGTGCAGGAATTACACTTAAGTAAACTCCTCAACACTTAAATTGTCAACCTGGGCGATTCGTAAACTTAGAGATGAAGCACAAGCAATGCCAGAGATGGTATGAATGTTTCTAATATCAACTCCTACTCCTTTTAAAGGAAAAATTGCAGAATCAAACTATAAATAAAAAAAGGCAACTCGAACCATCAAAATAACCTAAGGCTAGAATAAGAAGAAATGTACTTGTAAAAGAGATTTAGAAATAAAAGGAGGAAATTACTCTAGTTGACTATTGATTAACTACTTAGAATGTGTTTTCTTTAGCAAAGAAAACTTAGCAGTCCTCAACAGATGAGCCCTTCAAACCTGCTTATGTAAAGATGTCCTTCTTGCAAGAATCGATCTCGCACTAGTGTAATCTGCTTGCACTAGTGTAGGAACAACGATTTATGCAGAAGGTGTAAAATGATGTCTGTACTAAAATTGTTTTTCTTCGTGAAAGGGCTTGAACTTTCTCAAATCCAAAGCACTCAGATCTAGTACCAAGAAACTGGTTCTTGTACCCAATCAGAGCTTCTTACACTTTAACTTTTAATTCTTGAAACCAATGCTTAATTATTGCAAGTGTTATGAAACCAAATTGCATATCAAAAAGATGAATGTCTGCAGAAATAAAGAAAAAATCTTTTTAATTGATCTTGTTATGAAATGTTAATGAAAGCAAGAAAGTTGTTAGAAGTAAACTAAAGAGGCTTACTGCATCACACTATCTAGCACTAGTGTGGGAACAGTTCTTCTGCTCGGACCAGGTGGGGGAAACCAAACCAAATGTGTAGAAAGTGAATAGCACACCAACATGCACTGGTGCAGGTAATTTCTCCTACTCGAACCAAGTGGGGAAACCAAACCAAACGTGCAGAAAGTGAATAGCACACCAACGTGCACTGGTGCAGGTAATTTCTACTACTCGAACCAGGCGGGGAAAACCAAACCAAATGTGCAGAAAGTGAATAGCACACCAACATGCACTGGTGTAGGTAATTTCTTCTACTCGAACCAGGTGGGGAAAACCAATTCAAAATCAGATGCAGAAAATGAAATTTAACTACTTCATGCTACAGATCTTATTTCACTCAAATAGAAATTCAAATGCTGTAAATTGAATCACACTTGTTGGCTGGGCCCTAACCAACCAGCGCGTTTCCCTTTCAAATGGAAATGCTACTTAGTACTATATCAATTCATCAATTGTTAAACATAAAAAAAATAATATTCATAAAGTGTAAGCAAAGCTCCCTTTATTATTAAATCATCAAGGAAAATACATGCGTGATTACATATCCAGCCCAGATTTGGGCGATAACAAAAGACAAGCCGGTTACCGCCTTCCTGGTTCTATCTCTGTTCTATACAACTCTATCAACCATTAAGCATTTTGTCCTATTTACATTTTTCCTTATATAAATCCTTGGCCGAAGGCCAAAAGGATCGTTTAACTTGTTACATAGTTGATTGTAGAAAAAATATTGCAAAATAAGCTTTCGGCCTTCAAAATTAGGGATTTTAACATAACAGGCCATGGCTATCTCCAGTTGTTTGTTCCTCCTAAGTCCGATCTCAGCTACTTTAGATTGCCTTGCTGTCAAAACAGGGACGCGGATGCCTTAAGATATGTTCTATTGTTCATGGCTAAGGCAGTGCAAAATTAGGTGGCAATCAAAGAGATCCAGATTTCTTGCCAAGATTCGCAGCACTGGCACAGGTGAGAGATCCAGTCTGCACTAAAATCAGCGGTTAAGGTGAGCATTTAACTATTAAATAACATAGGAGGTATTGATAAGTTACAAAAGTAATTATAAGCAAGAAATCACGTAATAAATGGTTAATAAATGCTATGTTAAGTTATAAAATGTAAAATATGAAGTTAATGCAAAATGTGTCATCATTCTTGCACTAGTGCAAGATGACGGGGCATAAGATAGGTAAGACAGGGGTAAATGGTTATGATTTGGGAGGGGAAAAATGGTCAAAAAGGATGAAAATTAGGGGACTAACATCCTCCCATTCCTAAACTTTTGTGTGTCCTCACACAATTCTTTACCTCTGCAAAAAACTTCAAAATTTTGAGTAGTCCAACTCAATCCTGTTCTGGCACATTGTCCTGCGGCTGCACTGTTTCAGCCTTCTTCCTCTTGATGTGCCTTAACTTCTTTGCTACCTTTTTCAACCGCCTGAAACAGTGTCCAACCCGATATTTCCAAACTCTGACCTTGCTTTTCTTTTGTTTGAGCTCTGCCATCAATTCTCCTCTACTTTGTTCTTTCTCCTCCTATGCTTTGGTAATGGTTGCTCCAAGTTTTTCACTTGGAGCTCTAACTCAGCTATCCGAGTAGTAGGAGTCACCAATTCTTTTCCTCCCTCTGTCTCAGCAGGGATTGTCACTTTCTCTTGGACTTCCATATCTGCCATGTTCATATCAAGGAATTCTTCTTCTTGTGATCCCTCTTTTTCCAGGTCTCCTTCCTTATGCTCTTCTTCCTCGGGTTCCTCTTCATCTAGCTTTGCCTTTTCCTTTTCAGGTTCTTCCTCCTCTTCTTCTTCTTTTGGTTCTTCTTCCTCTAGTTCTTCTTCCTCTGGTTCTTCTTCTTCTATGGGTTTTGTCTCTTCTTTTTCGGGTTCCGGTTCTTCTTCTTCGAGTTATTAGTTGTCTGGTTCCTCTCCTCCTATCTCTTCTTCTGGTTCCTCTTCTCCTGCGTCTTCTTTTTCTTCAGCTCCTCCTTCTGTTTCTGGTTCTTCCTCTCAGGCTGGTGCTTCTTTTTGTGCTGGTGCAGGATGGGGTTCTACACCCTGTGCGGGTTGTGGTTCTTCACCTGCATTAGAGATTTTACTATTCTTATGGGGCCTTTTGATAAAATTGGCCAGCAAAGTATCGTCCGCAACTTGTGCAATCTTCGCCGCGCCTACAAGGACAGATAGATTGTCGTGCTCAGAGGCCTGTGCCTGTGTAGAAGAGGTTTCTTCAATGGGTGCACCAGTTGTTTCCTTAGTGGAATACGAGGCCTTCTCTTCTGTCGATTTCTTTGACCGCTTCCTTTTCGCACTAGTGCGAGAAGGACTTCCCCTTTCACCTCTACTTAGGTCCTTGCTAGTGCTAGTAGGGGCCTCTGTCTTCTTTTCCTCGGCTGACTCTTCGTGCAGTTGTTTCAACAGATCTTCCCATGACATACCTTCCCTCTTCAACTGTTTTAAGACCAAGATTTTGATCAGGCCGTGATGGTATAACCGTGTATCGGTGTGGTCCTCCCTTCCATCCTGTACGCTTCTAGCCATTTTCTCCAGGCTTTTGAGCAAAAATTAGGGGAAGTTCATCCTCCAAAGAATGTGCTGGCCTGCTTCAAAATGTTGCAGCATTATGAAATGATACACCAGGGTACAGGTGTATCTCCCTTTGCACGTCACGAATTTCTGCAAAATAAACAGGAGGTCTTAGATTGACCCAACAGGGCTTTGCGTGGGACTCCGCGTTTCCAGTTCACCTCTATCTTTTTATCCTCGAAAAAACACTGCCAGCGTTTTCTTTCCAACTTCTAGTTCTTGAACCATTGTTCTCCCGTATTCTCCAAACCCGTTGCTGCTGCTACAAATTTCTTCATGAATTTAAATTTGAGCGACCCAATTTTCACTTGGTCGTTCTTAAAAATTCTTGCAAATCGTAGGGAAACTTCTTTGTCATACCCATCGAATTTCTGTAGGAACTGTAGAAATCGCGACTCTCGCAACAGTGCAATACTGTTGCGATATTCGGCAGTTTGCTCAATTTTGCTGAGAGACAGGGGTTCATTTCGGACAAACGACATTGCTGCTAGCGGCTATGAACAATTGAGCTTTGAGACTTTGCATGCAATACCGGGGAATCGACCTTCATAAATATAAATCTAATCATTCATCCATTGTATCTCTAATTCATTTGCCATAGGTACTCATCATTTCTGGTCGGGCCTAATTGGTATGCGCGACGGCGGTTTAACGGTTAAGTGAAATAATAATCATAGTGAAGGGACGTTTTAGGATAAATGGAAGAGTGGGGGAATTATGAGTGAAAGACATTTCAAATCATGGCAGAGCAAGGTAGATTATATGCAAGCAACGATTAACACAATTTTTTACATTTCTTCATAATTACAAAAAAGAAACTTAGCATTCATTAAAAAGATCATGATCTCTACTTAAAAAACTTTGTACTTTTAATTAATTTCCTCCTAAGTAGTATAATAGCATAAATACTTGTCGATGACATGAAAAGACTTCATATAACTTTCCATAATGACCACTTTCTTATCTCATATGATAACTTGTACTATGTTGCTGACGAGATGCATGCTCGTACTGATATTTGCACCGCTTAAATCATATCATTCTATTGGTACTTTTCTGCTTATCTTATCACATGGGACAACATGCTTGCACTAGTGCAAGCATAATATTAAGACAAAGAATTAAAATATAGGCTGGATTTCACATGATTTCCTCTTTTTTGCTTCGCCCTTTCTGATGTTTCAAAGCATATCCTTTCGCTCTTCGTATACAATATCCTGCAATAAATTCATGAGGGAATAAAGAAGTGGGAAAGGGGAATTTTTAGAATGGGAAGGAATTTTGTTACATGGATTCCAAGAAAGTACCAAAAGAGGGAATAAATAAAAGTGGGATAGGGAAAAAATTTCAAGGTTAAAGTGGGATTTCTTTGAAGCAGACAGGGTAAATTTAGAAGAATGTGGGAAGGTCAATATTTTGGGATCAAAGAAGAAAACTGAGGGAGTATTACAAAAGTGGAATATGAAGAAAGACAGAAAATTTTCTGGAAAGTCTGCCTGCACTGGTGCAAGAAAAATAACTGCATCGAAAATTAAATGTTACTTGAATAAAAAATATCCATGCTAATTACCCCAACTGTATAAAGGTTGGTTCTGCTGAACCTGCTTCTACTTGGTGGTAGCTTATCACATATAAAGATCAAGAAATATTTTACTTTTATTAGGAATTTTGATCTTCCTGCCAGCAAGATGGTTTTTAGGTTGATCCTTCTGCAATCATGTCAGCAAACTGATTTTCATAATTACAGGAAAATATTTTTTATTTACTTTTTTTCTATTTTTTTATTTTTATTTTTTGAGAAGAAGAAAAATTCATGTTTCCAAAAGGTTGATATTACCATTCTCCACTACCGTCCCAAATTGTTGTTTGACTTGTGTAAAATCTTTCTTGGTAAGTGGCTAAAAGTACTTCTTTACCCTGTGTCCATTTACCAAGAATATTGAATCTTGTCCATCAATAGTTTTATCTTCGACTGCTCCATTCTCGAATACTCAGATCACTTCATAAGGTCCCATCCACTGTGTATGGAATTCCCCTTTAAAAATTTTAAATCTAGAATTGTAAAGGAGCACCTAATCACCTAGTTGGAACTTCTTTTTCTTAATAAACTTGTCATGCCATTTCTTATGTTGCTGCTGAATTAGTATGTTCTGCTGAGCAACATCCCTTCGAAATTCATCTAGCTCACTTAATTGGAGAAGGCATTGTTTTTTTGCCTCAGAGAGATCTAGTCCTAACTGGACTGCAGTCCTAAAAGTTTTGATCTTGAATTCAATTGGTAACATAACTTGTTTGTCATATACCAACTCATATGGTGTATGTCCTGTGATATTTCTCCAAGTGGTTCTATATGCCCACAAAGCTTCTGGTAATCTTTCAGCCTAGTCTTTTCGATGCATATTGACTGTCTTTGTAAGAATGGACTCGATCACTTTGTTTGTAGATTCCACCTGGCCATTTGCTTGTGGGTGATATGACGTAGACTTCCTGTGTCGGATCTTGTATTGCTCCATTACACCCTGTACCATATTAGAAATAAACTGTGAACCATTGTCAAAAAAAAATTCTCTAGGCACGCCAAATCTAGTAAAGATTTTAGTAAAAGGAAAATCAACAACAACTTTTTCTGTCACAATAGAAACAACTTTAGCTTCTACCCATTTTGTAACAAAATCTATACAAACCAAAATATGCTTTTTACTTAATGATGTTGGATTTATTGACCCTATAAAAGCAATAGCCCACTTTTCAAATGGCTCAATCATAACTTGAGGGCATAAAAGAATTTCATTGGTTTGATTAGGCTGGCCCATTCGCTGACAGCTATCACAACACTTGACATACTGTTTGGCATCCTTAAACAAGGAAGTCCAAAAGTAACCAACAAGCAATACTTGATACGCGGTCCGCTTATCAGCGAAGTGGCCTCCAAAAGGTTCATCATGAGAAGATTTCAAAATGTCAAACACTTCCTCCTTTCTTACACATCTATGGATAATTAGATCTGGGCCTGTGTAAAAGATCTCCTTGAATCCAAGAGTATGCAGCAATTTTCTGAATAATATTCCGCTTTTCACAAGTGGACAAGTGGGGTGGTGTTTTCCCAGTAACCAAATAATTAGCAATGTAAGCAAACCACAGAGAATCTGTTGACATAACAAAAATATGTTCATATGGAAAATCATCATTAACAGGATTTGTTTCACCAGGATTATCTAATCTAGAAAGAAAATCCACTACAACATTAGATTTTCTTGGTCTATCAACAATAGTAATATTAAACTCCTGCAATAATAGTAACCACCTAGTCACTCTACCACTAGTTAATGGTTTGTTCATCAAATATTTAATCGCAGAATGACCAGTATGTACAAATACTTCATATCCTGTAATATAGTGTTTGAACTTATTAATTGCAAAAACCATAGCTAAAAACTCTTTCTCTGTAATTGTATAATTTAATTCAGTAGAAGACAAATTTTTACTAATATAATAAATAGCATAGGATTTCTTATTTTCCTCTTGTCCTAGAGCTGCGCCAATAGCCAAATCTAAATCATCAGAGGAAATATGAAAAGGCAGAGACTAGTTAGGACCTCTCAAAACTGGTGCCCGTACTAACTTTGCCTTCAATGTTTCAAAAGATTGTTGGCGAGTTGTAGTCCAAGAAAATTCACTATCATTAGCAAGAAGTCTGAAAATAGGAGCAGCTATCTTAGAAAAAATTTCAATGAATCTTCTATAGTAACCAACATGTCCTAAAAAATCCTCTTACTTCCCTTTGAGTTTTTGGTGCAGGAAGATGAAGAATGATTTCAATTTTTGCTGGATCAACCTAGATACCTTTAATAGAAATAAAATGGCCAAGTGCCACCCTTGCTTTTCACATCAATCTGCATTTCTTGTCACTCAAAGCGAGATGGGCTTCCTCACAACGAAGAAGTACTTTTTCCAAGTTTTCAAGAGCTTTCTAAAAAGAATCACCAAACACATAAATGTCATCCATATAAATTTCCACAAATTCCAAATCAGCAAAAATAGCCAAGATTTACCTTTGAAAGGTAGTCGAGGCATTACATAAGCCAAAGGGAAGCACTCTATAAGCAAATGTACCCCATGGACATGTAAAAATAGTTTTATCCTGATCTTCAGGTGCAATCTGTATCTGGTTATAACCACTGAAGCCATCCAAAAAAGAAAAGTAATTCTTTCCTGCAAGGGTATCAAGCACCTGGTCAATGAATGGGAGAGGGAAATAATCTTTGAGAGTGGCTTTTTTTAATTCTTGATAATCAATTCAAAGACGCCATCTTTCATCTTTCTTAGGTACTAGCATTAATGGAGAGACCCACTGACTGTCAGAAATAGGATAGATAAAACCGGCATCCAAGAGTTTCTGTACTTCTTCTTTCACAATATCTCTTAGAGCTGGATTCATTCGCCTTTGGGGTTGTCAGACAAGTCGGGCTCCTTCCTGAATATAGATATGATGTGTGCAAGTTTCAGGAGGGATACCCTTCATATCTTCATAACCCCATGCAAAGGCACTAAGATGGTTTCGCAACAAATTCACAAGCTTCTCTTGCTGAGATGAGTCCAAATCTGAACTAATATACAAGGATTTACCAGGGCTAATCTCAACAAGAGTAGTATCAGGCTTGGGAGTACTCAAGGGAGTGGTCAAATGCATCGGTACAGAAGAATGGGGATCATGATCATCTTGAAAATCTAGGCTGAAAATTTGGCTCAATGGCTCAAAATTAGGCATAGTGTCTAGATTATTCAGGAAGTCTTGATTCTCATCTTCTTGTGAAGACCCAGTATAACGATGGATAAGGGAGATGGGCTGAGTCTCGTCATCACTACTTTGATCAAACCACAAAGTATATCGAAGGTCCTGAATTGATCTGGCAAGGGGATATAAGGTAACTTTCTTCCTAGAGTCTCCATGTGAAATATGCATATCACTAGAACGACATCCAATATATGCATCAGCGGCAGCAAGTGTTGAGAATGCAACAAGATGATGGAGCTTAGTGGAAAGAAGTTGCCTTCACTAAGTGGGCCCGTAGGCTATTTTTGGCGCAAAGTCTATTTTTAGACTATGTCTATTTTTAGACATATGGATCATGGTCTATGAGTTGCAGGATGCTATTTGTGGATGATTAGTCATGTCGGTAAAAATAGATGGACTTCTATTTTTAGACATATGGGCGGTTTCTATTTTTAGACTGCCAGGCTAAAAATAGAATAGTCGAATATTATTGTCTCATAATAATATTTGGACTATAAACATTATTCTATCCTCTTGGAGCACTTCAGTTTGAGCTACAGATGTGGCACATGCAGCTGTCAGAAGGAAATGCGCTTTCTTTGTGGGTCAGTTGAGCTATTGCATGCAGGACTTCAGTTAGAACTCATGTGGTTGAGTTTCGGTGGAGTTGATTGTGGAGTTGATGGAGTTGTGTTCAGTTTGACTTGGTTGAACTAGTTGTATTTTAGTCTAACTAAAGAATACACTAGTGATGAGTTGTGTGAATTAAATATTAATTAATTCACTAATTATTAACTCATAAAGCAACTAAAGAATACATCAGTTAACTCAATGCATGTACAGTTCAGTGGAGACAGGTGTTAGAGGTTGAGATTGCTATCAGTTGTGACTATAGTTGTGCATGAGATTTGCACATGCATGGATGGAGATTGCCCATGAGGCTTGCGTAGTATAACCAAAGGAATTCGATTTCACAGAGTGATTGATTCTCTAGCAGGATTGTGCAGTGGAGGCAAGCAAACAGTGGAGGAGATTTGAGGCATCAGATCTGAGCTAGTTTGTGTGTAACAAGTGGAGATAGTACTGAGTACTTGTGAGGATTATTATACTATGTATTGTTACATGTTCTCTATCATTATAATATACAAATAGTGTGGGGTTTTCAGCTATATGCTTTCCCCGGGTTACATACTGTGTTAATGTGTGCATGCGATTAATGTTTCATTGATTTTAATGCTGCTAAATTGATGATCAACGTAGAGGAGATTATGTATTGTGCATGTATTCCGAAATAGTGTATAATCGAGATAATCTGTGTGAATAAGTGTCATATTATTCAAAATTTCTACATGGTATCAGAGGTGTTGATCATCAGATCTATTATTCAGAAAGTGTTTACATTTTATTTCTTCAGGCAGAGTCTGTAATCGGGCCAGGTAGCCTCTGGATTCATCCTTCCTTTGGAAGGTGAGATATCTGGTAAAAGCCCATACAGTCAATCTCTGTATGAGAAATACTTTGTTCTCACGAATTCTAGATCAGAGGCGGTTGAGTTTGGAGCTGGTGGAATTCGAATTTGCAGCAGTGTTTTGTTGGTATCAACGTGGCAATGTCTTTCGACAGATTTCGATTGGAGTATGCTCTTGAGAGCAGCTCAAACTTATTGCATGGAAGGACAGGATGGAGGCAGTGTTAGATGATAACAGGCTGAAGGAGTTCATAGAGGCTCATGTCCCAAAGCCTACTGATACTGCGCAAGTTGATGCTTGGAAAAAGAAGACAACAAAGTGTCGAATGATTCTGTTGGAGGGCATGAAGGATCACATTGTGTCTAGCCTGCATGGAAAGGCTTCTCCATAATTGATGTGGAAAGCGTTGAAAGATCTATTCCAAAGCAAGAGCGATCAGAGGAAGCTGGCGCTCAAGAATAAACTCAGAAACATTAAATGCAAGAAGGGAGACAGTATGCCCAAGTATCTCACGAAGTTCACTCAGTGCAGGGATGAGCTAGGAAGTGTGGGGGTGACTGTCGATGATGAGGACTTGGTGAGCTTGGCTCTCCTTGGTCTTCCGAAGAGTTGGCATTCCTATCAGAACTCTGTCAATGGTCGGGAGAAATTTCCAGGATGGGAGAGACTTTGGTCAGATCTTGTGCACGAGGAGATCAGGCGAAATACCAAGGACGGATCTTCATCAAAGGGAACTGATGAAGAAAATTGCGCTTTGGTTGCCAAAGCAAAGAAGGGGAAGAACAAGAAAGCTTCTCAATCCGGTGTGAAAGGTAAGAAGCAGGACATGTCCAAGGTGAAGTGCTTTCACTGTCACCAGCACGGACACTATGCCACAAATTTTCCGCAAAAGAAGAAGAACAAGCAAGCTGCTGGATCTGCAGCAGGAGAGGCTCTAGCCTCGCAGTTTGAGCTTGATTTTTCATTGATCGCATGCTTGGTTTCAAGTGTGATGGGATCGACATGGTTCTTGGACAGTGGTGCGTCTTTTCACATGATAGGAGATCGAGATTTGTTTTCTGATCTGGAGGAGAAAGATTTTGGAGTGCACATCGAGATGGGAGATGATGGTAGATACAGTGCAACCGGTATCGGTACCATTTCCTTTAAGAGGGAGTCTGGTAAACCCTTCATATTGAAGGAAGTGATGCACGTTCTAGGATTGAAGAAGAATCTTATCTCTGTGGCGATGTTAGAAGACAAGGGATATGATGTTGTTTTCAGCGAGGGAAAGGCTTTCCTGCGCAGTAAGACAACTGGAGAAACCCGGAAGATAGGGGTTCGAGTCAGGAACCTCTATCAGTTGCATGTAAATGGTTGTGCAACAATGGAATGCAAGGCAGAAGGATTGGTGAGCCAGAATGATGGCGAGTTGTGGCACATGAGATTGGGTCACCTTCACCATGGATCCTTGAAGATACTGCAATAGATCACTACTGGGTTTCCTAAAGGCACTCTTGCGCAGTCAGATCAGTGCAAGGGGTGTACTTTGGGAAAGTTTGTGAAAGCCACCTTTCACGAGAAGGATAGTTGCACCACGACGATCCTTGATAGAATTCACACAGACATGTGTGGACCTTTCTCAGTAGCTTCGATAGCAAAACATAGGTATTATGTGATCTTTGTTGATGATTTCTCTCATACGTGCTAGATCTTCTTCAAGCAGAAGAAGAGAGAGACATACTCAAAGTTCTATGAGTTCAAAGCACTGGTCGAGAAGGAGTTGAGGAAGAAGGTGAAGGCTCTTAGGAGTGACAATGGTGGTGAATACATCTCTGGCGAGTTCAAGGATTTCTGCAGTGTAGAAGGGATTCGAAGAGAGCTCATAGCTCCCCATAACCCACAACAGAACGAGGTTGTTGAGCAGAAGAACAGAACGATCGTGGGTGTTGCACAGGCGATGTTGCATGATTAGGGCCTACCCCTTCACTTGTGGGCGGAAGCATGCAATACTGCAGTATATGTGCAGAACCGTTGTCCTCACAGGATACTTGGCATGAGTACGCCCGAGGAGGCTGATTCTGGTAAGAAGCCTGATCTTTCTCATTTGAGGATTTTTGGTGCTAACATTTACATGCATGTGACGAAGGATGCCAAGAATAAGTTGGAGCTGACCGCAGAGGTTGGGATATTTGTGGGGTACACTGATACGCCCCACAACTATCGTGTGTATTTTCCAGACAGTGGCAAGACTATTGTGCGACGGGATATAAAATTTCAGGAGGAGAAAGCCATGAAGTGTTCGCTTGAGAGGGAGCCACACTTGCATGCAGATGAGGAGCTATTAGTTCCTAAGGATGAGCTTCAGGACGTGGATCAGCCACAGGACGAATTTCATGGAGTGGAAGAGACCACTCATGCAACGCCAACCATCAGAGGGCGAAAGCGCTTGACAGAAGCTGAGCGATTGGTTCA
>CM062806.1:63584800-64004014 GCA_031772625.1 Pinus tabuliformis
GAGGCTTCTTCTTCCTCTGCTTCATATTCAAGCGCAAATTAGATAAGATGGCTAGAATGATAGAGTCATTGGCTGCGGAGATATCTAAGCTGAAGGTTGAACAGAACTCAGGGAAGACAAGGCTCCCAAATACATTTGCTCCAAGAAATCCAAATCCATTTAGAGGAGCAAATGACCAAATGCAAATCATTCAGAAGGGTAAAGAAATTAACGAGGATCAAAGAGTTAAAGCTCATTTCCAAAATGTAGTCATGGAGGAGGAATAGATTGAAGAAGAGGATGAAATTCATTGTATGGAGGATAAAGGCAGTGTTGCCTTTTTGACATTGGCTTCTTACGAAGATTCTTTGCTACAGGAACAAGGCAGTCAAAGGTGGCACAGAGACTTTTCTGTAGACTGGTGAACAACAAATATATAATCTAAGGTCAAATTCAAATAATGTCAAGGAGAATCCTACACAAAGAGTTGTCGTCCAAACAGAGTCACATAATATCAAACAAAGAAGACTGACAGCTAATCCAGTCATCGTCAAAGCTCCATTTCAAGAGGTAAGAGGTTCTGACAAGTTACCGCCCTCTTTCAGCTTTTCAATGAATCAGAAGTCTAGAAGTTAAAAATATCTGTGCCTTTGGTAGAGTTGGTAAAGAGTGAAGTGTTTAGAAAGCCTATCCTTGAAGCTCTTGAGCTGAGATCCACACAAACCTCCACTGACTCTGTCAATTTGCAAGATGATAAGCCTGCAGTTGTGCTTAGCTCAATGACCAAACCTGCTGATGATAATTCTCCATAATTTTATGTCTCTTTGACCATTCATGACAAATCCTCCACAACTGCCTACTAGATATAGGGGCCAACCACAATCTGATTCCTAAAGTTTTCATGGAAGAGTTAGGCCTTGACATCACCAGACCATATCATGATTTATTCTCATTTGATTCAAGAAAGGTGAAATGTTTGGGGTTGATTAAAGATTTAGCCATTAGCCTAACTCAACTGCCCATGAAGAGTATGATGATGGATATTGTGGTAGCAGATGTCCCTCCCAAATTTGGCATGTTGTTGTCAAGAGGATGGATTAAGAGACTAGGTGGGACAATGTAGAATGACCTATCTTATGCCACTGTCACAGTTTTTAGGAGGAGAAAGCAGGAGATTATACAGAGAAGCACAGTTGGCATATATCATCAGTGATGAGAAGAATCCTTCTAATCACCATATTTATGTTGTGGACACTGATTTTGGAGCATGTGTCCTCCGAATTGAAGAATCTCAGAAGCCCTCGTTGCAACTCAAGAAACCAATTTTTCAGGCCGAGGAGGAGCAAGGAGGTCAAGTTTGGGAGATGTTATTTGATGGAGCATGTTCCAGGGACACTGTAGGAGCAGGGGTGGTGCTAATATCTCCTAAACAAGAAAGCACACATCTGTCTTGCAAGCTGGCTTTTCAAGTCACCAAAAATATAGTAGAGTATGAGGCTCTGATATTGGGCCTTAACACAGCTAAAGACAGAGGAATCAGAAGCATAAAGGTGTTCGGAGATGCTGATTTGATCATTCAGCAAGTAAACAGAATATTTCAAGCAAAGCACCGAAGGCTGAAAGCATACAGAGATGAGGTATGGAGACTCAAAGATTCTTTTGATGATTTTTGTATTTCATATATCCCTAGAGCCAAAAATCAGCTTGTTGATTCCCTTGCTGTGTCTGCTAGCATTTTTATCCCTCCCATGCCTCCCAGACTAGTTTATGAAGTCCAAATGAAATATAGACCATCCGTGCCTAATAATGTCCACAATTGGAAGGTTTTTGATGATGATGATGAAGTGAATAGGTTCTTGCTAGTCATTGATGAATTTTCTGAAATGCAAATTGACCAAGATAATGAAGCTTTAGAAGAAGACCCCCAGTCTCAGCTTAGAAATAAAATTGGTAAAGATAGCATTGTCCAGCTTCCCAACAATCATATTCCAAAGGGTTTAATTCCTCTAGAAAGACTATTTGACCAGAATGACGTGCCCTATAAAGCTGCCTAAAATGAAGATCATTTTGCAGTCTGTAAGCATAATATAGGGAGTCCAGGTCAGCCAAGATACATAAATCTGTCAGCGTGTCTGTCTGTGACCAGTGTTCTGAATACTGCAATTTAATGAAGTAGTTTCCTGATGTATTTGCCTGGGAATATAGTGACTTGAAAACATATGATAAGAAAATCATCCAGCATAAGATTCCTTTAGAGAGAGGCACCATACCTTTCAAGCAGAAGCTGAGACCAATAAATCCTTTGCTCCTTCCTCTGATTGAAAAGGAAATCAAAAAACTGCTGGTTGCCAAAATCATAGTCCCTCTCAGATATTCAAAATGGGTAGCCAAATTGGTTGTGGTGAGGAAGAAAAGTGGAGAAATCGGACTCTGTGTTGATTTCAGAAACTTAAACAAGTGCTCAAAGAAAGACAATTATCCCCTACCCAAGATGGAGCATTTGCTGCGAAAAGTCTCAGGAGCCAAAGTGATGTCTTTCTTGGATGGATTTTCAGGGTTTTCCAAGATGCCTTTTGGGTTGATGAATGCTGGAGCCACCTTTCAGAGAGCTATGGATATAGCATTTGTGGAGAGAATGATAAATTTGTCCTTATCTACCTTGATGATATAACAGTATACTCCAGTAGCCATCTAAACCATTTGTAGCATTTGAGAAAAGTGTTCTTGAAGTGCAGAAGGTTTTGGATTTTAGTCAATCCTAAAAAGTCACAGTTTTCTTTAGAAGAAGGCAAGCTGTTGGGACACATTGTTTCTGCTGCAGGTGTCCGAATTGACCCAGAAAGAGTAAAATCAATACAGACCTTATCTGTCCCAAGATCAAAGAAGGATATCCAGTCCTTTCTAGGCAAGATTAATTTTGTGAGGAGGTTTATACCAAATTTTGCAGAACTGGTGAAGCATATTACCTCCATGTTGAAGAAGGGGTCGGAAATCAAATGGACTGATGCAGCTAGAAAATCCTTTGATTCCATTAAAAAAGCTATTATGGAGGCTCCCACTTTAATCAGTCCAGATTACAGCAAGGAGTTCCATATATTTTCTTTTGCCTCTAATGACACCCTTGCAATAGTTTTATTGCAAGCAGATGCAGAAGGCTCAGAGCATCCGTTGGAATTTTTTAGCAAAACCTTAAGGATGCTGAGCTGAGGTATGATATTATTGAGAAACAAGCATATGCTCTTATCAAATCTTTGAAAGCTTTCAGATTCTATATTTTGCATTCCAAGATAATTGCATATGTGCCCTCTACTGCAATAAAATAAGTCTTAACGCAACCTGATGTTGATGGAAGAAGGGCTAAATGGATTGCAAAGATGATTGAATTTAATATAGAATTGAAGCCTAATATAGAACTAAAGCCCACAAACTTGTCAGAGGTCAGGGTCTTGCTAGATTGTTAGCCGAAGAAAATTGCAGAACATTGGACATAAATCTCATAAGCACAGATGCAGAAAAGGGTCAAATAGAAGAAGAGGAAGCAGCTGAACCAAAGAGAAAGCAGTCGGTGGCAGAAAATCTAGCTTCTTGTGATTGGTACTCTGCAATAGCTTATTTCTTGCTGAAGCTAGAAATCCATCCAGGCCTTACTCAGAGTCAGGCTAGAACTGTTAAACTTGGGGCAGCAAAATATTGCATCCAGGAAAATCTTCTCTATTGGAGGGATGCATCTAGAATAATTTTGAGGTGTCTGGACAAAGAGCAATCAATGGAGGTTATGCAGCAATTTCATTCCAGCATGTGTGGAGGGCACCATTATTGGAAAACCATTGCCCACAAGATCCTCAGAGCTGGGTACTATTGGCCCACCTTATTTTCTAATGTCTTTTCATTTGTTAAATCTTGTGACAGGTGCCAAATATTTGAAGGGAAACAACAGTTGAAGTCCCTGCCCTTAAAACCAATACATGAAAAAGGACCTTTTCAGCAGTGGGGCTTGGATTTCATTGGAGAAATCAATCCACATTCCAGTGGCCAGCACAGATGGATATTAGTAGCCACTGATTATTTTACTAAGTGGATTGAAGCAATCCCTACCAGAAAGGCTGATCATAATGTGGTCATGAAGTTTTTGACAGAGAATATCTTTACCAGATTTGGTTGTCCACATAAATTAGTCACAGACAATGCAGCAGCCTTCAGGGCAAAAGAATTGGTGGATATGTGCGATTCAATGGGAATTAAATTGATTCATTCCACCTCATATTATCCTCAAGGCAATGGTATAGCAGAATCCTCTAACAAAAGCCTGATAAGGATAATCAAAAAGCTGTTGGAGGACAACGAAAAGAATTGGGATTTTAAGCTCAAGTATGCACTGTGGGCTGACAGAGTGACCAATAAGAAATCTACAGGGAATTCTCCATTCAGGCTGGTGTATGGCAGTGAGGCTGTATTCCCAATTCAGTTAATCCTCCCCATGGAAAATTTCTTGCAGGAAGAACAGAATGATGAAGAAGACATGGAAAAAAGGATCACTGGTTTAGCCGAGGTACACCAAATCAGAGAACAACGGGTTGAAAAGTCTGCAGCACATTAAAAAAAGATAAAGGAAGCTTTTGACAAGAAGACAAAATCAGATAATTTTCAAGTTGGAGACTTGGTTCTGAAGTGGGATGCACTGAAAGAAAAGAAAGGCAACCATGGGAAGTTTGATGCTTTCTGGACAGTGCCTTTTATCATTTCTCAAATCCAAGGGAAAAATACCTTCATGCTGAAAAGCATGGGAGAAGAAGCAGTTTTTGATGGCCCAGTCAATGGGCATTTTTTGAAAATTTATGTTGTTTAAGGTCTTGGGCCTTAAAAGTGTAAATATGTTGTTTTATTAGTTTAGTGTAAGCACAGTTAGACTCCATGCCCAATGGAACACTAGGAATTTTTCCAATTTGTTTTCATCAGAAAGGCATTAATCTGTAGGTTCTTGAGGCCTCACAGGGAGGCTCTCATCCCCAGAAGGAGCCAGTGTTAGCTCTGCTATACAACAATGATTTTCTAAGGTCAGAGATAGGCTTGCTCTACTCGGTTGTCTTCAAAAGAAAGCTCGCATTTGGCCATTTTCTCCTTTTTCCTCTTCCCGTTCACCCCTAAAACCTCTCCATTCCCCGAATAAACCCTCCGAAATCTAACAAAGCCCCTTTTTAGCCCCATTCCTAAGCGCAAAGTTCAAACCTTCCATAAGACCCAACGATATAACTTGGTGCTTTCATTTCTCATTGCAATCACAATCGCAGCTTTCAGGAGGTATTTTATAAGTCATGTCTATAACATCGTCGATGGATGATTACCGATTGTCCCTATTGGATGCAATATGATTATAAACTGTTGTTAATTCCTTTATTGGGTCTGGTTCATATCGCTATCGCAAATCGCATGTGTATAAAGGCTTCCCGCCTTGACTTCCGCCGATGCAATATTGCAGCGATGTGATCTAATCGCTATCGCAAATCGCATCCATGAGTGCATAAAGGCCCAAACCCCTTGACTTCCATCGATGCGATATTATTAAAAATAATTAATCCCTGTATCGGGTCTGGGCTTTAATCGCTATCATAAATCGCATGTGTGTATAAAGGCTCCGCCCCTTGACTTCCACCGATGCGATATTGCGATCACTCCTTTGCCGTCCGATCAGTTCTGCCAAGATCCAAAGGCCCACACCCATATTGCTGATCGCAATCGCATCCATGTGTGTATAAGGTTACGCCTCTTGACTTCCACCGATGCGATATTGCGATGGTCATTGGATCTGTCCACTGGAGATCTGATGGCTCAGGTTTGTTTGCTCTCATTTCCTCCTAATATCTCCCACCGAGTCATATCCACTGTTCATCTGTGTGATCCAACAACTGGTATTTGTTCCCGTCATACTCATGCCTCCACCATACTGTCCGCGTCCATAGCCTATCCCATGCATCCAAATGAAGAAGGTGGCCAGTATCCAGCACTCGGCGTGATAGATCTTCAACAACCACATTTAACATGAAGAATGGCCGAGAAGGAAAGTACCAGCCTCAAGCATATCATAGCATTTACCAGTTATGGAACTTATTCCATACTACACTCCACCTACCAGAAAAGGATAGCAAAGCATCCGAGAAGATCAATTTTGTTCATTAAAGCAAGTAGATTGTAATAGGGACTCTATTAGAAAGTTAAGATGGTTGGTGGTCAATTATGATCCCTCCCTGCATAGAACAACAACATATCTTTGTAATCAAACTCTATATATACATAGAAAATAGATGTAATCAAGGTTGATGGTTGTTATTTTGATGTAAGGTTCAACTTCTGGAGACTGTGGCTGCTTTGATACTTGCAGCGTTTCGTCATCATTTTCAGCTAATACAAGCTTCTTTTGTTGTTAATTGCTCACTTTCCACTTCTATTATGTTCTAGGTTGTGCCTGTTATATATTTATTCATGTGCTCTTGATATTTAGCATTAGAGGAGCTATCATCCTACCTCTGTGTTGAAGTCTAGTATGTATCATTGAATGTGTTATGTAGGTTTCTATTTATTTAGTGCCAGAGAGCTGTCATCCTGTCTTTGCATTAGGAAATAGATTTGCAGACCTTTTTACTGGTTGTAGCCGGCCATCAGATGGTCTTATGCATCTGCTGGTGTGGTCAGTATTCTCCATATTCACCAAATCCTTAAACTGTGAGTAGTTGGTGGTCTAAAGCCTTGTAGTCTGGGGATGTTCATGCATGTCTGGAGTTAAGCATAGTAGAAGTGGTTATCTGGCTTAAACAAGCATCATTCCTTCCATTCATCCATTTCCAACATTAGTTGAGTTTTGTAATGTTCCCGAGCATCTCTGAGATACAACCTAGGAGAGTTTCTTGGGGTGATAACAGGACCAAACAAAACCGTTCAGTACTACTGTACTAGGTTTAGCAATATTCATAATGGAATACCACTTGACCTTAGACCTCCACCTGGCTTAGCCTTGATCAAGTTTCCGGATGAATTTGACATAGATATGGTTTTTCAACTTAGAGAAAGGAACCCCCCTACACTAGAAGATATGTAAAGTGTTGCAGTTAGCATAGAAGCTAATCTGCTATCCAAAAGAGCTAGGGTTAGAAATGAAAGAAGAACACCCCTGAAAGATGAAACTTCACCCTTTGATAAAAAAAATGGATGCTTTAGCTAAAGGAATGGAAAAATTGATGGATAGAATAGAAAAAATTGAAAGGAAACCTCATTGGGATAGCCAACAGGCACCTCCAGTGAGAAATCAAAATTTTAGGAAGAACCAGAACAAAAAAACTAGTAAAAATGGGCTTGATCAAAACATTAAACCTCCTTTCCAAAAGAATTGCAAGGATCAGCAGGATCCTGGTATTTTTCCTTACCACCTGGTTCCATTACCAGTTGGAACACTTGCCAAGAGAAGTTTCTTACCAAATATGGAGATGATAGGTCTTTGGCTACCCTAATAAATGACCTCTCCAATTTGAGAATAGAGCATAGGGAGCCAATTAAGGAATTTAATGCCCGTTTCAATAAACTCCTAAATAAAATCCCCACAGCCTCCAAACCAAGTGAACAAATTTGGAGCGAATATTATATAACAGTTCTGCCTGCCAATATAGCCATCTTTGTAGACAGGGCTGGGAAACCTACTTTAGCCGAAAACATGAAAGAAGCGCTTGCTGTGGAGAAACGCATTAATGCCCTGGAAAAGATAGCTGCCTTGGAAGACAATAAAGCCAAAAAGGTCTCTTTTAAAGATGACTCAAGAAAGAAAAACTCTAAAGACCCCTATGACATGGAAGGTTTGCAAAAGGTTCTAAAAACTTTATCAAATGAAATGGTTGAAATAAAGAAAGAGGTAGCTGAAACATCAACCAAAAGGCCCTTTAGAGCTTTTAAGAAAAATGAATCAAAGCCACCGAATGTCATATCTAATGCTGATTCGGAACAAGAAGAAGAGGAAGAGGAATCGATTTCACAAACTAGCGATGAAGAAGAAGTAGTAGAATGTCACGGAATGTGGGATTTTATACTACCCAACTCTGATACCAAAAACGAAGAAGAAGCATTTCCGGTCACTACTAGAAGCAAAAGTATTTCTGAACCTGTTCAGATAACATCAAAGAAAAGAAGTGCTGGTGCTGCTACAACCAAAGAAAGAGTACCTGTAAAGAAATCACCTGTGGTAGTTCCCCAAAACCAACCTTCAACTTCTAATACTCCTTCAACATCTAAAACATTAGTGGTATCAGATTCAATGGAGTATAATATTGTTGATGATATGAAGAAAACTAAAGCAAACATTACTATGTTTGAACTTAGTAAATTAAAGCATCAGCAGAAATTACTTCTTAAAGAATTGAATGTTGTTCCTTCTACACCTCTTCCCAGTGCAAAAGTTGCTAATGATTCAGGCCAACCTCCTCCAGGAATGGTTGAAGCTACCGATTCAGTTTTGATTGGAGACAGGTCAAATTCTCACACCCCACCTTTCCTTTTAACCTATGAGATTTACAATAGAAACTTGCACAACTGTTTAATTGACTCAGGGGCATCATCTAACATAATGCCAGCTTCAGTTTGCTCTAAACTGAACATAGAACCCCAAAAGTCTGCTATTCATATTGTACAGTTGGACAGGACCAAAGTACAGGTGTTAGGAGAAATTAACTCTGTAACCATTAGGTTATCGGCTGATCCAAGAATAGTGCAGAGGATTGATATCCTAATAGCTGATATACCTGAGTTTTATGGTTTAATTTTGAGTAGGGATTGGTCTGAGAAATTGCATGGGTATATTTCCACTGATTGGTCACATATGTGGCTTCCCTACAAGGGCAAGCCAAATCAAATAAAGATCGATCGGGAGAAACATATGACCCATACGGTTACTGAATTCAAACAAGAAAACCAACCGGTAGCATTCAACAACAACATTTTGGGAAATTATTCATCAGAGTCATTCTTTGGTAACTTTGTTGCCCAACCATCCCCTTTCTCTGTTAATCATTTTACATCTCAGATTGAGAATTTTTCACAAACAGATAGGTCTAGATGTTTCAATGATGCTGAGAAAACTGTAAATACATTTATTAATACCTCTTTGTTTTGGTATTTATATTTCGATGGGTCCAAGTCTAGCGAAGGCTCAGGAGCAGGGTGTATTTTGGTTAGCCCACAAGGAGAAAAGACAATGCTGTCCTATAGGCTAGAATTTGAATGCACTAATAATACAGCCGAATATGAAGCTTTAGTTCAGGGATTATATAAAGCAATTGTCCTTAAAGTGCAATATCTAAAAGTATTTGGCGATTCTGAAATTATTGTGAACAGGTAAGAAATGCAATTCATTGTCCTTCGAATCACCTCAAACATTATCAATCGCTAGTACAGGAACTTACCTCGCACTTTGCTGCATTCAACATTTCTTCTATTCCCAGGTCTCAAAACACTCGCAGTCGATCTCCTAGCTAATGTAGCATCCAAGCTCTTACCTTCTGAAGACTACAACCCAGATAGATTTTCTGTAGAATTGCTTTTTAGGCCTTCAGTGCCTGACAATGTCACTAATTGGAGAGTATTCAATCATGATGAGGATGTTTTACAATTCTTAATTTCCGAAAAGTCCTATGATAATCAAATCATTGAGGAGGATGAACATGACTCCCAAATGAGAGAAACACCTCAGGAAAATGCAATTCCTAAGCCTGTGGTAAAGCTGGAAGATCTTTATGATATTAAAAACAGGTTTAAACCTATAATTAATGCAAAGCTCCAAAGCTCCACCCTTAGGTTTGAAGACTGAACAAGCTCCTCAAAATATTAATTTAGGATTAGGACTCTCTTTTGAAGAAAAAGAGGCATTCATTAGATTGTTAAAGAAAAATAAACAGGTCTTTGCTTGGAAGTATGATGATTTGAAGACTTATGATACATCCATTATCTAGCACACCATTCCAATGCTGCTCGACCAGAAACCGATTCAGCAGAAGTTAAGAAAGATACATCCAAACTTAGAGAGCCAGATAAAATCAGAACTTAATAAACTCTTGAAAGCCAAGATTATTTTTCCTGTCCGACACTCAAACTGGGTCTCTAATATGGTACCAGTCAAAAAGAAAAATGGCGACATTCGAATTTGTATTGATTTCAGAAATTTAAACAAAGCAAGCTTGAAAGACAATTTCCCATTACCTACTATGGAGCAAATACTTCAATCGGTAGCTGGCTCCGAATTAATGTCCTTTCTAGATGGTTTCTCAGGATATAACCAAGTACTGGTTCATCCTGATGACCAGCTTAAAACTACATTCAGAACAAAATGGGGAACATATGCTTATCAGAAAATGCCTTTCGGACTTATAAATGCAGGAGCGACATTTCAAAGAGCTATGGATATAGCTTTTAGAGGGTTGATTAATAGAACAGTAGTCATCTATTTGGATGATATTACTGTATTCTCTAAAGAAAGATATAATCATTTGCATGATTTAAATCAAATTTTTCAGCGCTGCAAAAGATATGGTATTTCTCTTAACCCTAAAAAGTCTTTCTTCGCCCTTGATCAAGGAAAACTCTTGGGATTTATTGTGTCTAAAGATGGCATTTATATTGATCCTGATCGGATCAAAGAAATCTCTGAAATCCCTTTCCCACACAGTAAAAAGTCGATGCAGTCATTTTTAGGCCAGATTAATTTTGTTAAAAGATTTGTTCCAGATTTTTCTCAAATTATATTGCCTCTTCAAACAATGATTAAGAAAAATTCGGTCTTTAAGTGGGGATCAGCAGAAAAAGAAGCTTTTGATCTAATCAAGCAATCAATAATCAATGCCCCAGCCTTGAATACTCCAAATTTTTCTAATCATTTTACATTGTACACCATCGCATCCGACTTATCTTATGCTGCAGTGCTCACGCAACTAAATGATCATAATTTGGAAGCACCCATTTCATTTTTTAGCTCTAATCTTCAGGGTGCTGAATTGAATTACTCCGATGTAGAAAAACAAGCCTTTGCTGTATTTAAAGATAGACCCTTCCTTTTGAAAACCCACACAAAAGTTATAGTTCCTTTCCCTGCAGTTAGGCAACTATTAATCCAAAAAGAACTGGGTGAAAAAAGGGCAAATTGGGTCACAGCGCTTCAAGAATATGACTTAGAAATTAAACCAGCAAAGATTGTTAGGGGTCAAGGTTTTTGCAGGATATTGGCAGGAGCATCCAACATTCCAGAATCAGGCGATACAAGTCAAACTGAAGAAATCAATCAGATAAGTGCCACTGATTCTCAATCTCAATATGCAGATTTAATCTTTTACTTAAAGAATGGTTATGCCCCTCCACACCTGTCTTATAAAAACAAAAGGGCCATTAGGTTAAAAGCGAAGAATTTCACACTTATTGATGATGTGATTTTTAAGCGGAATTATGATTCTATCCTGTTAAGATGCCTTGAGAAACCTGAAGCCCAAAAGGTTTTGCAGGAGTTACATGATGGACCAGCAGGAGGACATTTTGGAGCTGACACAACAGCTCACAAAGTTATTCATGCTGGGTACTATTGGCCTACTCTGTTTAGATATGCCCACGAATATGTAAGGAAATGCTTCAATTGCCAGACTTCTAGTGGAAGACAACGTAAATCAGCTTTCCCTCTGCAACCAGTCAACATTGAACAACCATTTGAGCAATGGGGATTGGATATCATTGGGGAGATTACTCCACCATCTTCCAAACAACATAGGTATATCCTTACTGCTATTGATTATTTTACTAAGTGGGTGGAGGCCATTCCTTTGAAGACAGCAAATTCCGAAGCAATCATTGAGTTCATAGACCAATTCATCATTACCAGGTTTGGTGTCCCGAATGCTCTTGTTTTTGATAATGCATCCTATTTCTCAGGCAATGCTATGTTTGATTTTGCCGTTAAAAGAGGGTTTAAATTGAAGTATTCTGCTAATTACTACCCCCAGGGTAATGGCTTAGCCGAATCTACTAATAAGAATCTGATCAAAATCATTAAGCGAACTATAGAGCAAAATCATAAAAACTGGCACAAATCTTTAATGTTTGCATTATGGGCTGATAGAATAACACAAAAGGCTTCTATAGGATCTTCCCCATTTAATCTGGTGTATGGAAAAGAAGCAGTATTGCCCACAAATCTTGTTCTTCCTTCTTTAGCCCTAGTACAGTACATTGAGGAAACTCCTTCTTCTTCTATTCAGCTTAGACATGATCAAATTCTAAAATTAGAAGAGGAAAGAGAAAAAGCTAGAGTTACTCATGCCAAACATCAGCAAATCATCAAAGCAGCTTTTGATTCAGTCTCATCCGGTTCAAAACAATTTCAAGTCGGTGACTTAGTTCTGAAATGGGACAAAGCCCATGAAGATAAGGGAAAACACACCAAGTTCCAGAAGATGTGGCTTGGACCATTTCAGATCTGTGAAAAGGTGGGCCATTCGACCTTTATATTGCAAAACTTATCAGGGTTGAGAGATTCTCTCCCTGTTAATGGCCTTATCTTGAAGAAATTCTTTAATTGAGGAGGTATCCCCTTCTCCTTTTAGTTTGGTAAATTTTTGTAGTTTGTAGGATTTGTAGAAAATAATGTTGTAAGGTATCTCCCATTGACCTTTGCTGTGTTTGAGAGTTTGATCTACAGAAGTACTCTGATATTTGCTTTTAAAATAATGGAACTCATAACCAAAAGGGATAATTTCTAGGAAAATAGGTATCATTGTATTCTGAAACCACATTTCAAATTTTGTGAACTCCCCTCAGAAGTTTAAAAGTATTGTAAATCATTTTCTATTTTCAAATCGGTCCCAAAAGGTTATCAATATTAAGATAGAAGCTAATCCAATTTCAGCATCTTCAACTCTTAACCTGTCATCCATTTGCTCTTAAGGAGAAGATTGTTCATCCCATTCACTAAAGTTTATGGTTACTCAGAGTGTAATTCTAAAATATTTGATATTAAAGATACGAGGTCTTATTATAAGCCTGCTTACCATGTTCATAGGGTAATAGTTTAACCGACATTACTAATACTGCATACCAAAACAGGGTAATGGCTTGAGATTAAAGACAAGGGGTCTCATCACGAGCCAGCTTGTTCGGTTAGATTACTACCAGTGAATGGCATTGTCAATAGCTGGCCACCAAACCAGGACAATGGCTTTTTATCTTATCAACAACAGAAAAAGGAAATGAAATACAAAATATGAAAACATGTTTTGAATTCATTCTGTTAATCGCACTCTTAATTGAATGGAACAATGGATAATAGCATGTTTAAAAGGTATCCCTGTCGAAACTACAAATGTTTGCTGGCAGCAGAGGCTCTACCTATGACAGAGGAGTTCATTTTAAAAAGATGATTTGGAAAAGTATTATGCCTCATCATTATAAACCCATAAAGACCTATTTAAAACTTAGAATGTATCTATTTTCTTAAAAAAGAGAGGAAATTAGCAAAAATAGATTCATTTTGGAATGCATATATACCTAGTTATATTAGAATTTTCCCCTTTGGTTAGAATTCTATTTTGCAAAAGTTTAAGTATTTCCTTACTTTTCAGAGATAACTGGTTCTTCCAGCGAATCGCCAATTGTTGTGCCCTACAACACACCCCCCATTTCATATCATTTATATTCACAAAATTATTATATGAAATGGGTCCCTCTAGAAATTAATTGGTATCAATAGCGCATTCTTTTTAAGAGGTCCGCAAACTAAATGAAGACATTATTTAAAACCTTTTGAAAAACCCATTTTTCAACAAATAAAACAATCTTTTATTATTGCGATAAAGCGATCGCAAGATCGCATATCGCAATAACATAGAAAACACAAATAGGTGGCACATTGGTCTCCGCCGATGCGATTTCGCTATCGGCTATCGGCAATACTCCATACATATTTTAAAACGCTCACGACATAAGCCCCGATGCGATGCGCAATCGGCGATCGGCTATCGGCGATACTTTATATGCAGTCAAAGCGCCTTAAGCCATTTACCCCGATCCGATGCGATTTCGCAATCGGCAATCGGCAACATCCCATGTATAATAATAAGGCGCCCAGGTTTTACCCCCGATGCGATGCGATATCGGCGATCGGGCAATCGGCAATACACTCTCTATGCACATTGTTATGCCTTTTCACGCTGATCCGATGCGATTTCGCTATCGGCGGTCGGGGGTATGCTATTCATATGTTTATATAACACCTATTCTCCCGATGCGATGCGATATCGCTATCGGCGATCGGCGTTTCGAAATTGTCAACATAAAGATTTAAAGTGTTCCCGATACCCGATCATGATATAGCGCAGATTTCGAAAAAGCCGTTAAATGGAGGGATAAGGTGATTCATTCGTATTTAAAGTTTTATCTCTTAAATAAACGATCACCTGCGCTCAACCGCCAAAATATCCATAGCACGCTTAAGCAAGCCATTCAGCCGAATAATGGTGTAATGAGCATTTAAGGGGTAGCAGGCCTTAAACGGCCATTTAATGTATCTGTAAGATCTTCCCATCGATTGGATCCACAGCCATTTTTAAGAGTTAATCTCTCAGCACGCTTTGATTAATATATCTTTCCCGTATTGGATTTTCATTAGCATATTTCTGTGTTACGGTTATTTTTGCCTTTGTGCAGAATTCATCCATAGAGGGAAGCTTGAGCAAGATGGGCAAGAAATCCAAGAAGACCGCAGGCTCTTCCGCTACACCAGTTGCAGGACAAGCTGCCGTGGACAAAAAGAAGGGCTTAATTTCTGATACTACGTGTACGGGTCTCACCAGAGTTACTTGGCAAGGCACTTACAATCTGATTGAAGCCGAACAACCAGTGAAGACAGTAACAGAAGCTAGTGTGGATTTACTTCGGAAGTCTAAGAGCACCCTCAAAGATTTGGCCGACTCTTTCCTTCACAGGATAGCGGCCAGAGAGCAAATTCTCCCATACACAGACGTCGTGCGATGGGCGATTGAAGAAATTCCAATCTTGGACAGAACTTTTAGCACCAGAGATGGGAGATTTTTGGATCATTCAAGGCAGATGATCTATGGCAAATGTATGATTTTCGCCCGAGCTAGAGAAAGTATGTAACAAGGCGTTCCTGGAGAAGTTTGCAAGCGATAATGAAGTTGAATCCGAACCCATCCGGGATTGGAGACAGAATCCAGCCAAACACAAGCACGAATCTTCCGGTAAGTACTCGGTCGATTCTCTAGCTTCTCCTTATTGCTATGCGGGGATAATGATGTGTAGATTATGGGGATTGCATGACTCTGCTAATTTTACCATAGAAATGGTTCCTCTAATGGAGGCAGCAGTAAACAGTATAATTATGGATTGGGCCACTATCCTTTCTGACAAACTAGCACAAGTTGTGCTTGAGTTTAGAAGCAAGACCCGGATTTCTGAAAGGATAATTCCCCCATTTTACTACAGTGCCTATATTCTAGACACCCTCTGTTATAATTCTGAATTCCCCGTACTCGGCTGGAGGTGGACTGCGCAAGACCCCTCACCCATTCATATATATCACCAGAAATTGTGGAAGTCTTCTTATAAAGATCATCTATACCAAGTTTGTAATGGCTTTATGTTGCCTATTCATTATTCCATTTTTGATAGACCTGCTCCCAAGATTTCTTATCAAGCCGGATTTGATTTAACCAGAATAGCTAGTTGGTTTGGAGAGGAAAGGTTTACCTACATAAGAGTTTTCGGCAGCCAAGCCAGACCCCATGTCCTCCCTCTGTACATACCAGATAAACTTCTAGCGAGGGAAATCTCTTACCAAATCATTTCCGAGAGTGTTACACAAACACTCAAGAAGAATAAAAAGCAAGGCTGGCCCTCTTTTCCTTTGAGGTGTGGTGTATATACCCTGCATGACCTCAAACATGCAGAAAAGGAAGCCACAAAAATTCAATCTTGACTCTAGCGACTCTCCCAAATAGGCATTTTGATCCAAGAAAAGTTGCCTATAATGCATTAGAACAGGCCAAACTGACAAGATTTGATCATCAGGAAGATCTCTTTGATGACCTGTTCTCCTCAGCCGAGTCAATAAGCCAGGTTAGGCAATTCGCCCTACAAAAGTACAATGATGAAGGGTTGACTGAATTTAATAAACTTAGAGAACAGAGGTTGCAAACTCTGCCTCTAGATTTACTGGCAATGACCCCAGCAACATCATCAAGCGAGCCTGGTCGGCAACAGTCGAGCAAACCTCCTATTATAATAAAAGATCATAAAAAATAACAGGAGGAAATGTAGAGGAAAGAACATGCAGAAAAGCAGAGGAAAGAACAGGCAGAAAAGCAGCGGAGAGCACAAGAAGAACAAAATAGGAAAGAGATAGAGGAGCAACAGAATAAAGAACAAGAAGAACAAAAGCGGAAAGAACAAGAAGAGCAACAGAAGAAACAACAGGAAGAAGTGTAGAAGGAGTCTGAAGCTGAAAAGCAGAAACAAACCACCATTGATGTCAATATAGATACTCGTATTGACCCCAAATTGCTCCAGGAATGGAATAAATTTGACTCTATCATCAGTGGATTGGAATGTTCCAAAGATACAGACACTTCCAAGACCAATGATACTCAGGACATCACTTCACCTCAGGTTCTAAGTGGAACCAGCGGCCCACCCGTTTCTAAAGATGTTGAAGTAATACCAAAAGACCCCTCCGACCAAATCATTCTACAGGTAGAAGATATTCCTCCCCTGGATGTTTTCTACAGCCCGAGGCATAGAGCAGTGGTAAAATGACAAAGGAAAAGAAGGAATATTGATCAACCTTCCCTTTTCCCGGAACAAACTGTTACAGGCAGCGTGGTTTGGAAAGAGGAATTCGATCCCTCCGATGATCTAACAAAACTGTCACAGTATGCAGGAGCCTATTCGGCAGCGACAATCGACAAGGCATCAGAGGTAAGTCTTCTACTGAAGACTAAAGACCAATAAATTTTTGCATTACAGGCAGAGTTGGCTGAATCAAAGCAGAAGGCAGAGCAGGCGGAACAGCAATTGTTGACACAGCAACAAATGAACAGTCAATTAACTCAGCAGTTGCAGGCAGAGAAGCAGAGGATCGACCAAAGCGCGATCCAGAAACATAAGGAGTTATCGGAGGCATTGGCACAATTGAGGGCAGCAAATGAGCAAATGATGAAAACGAAAGATGAGCAAATAGCTCAATTGTCATCGCAGCTCGAAATAATAAAGGGCGCTCCACAAGTGGATGAGTTCAGAGCAGAAGCATTGCAAATAAACAATGCATTAATATCACAAATTAGGCTCCTGTGTCAACAACTCACTGAGGCAGAGCCATTGTGTGAGCTAACTACATCCATAAATCAGCAGGTAGAGAAGGCCAGGAATGAGTTAGACCAAGCCGAAGAAATCATAACTGCATATCTTGACTGGCAAGATTCTGATCAAGGGAAAGCAGCAAATTTGCCCAGGATCCAAGAAACATATAAGGATATACTCTTTACAGAATGGAAAATTCAGGTGATGAAAGCAGAGAGGGCGGCTTCAAGATGTAAATCAACTTCCAGCAACCTAGTTGATCTGGTTAACAACACTCTCTACTTAGCGAATATGATTTCCCAATGTACACCAGGAAAGATAACAACAACAAACATGTTGGAGCAAACGTGTTATCCTGACTTGGAGGAAAAGGGGAGATTAATCGCTGGGGTTAATAGTTTGACCTTCGATGCATATTGGCTCTTCCTGATTAAGCCACAGACACAGAGAGCCGCCCTTAAGTGTTTAACAGATGCAATCGGGTGTATAATTCCCGATATTCAGGATGCCACCTATGCCGCCCAGCTCAGTTCACGCCTCAACAAACCGCATGAAGTAGAGCCAATGCTTGCGATAAGTCAGCTCAGATTTAAAGGCAAGCAGCCTACCTGATGAATCATGCCGCCGATTGCCAGATCGCTGAGGGAAATAGGATCGATATTTATTGATACCAATTTAGTAGGATTTCAGTTTAATAGATATTTAGATTAATTTAGTATTTATAGACCCTTTCATGTTTTTAGAAAGGGTCGTAAAGTTTTGTATCAGACTTAATAGACTGAAGTTTGCACTTTTGTGCTTCAGTCAATATTCTTTTATAAAACTGGACCAGTTGTTCTTAATTCAACAAGAAAGCTTTTATTCAATTATGCACTATTGTCTTTGTTGGAATGTTTTTGCGTTGAAGGAAGAACTACAAATAGCGATTGATATTGGGAGTGTTGCACAGCTCATATGGTATTTCTATCTATGTCTGAATTCATTCCTTTCATATGAATTGCTATGTGATTATTCCTGCTATTATTGATTATATGCATGCGCCATAACAGCAGATCTGTATTCATTCCACTATTGGATGTTTTATGATGTGTTTCTTTTTAATCATATATATGTCAATAATATAAATGATGAGTGTGGTAATATGGCTTTAATCGCTTTGCTTAACTATTTAGGCACAGTAATCTTGAATGAACTAATATCTATGTCTGATAGATGGAGTCATCTATATGCCTGTCTTTAGACGCAGACCATCAAACGCTACACTTTAAAGCTCAATAGATTCCCGGGATAGATTATAGTTTATATATTCTTGTTGATAGTTTAGTTATTCGCCCGCTAGTTTAGATTATAAATCATCCATTCATCCCGTTTATCCATTTTACTTTTTGGGAAACTGGTCCCATTATCCCCAGTCGGAGCCACTATTCTAAATGGAAAAGGAGCTGTACTAAGGTCTGGACCGGGTGGTTATCCCCAATGTTGTTGCAGCGATTTTCGAGGCTTCAACACATTCCTAAGAAGATTGGGAAATGCAGTGTGATAGTTGAGTTGAATTTACAAGGAAACATACTTACTGGTCATGTTCCTCAACAAATTTCTTGGATTGAAAATTTGACTTTGCTGGATTTTTCCTTCAATTTTCTTAGTGGGCCCATTTTACCTGATTTCGAGAGACTCCAAAACCATCAAGGTCTGATTCTGTCTCATAACTAGTTTTCTAGTAGTATTCTGTTAGGTCCCCATAATACTAGTGATTACCCCATTACTATTGTAGTTGTATCCCTTATTAATATTGTTGTGCCCCTATTGTCCCCATATTGTTATTACTGTGCCCCATAGAATCCCTCCATTGTTATTTTTGTGCCTTTATATTATTATTGTTAGGTTGGCTGGGTTATATTGTGACTCCTTAGACTCATATATATAGAAAGGAGGTTTTGTCAATTGAATCATCAAAGAATCACTCATTTGTGTAATGTAAAGGAGGTTTCCCCCTCGAAGAGGCTGAATTCTAAGGCGTTGATCTATCTTTTCTGTCTTTTTGTGAGTTGGTTTCATAACATTTGGTATCAGAGCTTTGGATTCTATGGTTTTGCTGCTCCAAACAGGTCATCGTGGAATTTTCGCTATAACTTTTTTTCTGCGAAATTTCAAAAGCGAAAAAAAAACCCATTTGAGACGAAATTGCGCTGAACCATAGTTTCGAATTTCAGAGCTTTTCGCGCTATATTTGCGGAGATATGATCTAAGGAAGTTGGTTTTTTTGCAGACTCCTGAATTACATTCCAAATACGTGACCTAGGGAAAATCGTCAAAACTTTCTCTCTGAGCATCAGATTGAAATTTCGTAAGAAGGTATTGAAAGAGGACAAACCATAGATTCTTGTATATATTTTTCAGAGCTAGAGGTTAAAAAAGTGATACATGGCATGTCGTACAAGTTCACTCTACTGAACTAGTCTATAATTAGGTCATTGTGGGAGATTTGGCATAACTCTTCCCTGGAGAATCCAATTTGGATCAGACTGGTGGCATTGGAAAGAGGACGCAGAGGACTACTGTAGGTCGCAATTTCAGAACTGGATGATCCGAAATTACAGAGATACATCAGATTCAATATCAAGCTCCTAAAAGGTGAAAAAAGGTGTGTAGTTTTTTTTAAATTTTCGCATAAGCTTGGTTTGAAAAATTAGTTGAAGGAATTCAAAGGGCATAGTAAAGCATTATTATCGGTAATTGATGCCTTGAGGAAAGAAAATTCAAAAACCTAGTAAGCAACTTGAAAGCCCTAGCATGACTCATGAAGAAGAGGAAGAAATGCAACATGATATATCAAAATTACGAGACCAAGTGCAAGAAGTGTCACTTGCACAAAAAGTAACAGAATCTAAGATGGATGGTTTAAAGAAACATGTAGAAGCTAAGATGGATGGTTTAAATAAAGGTGTAGAATCTAAGATGGATTTTTTAAAGAAAGTCGTATAAGATAAGATGAATGACATGGAAGCTAATATGGACGATTTGAAGATAGATTTGAAGACACGCATGGAAGAGTTGAAGATAAATTTGAATAAGTTGCTACAAGAAATGGTCACTAATGGTGAAAGGATAGTAAAGGAAACTCATGATGAGAACAAAGGAAATGTTAATCATGATGCATAGACTCTAATGTTGGATCGAAGGCCCACCATATTCCAAAAATCAATATGAGGAAGTTTGATGGCAAGGATCCCGCAACATGGATATTACAGATGGAGCAACTTTTCAATCTCAATAATGTGCAAAACACACAAAAGGTACGTATTGCAACTTTATATTTGGAACCAAATCAGTTTGTATGGTATCAACGGCTTTGTTCTTGTAAACAAATTATCACTTGGGCAATTTTTGCGGAAGAATTGATAACACATTATGAGGATACAAAAAGAAACACTTTTTTTAGCCAATTGATAAGTCTCAAAGAAAATGGTTCAATAATGGAGCACATTGAGGAGTTCCAAAAATTGAACATAAGGGTAAAAAATATTCCAGAGGAACATAGGATTGATGTGTTCATAGGGACTTGTTGGGTGCCAAATCAGGCCATCTTTCTGCCCATTTCCACTACCCTTTTTGACCTTTTTGCACTCATTTACCTATGTTGTTATGTTAAACTTACAAGGTAAATTTCCCCTTTTACTTGTCCTATTGGTATATTTTAATTAATGAAGTAAAACGCACAGAGTCTATCTATTTGCGGTACTAAATCATGTGTTTGACTGCAGCATGAGAATAGGAACCCTCAACTCAGCGGATTGCAACAGATCTGGCAACAGCCGATCAGAAGGAGGTCGTGCGGCTCAGGGAACAGGCTCCCTAAACTATTCTTGGCCCTTCTTGCTATCTCAGACATCTGATGCTGATACCGTTTCAACCGATGTATATCTTTGTATCTGCAGTCACTATGTTTTCGGGAGATCTGTTAATCTCCCTCGCTGTGTATAAATTGCAGGTTGATCTTGTGAATGGGGGTTCACCCATCAGCATTGTAAACTTCTGTTACCGATTAATAAAAGATCATCCATTTTGTTGTTCTAATTATCTTCATGGCTAATGTAGCCCTGATCAGAGAGTTGGGCTCGCTCTTCTGATCAGGTGTTGCGTCTTTGTGTGTGTGTGATTTATTAGTTTGTGTTGTTGTTACAGTTCTTTACTATTTATGATTATTTCCGCAGTTCTCTAAATGGTTAATCTTGCATTTATGTTTTGAATCTTAAACCATGAACCCTTGTTTGGGAAAGATTACGCGTCTGGCCTTACATATACCTTGTGCGTTGCCTTGAAAGGATACACACACAGATTGATAAGGTTAATGTCGGAATCAGGTAGATAAATCACTCCTACCTGGACACCAACATTTTGGTGCCGTTGCCGAGGAGGCTAACAAGGTGCAAACAACGATCCGGACCGACGAGAGGGTCAATTTCTTGTCCTGGGGAGAGAATGCGTTTTCTCACTCTGCTTTAGGTCCTGAGCATAGGTACTCTTTCTATTTGTTCACTTTTGTTTTTCTGATTATTTTGGGCCATTCTCTTGTCTTGGGGAGGGAGGAGTCCTTTGACACCCTGCTCCAGGCCTTAAGCTAGTATTGTTTCTCAACCTGTGTGTGCTTTCTTTTTTGGGAAATCCCTAGCTTCTACCCTGGTGAGGGACATTTTTTTCAACCTGCTTCCGATCTGGGAAAATTAGGGTTTTCCGTGGTTTTTTTGGTTTTTGGTTCTTTTTCCTTGGGAGGGAGGAGTATTTTGACACCCTACTCCAGGCTTGAAACCCTAGGTTTTTCTATAGCTACCTTTCTCTTTTTTTGAGTTCTTTCATCCTAGGGAAGGAACAGTCTTTTGACACCTTACTCTAGGTTTGGAGCATTGTAGGTTCATGCAGAAACCCCCCATCAATCCAACTTTTGTATGAACAAAGAACCTAATAAAAGGGGTAGAGGGAGAGCCCCAAGGAGGGGAAGACCAGACCTGGGAAGAAAAACCTATATACAAGAGATCATAGCAAAGGTTGAATTCGAAGCATCCTCTCACGTAGCTGTGAGACTAGGAGCAAGAAGGGTGAAGTCAGAAGGAAAATCAGTGGAACAGCCAATATCGACTGCGGCATTTTGTGGTGACTCAACACAGCAAGTCCCTCTGACCGTAGAGGAAGCATCTAGCAGTGGACCTGATTCAAAGAATCTTGAGCTGGTGTTAGCAGAGGAGGAAGTTGCAAGCAGAGCATCAGTAGAATCAGACTATTCTGGTAAAGGAAAGGGAGTTGCAGCTGAAGGATCTAGCCATCAGGCCACATGAGAAAGAGTTGAGGATATATTTACATCACCAAGAGACCAGGGAAGTGCTACCAAAGCAGCTCGAATCCCGGGAACAAAGAATCCTCAGCCATCCTCTGCAGAGCCCGTTGAGATCCACAGTGATTATTGGAAAATATTCATGGCTCCTACAAACTCCACGATTGATTTCCCTGTTGGAGATTTGGGAACCAGTGTGCCTACAAAGCCTATTCCATTAGAAGCTTTACCAGCCTTCCATGGGCTTATCTATGAAGACCCCAACACATTTCTATTTGAGTTTGATATAGTATGTCGGGTGTATGACTACACAACATATGTCAAGAAGCTGAAGATTTTCCCTTCCACTCTAAAACGAAAGGCTCTGCGCTGGTTCATGGGTCTTGGAGGAAAATCCATTTCTACATGGGAAGACATGCAGACGACTTTCCTAGAGAAATACCAAGATTACTGTAAATCCTGGAAAATTAAGGAGGAACGCTTCAAGTTCGCAGAAATAGAAGATGAAAGCTTGGAAGATTGTGTGGAGAGGTTCAACTACACCTTACAGAGGTCAGGAAATTCTAACCTGGATAAGGAAATATTAAAGATTATCCTCCTTCGGTCCCTTCAAGAAGACTCGATGGAACTATTGAACATTGTGGGGAAGGGAGATATCTCTAAGGAGAAGTTCGAAGACATCTGCAAATTATGTATTCAGTGCTCAAGGGGGCTTGCAAGAAACAAGCAGGGGTTCGTTCAGTAAAGGGATCTGGCAGGGGTGTTACAAAAGCAGAAATCAGAAATTTGCTAGACAAACTGAGAATAGATATCCTTAGTACCCTGAGCTGGACAAGACTATGGCAGTATTTTGCTCGAAGTGCAGAAAGAAGCATCCGGAGAGGGAATGTCCATTGAATTCCATAGAGGAATGTGCTATCTGCGAGCTCAATCATGCAACAGGCTCATGCCCTTCCTTACTAGGCTTGAAAGCAGTATTTCAAGGAATGGGGAGGACACAGAGTAGTTGTACCTCATGGGATCTCGGAAGCCATGGCCAACTCGACCACCGATGGGAAATCAAGGTATGTAATTGGATACATCTCAGTATTTTAATAATTGTAATATGAATCCTCAGACCATGCCTTAACCTCCCATGTGGCCGCAATACCAGTACCCATCTTGGCAGCAGAGGAACCCCCAAGCTAGTGCGAGCTCCACGTAGGCTCCAACCTGGCGAGGATCCGCTCCTGGTAAGTTTCCTCAGCAGATGCCACCGCAGATGCCCCAACAACAACATCAACTGCCCTCCAATGTGCCTCCTAGTAACCAGCCTGCCTGTCCACAACTCCCAATGCATCATAACCCTAACCCTAACAATAAGGGAGCTCATCAAGCTGATGTTCTTAACCTGCCTTCATATAGTATCTCCACTGTAGAGCTGTATGAAATGAACCTCTAATCAGGTCGGACAGTTAACATCCCACCTCCTCTAGTTATCATTGAACAACTTGATAGTGAAGGTAGGGAGGCAGAGCCGGTCAGTGAAGAGCCAAAAAAAACTGATATGACCTAGACGCCTCCTGTTAAGTAGCGTCATTCTGAACCACCTTACCTAGAGAGATTAATCATGAGTAAACCAGTTCCTCAATTTGAATTTGATTTATTAGGAGAGTTGCAGAACTTATTTGTTAAAATTCCCTTGTTACAAGCCATGAAGGATGTGCCAATCTATGCAAAAACTCTTAGGGAATATTGTGCAAAGAAATCTACCAATAAAATTAAAGATCGCCTCACTATACATGTTATGGGAAAGTTATCGGATTTTTTGATGGAAAATCAATGCCAGTGAAATATGGAGATCTGGGGAACCCGATCTTGATAGTATAGATTAATGGGGTAGAGATTCCAAATGTGTTAGTAGACCTGGGAGCTGCCATCAATGTCATCACTACTAAAACCATGCATGTCCTAGGACTTCGTAATCTAAAGCATACACCTACAGTCCTGGAATTAGCAGACAGATCTACAGTCAAACCTGTAGGAAAGCTGGAGGATGTGACAATTTCAGTAGACTCATGGCATTACCCTATAGACTTCCTGGTATTACATACACAATCTTCAGTGGGCGGTCATCCCCTAATTTTGGGTAGGCCATGGCTGGCCACTGCAGACGCTTACATTGGGTGCCACTCAGGGAATATGGTCATTTCTAACATGCATAACACTAAGAATTTAGTGTTATATCCACCTGCAGAACCAAATTCACCTATAAAACCAACAGGCAGTAAGAAGGCTGTATCTGTAGTAGAGGATGGAACGGAAGATGAAGAAGTATGACCTGTCCTTACTATTGGATAGGCCCTACAATTGAAAGTAGGATCAGAAGATGATGTGATCACTTCCTTCATGGATGATCCCCATTCCGTTTCAGAATCAAACCGGTAGATCCTAGAATCCATCCTGAGCTGTGAGACTCAGGAAGGTATGGAAACAACAGAAGGATTAGAGGAAACACCTGCTGATGCACCTCATGAAAGCATACAAGTGGAATTGGAACCTAGGAAAACCTTGAACATTAATCCAAGCCTATCAGAATCTTAGAAGGAGCAACTTATATACGTTCTACGGAAACATAAGGAGGCCTTCGCCTGGGATTATGCAGATATGAAGGGAATCCCAGCTAACTTATGCACCCATCACATATACATCAAGGAGGATTATTGTCCTATAAGACAACCTCAGACGAGGATGAACCCAACGTTGAAGAATGTGGTGAAAGAAGAACTTTAGAAGTTACTGGATGTGGGTTTCATCTACCCAATCTTAGACAGCCAATGGGTCTCACCACTGGTAATGGTCCCCAAAAAGAATGGAAAATGGCAGATCTGTGTAGATTATCGAGAGTTGAACAAGGTGACACATAAAGATCACTTCCCCTTTCCGTTTATTGATCAAGTGTTGGACAAATTGGCTGGTAAGAAGTATTTCTCTTTTCTGGATGTGTTTAGTGGATATAACCAGATCCAGATTTCTCTTGAGGACCAGGACAAGACCACGTTCACATGCCCCTGGGGGACATTTGCATACCGGGTCCTTCCTTTTGGCCTATGTAATGCTCCCGCAACATTCCAGAGGGCAATTCTGGGAATCTTCTCTGACTTGATAAATGACAGTGTTGAGATCTATATGGATGACTTTACTCCATATGGGGACTCGTTCATGGCAGGATTGAAAAATCTGGAAAAATTTCTCGCAAGATGTATACAAGCACGTGTCTCTCTGAGTACAGTGAAATGTCACATGATGATGGAAGAGGGAATCATTCTAGGACATTTACTCTCAGTTGAAGGAATCAAAATTGATCCAGCAAAGATATAAGTAATTTAGCACTTTCTGACACCTAAAACAGTCACACAGGTATGCAGTTTCATTGGTTGTGCTGGTTATTATAGACATTTCATAGAAAATTTTGCAAACGTAGCACACCCACTGTTTCAAATACTAACAAAAGATTCAGAATTTGTGTGGACTAAAGACTGTGATGCATTGTTTATAAGAATTAAAGAGTTAGTTTGCAGTGCTTCTGATCCTTAGAGGACCTAACTGGGCATTACTGTTCCACATTCATATGGATGGTTCTCGGACAACAATTGGTGCAATGTTGGGACATCAAGAGGACAAAGTACCTTATGCAGTCTACTATGTTAGTAAAAATTTGGCTCCTACTGAATTAAACTACACAGTGACTGAGAAGGAATTTCTTGCTGTCGTTTATGATATCAACAAGTTCCGGCACTACATTTTCGGGTATCCTACTTTTGTGCACATCGATCATGCGGCCATCAGGTATTTAATGAACAAACCTGTTACCCCTAGTTGAATTACAAGGTGTTTGTTACTGCTACAGAAATTTGATATCACTATAGTAGATAAACCAGGTAAAGAAAATGTGGTCGCAGACTTTTTATCTAGGATACAATGTGATGGTAAGGAAGCACCAATTGAAGATGATTTTCTGGATAAGCATCTTTTTGCAGTTTCTGCTAACACTCCATTGTATGCAGATATTGCTAACTATTTGGCTACAGGTAAAGTGGATTGTCACCTATCCTATAAGGAGCAAAGGAAGATCATTCACCAGAGTACTCGATATTCTTGGATGGCAGGATATCTCTTCCATACAGGAGTGGATTAGTAGATTTGGTGTTGTGTAGCAGGAGATGATATTTTCGAGATATTAAAAGCTGCACATGGTGGGCCCTGTGGGGGACACTTTGCAGACAAAAGAACAGGTCATAAAGTGCTACAAATGGGATATTACTGGCCCTCCATCTTTCATGACGCTCGGGATTACGTGCGGAGGTGTGATAGCTGTCAACAGATGGGACAACCTGGGAAAGCAGATGAAATGCCCTTGCAGCCCCAGATAGTCCTTGAACCATTCGAGAAATGGGCCATCGATTTCGTTGGTCCCTTCAACCCACCTTCGCATCAGAAGGATTACATCTTGGTTTGTACTGACTATGTAACTAAATGGATGGAAGCTAGGGTGGTCATGAGAGTAACTGAGAAAGTGGTGGCAGACTTCCTTTTCAAATAAATTTTTGCCAGGTACGGGTCCAAGAGAAATTGTATCAGACGGTGGATCACAATTTACTTCTCATATGATACAAAAGCTAATGCAGAAATATGGGGTCAAACATAGAGTGACAACCCCCTATCATCCCCAAGAGAATGGACAGGTAGAAAGCACAAATAAGGTATTGGAAAATATCTTGACAAAGACAGTTGCAAGGCGTCATCGGGATTGGGCACAAAAACTTCCAGAAGCTCTATGGGCATACAGAACGACATGGTGGAATACAACAGGATTTTCTCCATATGAATTAGTCTATGGAAAATCCCCCTTGTTTCCAGTGGAGTTTGAGATTAGTACACTCAGAATAGCTCTGGAAGCAGACCTAGATTTATCAGAACCCCAGAAACACCGACTCGAATAGCTGAATGAATTGGACAAAATTCGAGCAGTGGCTGTTCAGAAAACTATTACTGTTCAACAACAGAGAATGAAATGGCATGATAAATTCATCAAAACCAAGGTGTTTCAGGTGGGGGACTGGGCGTTATTATATGACTCCAAATTTAAGGATTTCAAAGGAAAGCTCTACACTCGCTGGATGGGCCCATATCAAGTGGACGCAGTGTTTGACAATGGAACGGTTAGACTAAGCACAATAGATGAAAACCATACTTCATTCTTGGTAAATGGACACCGTCTTAAATTATATCACCATCCAGCCTCTAAAGATGCTTTTGTTAAAAATCTTTCTGCTTCATCTGATTTAATGGTCATTGGAAAACAAGACACCCTGACACTGCTCTAATATATCTATATATATATATATATATATATATATATATATATATATATATATATATATATATATATATATTGTTTATCTTTTGTAGGAACAACAAAGAAATATGGAAAGGAGAAATGTAACACCCGGTGCTATCCTTTTATCAGTTGTTATGCCGTAGCTGTTGTTACTCCACAACTGCCGTTACACCATAGCTGTCGTTACTCCGCAACTGCTGTTACACCGTAGCTGCTGTTACTCTGCAACTACCGTTACACTGTAGCTGCCATTACTCCGCAACTGCTGTTACATCGTAGCTACTATTACTCTGCAACTGTCGTTACACTGTAGCTGTTGTTACTCCGCAACTGCCATTACACCATAGCTGCTGTTACTCCGCAACTGCCATTACACCGTAGCTGTTGTTACTCCGCAACTGCCGTTACACCGTAGCTATTGTTACTCTGCAACTACTGTTACACCGTAACTACTGTTACTCCGCAACTACCATTACTCACTGTTGCTGCTACTCATTGTTTCGCTACTTCAGAGCAGCCGTTACTCACTATTGTCATTACTCACTGTGCTGCCACTCAAGTTGCTACTACACAATGTGTTGTCACTCTTTTAGGTAAGTATGTAGGTACGTCTATGTCGTTTTATGGATTTAATTAAATATCTCAAAAAGGAAAAATAAACGTGTCGAGGACGGCCTTCATTAAAGTTTGGGGGGCGGGGGGGAAGCCATCATAGGAAATGATGGCGTACCACGAAAAGCATTTAGTGCACATAATCCCGCTCAACCGAATATGATGATTGTGGTACGCCGTAATCATATTTAAAAAAAAAATGTTGGGATGTGGATTTGTATGCACCAGGTCATATCAGTCATCCTCCCCACGCACCGCATTTAATTTTCAAAACACACCTCAGTACCACCTTAACTTGCCATGATATCTGAGCGTACCAGTACTGGATTTGCCATTACTCCCATACGTACCAGTACTGTTTGTTCCATCTTTCCCAAATCAGCCATGACATTATTTCAACCTCCAACGGTTTGGAGACCTGTCACTCTCCCCTGCCAACCAACTATAGTCGACGTGCTATTTCTGCCTTCGCAACGATGGGCGGTCGATCAATTCGACATGAACCTGAGAGCACAAGGGCAGTTCGGAGTAATCGAGAGGTATGGCAGGTTTTTCAGAACGCAGGATGGGATGTGTATTTTGACAGGTTGAGGGGGTTTAATGAGGAATTGATAGTGGAATTCGCACTGAACTTGGGGGAATAAGGCTCGCGGGTTCGCAGAGTGGTGATCCCCGTAACAGAAGAAAGCATTGTAGAAGTCACCAGGCTTCTACAAGTTGGGGAATGATGGCTTGTGAGAAGGACTACCCTTTCGGAATTCCCCGAGGCCTTCCTTCAAACTGGAGAGAGTAAAGCACAGAAGGGCAGGGGGTATGATAGAAATTCGCTACCATATTTGAGGGGAGAAGTAGTAGAATTCATCATCAAATATATGACATGCGAGGGCAGATACTCCACAATCTTCAGATATCACCTCCGCATATTAGCTCACTTGAGATTTCCGTAGGCAAAGGCATTCTCCATGAATGTGCCTTACTTCCTACTAAGGAGCCTTCATCTGATGGCACATTTGGCTCAAGGGGCTCGACAGGTACTGGCGATCATTACTCATCACGGGTTGGTGCGGCTGCTGATAATGAACACCGTTGGATAGATTCTGATTCCGTGGGAGTTTTTTCAGGACTCCACGGAGGAACAGATAGCAGCTTTTTTGGCCGCTAGGGCAGAAGAATCTGAAGCTATGGAGGAGGATCTTGTCGAAGATGACTATGTCGATTAGGAGGAACCAGAGGAAATGAAGATGGAAACAGAGGAATTGGGGGATGAGGTAGCTCCCCCAGACAATGTAGAAAGTATGGAGACAATGGCAGACACAGTGACTGATGCAGAAAGGCCTGCTAGTACCACAAATGAGGTTGTACCATAAGAACCAGCTTCACCCATGGAACTAGAAGAACAAGAGGACGCTATGGAAATCACGAGAGCAGACCCACAACAGGCCAGCATGGGTGAAGCAGTCGATATGGTGACCGAAGGAACCCCATAGGGATCTCTTGTTTCCATGGAAATGATGGAGGAGGACAATCCAGTTGAAGAGCAGGTCGTGACCACTCCAGCCATGGAAATTAGAGAAGAGGAAGAACAAAGACAACAAGGGCCCAGAGTTGGGGAAACTGTGGGAACCGTCGAGGAAGCAGTAGAGGAGCCAGGGCGCGAGTTTGACACTGTACAACAAGAACCAGTGTCAATTTCAGGGCCAATTGTAGAAGATGCACCCCAGTCCCCTTTCTTGGCCTCGATTCCAAGAGGAGCGAGGGTGACTCGTTCCCCTCGACGGGGAGAAAAAGAAGATTTTGTATTTTTGGTGGCTCTGAATCTGTTATAGAGGCCACAAACTTACAGTTTGGAAGCCAATCAAGTGGCAGGTGCCTTGGAGCAGGAGAAGAGAAAAGAAATTCTGGAGGCTGAAGAACCGGGAGGAATTCCAGCAGACACAACAACGGAAGAATGTCTCGCCAGCACATTTCCAGTCGTGGTGTGTGTGCACGAAGAGGAGATTGTTGTTGGCGAGAAGGAGGGACCAAGTGAAACGGTCCCAACGACTGAGCCAACGTTACAACTAGGCGAGGGGGCTGTTGAGCATGAGGAGAAAGAAAAGAAGGAAAATCCCCCAGTCAACACAGCAGAAGATGTTTCGAAGGATTTGCCTCCAGTTGAGGAAATATTAGTCAAGCAAGAGTGGATAGAGCTGTGTGAACAACAAAGGCTTCCGATGAAACAAAAGTATTAGATGTAGTTCAAGGAAACGATGCAGCTCAAAATGGAAGTGAGGAAGCTGAGAAAGAAGGTGAATAAAATGCAGAAACAATTAAGGAAGCACAAATGGCAAGCCAGAAAGGCCAAAACTATCTGGGTTGATGCAGAAACCCAAGTAGACTGGATAGTCATGACCTTTGCTGACACTCAGATAGATCCGATCGACCAATTGTTTGAAGATCGAGAGTATGCCCTAATAGCTAAAATTTAGTCCTAGAAATATACTGCAGCCCAATATAAAAACAAGATCAAAAGGACTGAGGAAAGGGCCTCCACAACAATTTTTGATATGTGGAGCATATGGATGTGATGAGGTTATGGCATGAAAAACAACAACTCAAGACAGAGCAACAGGAGAAGAAAGTGGCAGAGCTGAAGGTCGACAAGGAGTAGATGTTTGAGCTGGTGCAAGAGGTTATGGCATGTTGTCCCCCTGCTTCTTTTTATTCCTTATTTTTGCATGAACGTTTTCTTTTATTCTACATGGAAAGTATTAAGAATGAGGTCAACTATGAGATGGAGGACAGTTTGCAATTCCTCTGGATTTTGAAGAGTCACGATGTACCGACACAACATCTGATGTGTGAATTGTACTTTCACAGGTACTTACTGTGTCTGGACAAAGATTTTAACTTGGTCCTTTATGTGGGGGAAATTCATTTGAGGGCCTTCACCTCTTATGCTTTTAATCAGATTCATTGGCAGAAGGCTAGTAACACTTTTGAATCTAATCATGTTACCAAGCCATTTATAGTAAGAGGGGAGCACGAGAGGTCAGACAGAATGTTCAATAAGTATAGGACCTTTCTAGTGATTGGGGAAAACAGAGATATAATGGTGAGGACACAAAAATTCATAAGTGTGCTGAGAAGAAATTATTCTACATAGATTGTGAAGAGGAAGAAGAAAAGGAGCAAGAAAGGTCAAAAGAAGATGATATACTCCAGGAACAAAGCCTAGATAAAGAAGAAATGAATCCGACCATATCTTGTAATGCATTGGCTGGAATTACCACTCCTCAAACCATCAAGATAGAAGGACAAATCAAGAAGAAAAAGGTAATAGTGTTGATTGATTCAGGAAGTACCCACAATTTTATTCATTGTAAGATAGCAAAAGAATTGAATTGCTTCCTATATCCAGCACCAGAGTGTCAAGTGATGGTTGCAAATGGAGGAATGATAAATTTCTTTGGAAAGTGCCATAATATCAAGCTATCCATGGGAGAATATGTATTGACTAGCCCAATGCTTTCCATTCCAATGGGAGGTGTTGATGTTGTACTAGGATTCTAATGGCTACAATCCTTGGGTACAATAGCTTTTAATTTTCAAGAACTTTTCATGAAATTTTTTGTGGAAGGAAAGGAAGTCGAATTAAGGGGTATTGCAGGGAAACCAGGAAATATAATTAGCTCTAACGGTATGACAAAGCTTCTAAAAAAATAACATAGAGGTGTAATTGCACAATTATGTTCGCTATATGTTTCCACATTGAAATCATCTATTTCTCCAGATCTCCAAAAAGTCTTGGACAATCATTCCAAGGTATTTGAGACTCCCAAAGGTCTCCCACCTATTCATGATCATGATCATGCTATTCATATGATTCCAGGAAGTGTTCCTCCAAACATCAGGGCGTACAGATATCCCTATGCCCAAAAGAGTGAAATTGAACGTATGGTTGCAGAAATGCTAGAGGTTGGTATAATTCAACCTAGTCAAAGTTCTTTCTCTTCTCCAATAGTATTGGTGCACAAGAAGGATGGATCATGGCACATGTGTCTGGATTATAGGGAGCTCAAGAAGCTCACTATGAAAGATAAGTTTCCCATTCCTGTCATTGATGAATTACTGGATGAATTGCATGGATCAATTTACTTCACCAAGTTGGATCTTCATTTGGGATATCATCAAATCAGAATGAAGGCTGAAGAGATTCCAAAAACAACATTTAGAACTCATGAGGGTCATTATGAAGTTTTGGTCATGCCTTTTGGCCTTACCAATGCACCTTCTACATTTCAAGGTTTGATGAATTCTATTTTCAAACCCTTCCTTAGAAAATTTGTGTTAGTATTTTTTGATGATATAATAATCTATAGCAAGTCTTGAAAGGATCATGTTGAACATGTTGACAGGGTCCTACAACTATTAGAGGAGAAACAATTATATGCAAAAAGATCCAAATGTTTCTTTAGAGTATAAGAGGTGGAATATCTGGGTCATATTGTATCTCATGAAGGAGTTAAGGTAGACCCTAGCAAAATTAAAGCCATTAAGGAATGGAAAATCCCCACATCCATAAAGCATCTGCGAGGATTTCTCGGGTTGATAGGGTATTATTGCAAGTTTGTTAAGAATTATGGGAGAATAGTAGCACCTCTAACAACATTATTGAAGAAAGATGCATTCTCATGGACTCCAGAAGCAACAAAGGCCTTTGAACACCTTAAAGAGGAAATGTGCCAAGCACCGGTCTTAGCTACACCGGACTTCACAAAAACCTTTATTGTGGAATGTGATGCTTCAGGAAATGAAATTGGTGTTGTTTTGATGCAATATGAAAGACCCATTGCTTTTGAAAGTTGTTCAATCAAGGGAAAGTTTTTACACAAAGCTATTTATGAGAAGGAAATGTTGGCAATACTACACTCTTAAGAAATGGCGACCCTACCTAATGGGAAGACACTTCAAGGTAAAAACGGATCATGATAGCCTTAAATACTTTTTAGAACAAAGATTATCCTCTGAAGAGAAAAAAAAGTGGGTCATAAAGATGTTGGGTTATGACTTTGAAATCATCTACAAAAAAGGAAAGAAAAATGTGGTGGCAGATGCACTCTCAAGAAAGGATGAGGATGTGGAAGCATTGTTGTGCACCATTTCTATTATCCAACCAGATTGGATAAACGAAGCAAGGGAGGAATGGAAGAATGATGAAGAAGTGTGGGCACTTATTCGAAAGTTACAACAAGACTCTAGTACATCTGATACATTCAGCTAGAAAAATGATTCATTATGGTACAAAGATCGCTTATGCCTCTGTAAGAATTCCCAACTCAAACAAAAGATTTTTATGGAATCGCACACTTCTCCCTTAGGAGGGCACTCAGGATTTTTAAAAACTTACCACAGGGTTAAGAAGGGATTTTTTTGGGATGGCCTTAAAGCGGATATTCAAATGTTTGTGGCAGAATGTTTGGATTACCAAAAAAATAAAGTTGAAACAATTAAGACCTCGGGTCTATTACAACCTTTATCTATTCCAAGCCAATGTTGGGAGGAGGTTTCAGTGGATTTTATCACAGGTTTACCCAATTCTGAGGGAAAGAGTGTCATCATGGTGGTAGTTGACAAAATTACCAAGTATGCACACTTTTGTGCATTATCACATCCATTTAAAGCCAGTACAGTTTCTACTACATCTATGGAAACAATTCAAAAACTACATGGAAACCCAAAGATTATTGTAAGTGATAGAGATCCCATTTTCACTGGAAATTTTTGGACAGAATTATTTTCTTGTCTTGGTACTCAGTTAGCTCATAGCTCATCTTATCATCCTCAATCTGATGGGAAAACTGAGATAGTAAACAAATGTTTGGAAGGATATCTTCGCTGCTTTGTATATGATAAACAGAGACAATGGGTCAAATGGTTGCCTCTGGCTGAATGGTGGTATAACACTTCCTTCCATACAGCAACAAAAATTATCCCATTTAAAGCACTTTATGAATATCAGCCACCATCCATCACATCATATTTAAGAGAAAATTCTAAGGTTCAAGCAGTGGAACATCACATCGAGCATCAACAACAAGTCCTCCAATTCTTAAAGGATAACCTCGTGTTGGCGCAGAATAGAACGAAACACTAGGCATATCAAAATCGTAGCGAAAGAAGTTTTGATGTAGGTGATTGGGTATTCCTACGGCTACAACCATATAAACAAATGTCCCTCAAGCAAGCTAAGAAGGATAATAAATTATCGCCAAAGTATTATGGTCCGTACAAGGTGTTGCAAAAGATTGGTACTATGGCATACAAATTGGAGCTTCCTGCAGCTTCTCGAGTGCACCCAATTTTCCATGTTTCATGCTTAAATAAGGTTATAGGTGACAAGCTCCTAGTTCAAACAATATTTCTAGAACTTGACGAGGATGGAAAAATTATATTGGAACTGGAAGCAGTCACAGAAACAAGAACTCGATAGCTATGAAATCAATCAATTTCGGAGTATCTCATCAAGTGGAAGAACTTATCCGCTGAAGATTCCACATGGGAGGATGAGAATTTTATATAGAAGCATCCAGAACTACTTAAGCGTTGACGAAAACACTTTTTTTGAAGGAGAGGGGCATGTTAGGTCCCTATAATACTAGTGATTACCCCATTACTATTGTATTTGTATCCCTTATTAATATTGTTGTGCCCCTATTGTCCCCATATTGTTATTACTGTGCCCCATAGAATCCCTCTATTATTATTTTTGTGCCTTTATATTATTATTGTTAGGTTGGCTGGGTTATATTGTGACTCCTTAGACTCCTATATATAGAAAGGAGGTTTTGTCAATTGAATCATCAAAGAATCACTCATTTGTGTAATGTAAAGGAGGTTGCCCCCTCGAAGAGGACGAATTCTAAGGTTTTGATCTATCTTTTCAATCTTTTTGTGAGCTGGTTTCATAACATATTCCTATGGGGTTAGGAATGATTTCAGGCCTTGTGAAGCTTAATTTAACAAATAATAAACTGACAGGCACCCTTCTTGTGGCGCTTGGAAGTCATAAAAGGCTCACTCATTTAGATCTAAGCAACAAAAATCTCACTGACAATCTCTTACCATCATATTTTCCAAAACTGGGAAATCCTTTGTTGTTTTTGGATTTGAGCAATAACACACTTAATATAGGAAATATATATTCACTAGTGTTTTTTGTTATTCATAATAATAGTATTACTGGAAGAATTCCTACAGAGATGGCTAACCTAGCCACGTTGATGTACTTGGATCTGTCCTCCAATCATCTTAAAGGTATCATTCCTCACAGTTTGTGTAAAATATTTGGCCTTGAGTTCATAAACTTCTCAGAAAATGCATTACTGGGAGAGATTCCCAAGAGATGTGAGAATTTTAATTTTTCATTGCTTTCCAACCCGAGACTATGTGGGCATCCAACTAGTATTGTGTGTCCCTTAGGATCCTTCTTGAGCAAAGGTGTTGTATGGGGCATAGAAATAGGGAGTACATTTTCATTTATTTTCTTGATCTTGGTCGTTATTAGGTGGAGTATGTTGAGACAAGAGGCTTTGGTGAAAAATCCAGAGAAAAAAATTCTCACAACTCCTCTTGAACCTAGTGACTATGGCTCTATGCTTCTTGAGCCTTTATCATCCTGGCATTGAGACTTCTCATGGTCTCTGCTAAGTATACATGTACTACTTTTTGTTTCCATTTGAATGCTCTTTCACATCTGCAATATTGATCTCTTACACATTCTAATAACATGCATTAAATGAGTCCACCTTTTTAGTTCACTTTTAACATGTGTTAGAGTGGAGACTCAAATTTTATTTTGGAAAATCGACCATGCATTTAACTTAGAAATCTGCCATCATTAAGCTACTATATTAACTTTCCTTCACTGACAATGCCTTGTTTCCTTCACAGACTTTATCTCCTTTGCCTACAATTGCTTCCAAGTGAATCTTTCCACACATAGGACCACAACTTATCAAGGTTTCCGACTTTTGTCTAGCCCATAACTCCATGCCTTCTAAAAGTTGTATCATATGTTTGAACTCTTAAATTCTATCTTGCCTACAATAGGAGTTTGAAGAACTAAATCACAAGATTATGGAAAGAGATCACAATTTTAAAATTAAAGTTTCATTTCTCTTATATCTCAAGAAGACAATGATTGAAAGAGATGATAGAGGAAACATCATCTAGAATAGTAAACTTATAGATCAAACCACACAAAGAGGGTGTGCCAAAAAAAATATTATTGTGTAGATACGATTAAGAGCTAAAAATTTAGGGTAAATTTCATGTACAGGGGTACAAGGAAGAGAAGATCATGAATTCTTGGAGCTATTATTCAAGATTTTTTAGGAAGACTAAGAAGGATATTCCTCCTCCAAGTCAATAATCATTGTATATACATCTCTAATAACATCCAAGGTTGTACAAAAGAAATCATGTATAGATGGATGACTAGATGAACTTGTGAAATGTGTTGTTTCCTGGAAGAGGCATCTCACTAATGGTGTCTAGAGGAACTTGAATTCTTGTTGGTATGACATGAACTATCTCAGGCTCTGAGATGACATTTCTATGGGGCCCCTCAAGAGGGTGGGGAAACTCATTGATGAAGAGCATATGATCCACTGAGGTCTCATGGATCTAGAATCAAAGAAGGTGTTGCACTTGGCTTGCCACATGGTGCCTCTAGTAGATGGGAGCATTGAGAAAAAATATGTGATTGTCCTAAGGGTCTCCCACATGAACAAAGATAGGCATATCTAATTTAAATATTGGAAGAAGGTCAAAACTAGTTTTGTGATCCTTGAATAGACAATAGAACCCCCTTTTGATCACATAATGAATGGGATGATGGAGTATGAAATTTCCTTATTATTATTCTCTTTTAGATTTGTAATGACCTAAGTGGGTGTTACCCAAATTACCACCTAAGCTAGACATCCAATTGACAAATTGACTTGAGAGGCTAGCCTATGAATTGTTGGGAATAATACTGGTGGGGGGAGGGGGCGGGGGGGGGGGGGGTGAATCAATATTTATCAAATCAATAAATTTTTCATTTCAAACTTAGATTTATATACACTACTTCAATGAAGGGAACTCACGTGTACACACAACTGTATTTAAGGCAACCAACATATATCCAGTGAACTTATGATTCAGTTAATTCATCATATGTTGATCTTTAATAAGTGAATTAGTACTTTATTAACCATTTAAATAGTAAACATGTGCAATAATAACAGAACAAACCATCACACATAAGCAACACACATGAACAACAAGATTTAAGGTGGAAACCGAATGCAGGACAAAAACCACCTCATGTTGTCTTATTCTAATATGAGAAAAACCTGTTTACAATATTGTACTTGTTTGGACTCATATCAGTACACAGACACCCACCTGTAGAAGTCTATAACCTTCTCTCAATCCCCATCTTCTACTGGAAGGGAGCTACAACCCTCTAGCTCTTGTACTAGCTGATCCATTTACTAGTACATAGGCACCGACCTACAAAAGGCTCCAGCCTTCACTCATTTTCCAGCTATACTAGAAGGGAGCTCCAACCCCCTAGATCTTGTACTAGCTGATATGTTTACCAATACCTAGGTGTTAACCTACATAAGGCTACAACCTTCTCTCTTCCTCGAGGGACATCGTTTCATAAATTTTGAGACTAGATACTCTTGGAACACAAAACCACAATTTGAAGGCCTCGTTTCATCAAATTTTCATACTAGACCCATAAACAACATTGAAGCTCAATATGAATTACCACTGCAATACAGCCAATCACTTAAAACCCATCATCACCGTAGCAAATCACAATCAATCAATTTGAACTTTCAAAACACTATCACCAGAACCCAGAGCAAAATCGAGAACTCTGCATCAACAACCAGAACCAACTATAACTTCAAACATCATATTTCATAATGTATACACTACTTAGATGTTCTGAACTAGCATGTATACACTCTTTTACCAAAGTGAACCTGCGTATAGATCTTCAAATACTAACTTAAGACTTCACAACTATTCTAGATTTCAGTCATACCCATATCATAACATTTATAAACTAAAACATGCATAAGCAATCAGATCTAGCCCAATCAACATCAGATCATGCAATGATAATTCATTTTAGTTCTTATGATCCTGATCTAACATTGTATCCAAGGTGCAAAAAATATTTCAAATCATCTCATAGTCATAGCCCCTGCAACATAACATATAATTCAGATAGAAGTATTCCCCAGAAACCCTTTCACTTGCACACACTGGCCTAATGATCTTCTCCTTATATAGTTTTTGGCCTTTCTCCATACCTCAGACCAAAACCACTTATGACAAGTGGTATTCTTGGGCAGGATTAAATAGTCATTACTCCGCTCAATATTGTGGGCTAATACCATGGTATTGATCCCTGGCATTCTTTACTCTTGAATTTCCATGTGTTTCCAACCTGTATGCGCTTTTATTCTTGTGAGAGTGTGTGTATATGTATATGCTTTTCTGTTATGTGGACCTGCGTGTACACACTACTTGGACAAAATTACTAGCGAATACTTCTTAAACCATTTCTGGAGTTTGATCTGTAATCCTTTTCTATTAACCTATTGCACTGTGAACTTGTCATCTATGTGAGTTTCCATCAAGGACAACACCTGTATCATAATGCCAACAATATCCCCCTTTGGAATTGATGGCAACCACAACACCAAGATACTCTCTGCCTTTGACATCAAGGGCAAAGGGCAGACCAAGCTATTCTCCCCCTTAGAGATGCACTATGTTGTCCATTCTCACCTTAAGAACATGCAGAGTCTACAGAGATGTTTTTCAAAAGAATAACATGAATCTATAACTCAACTAAGTGAATATGACTTCCCTAAGACCAGTGACTGATATATATATCAATCACCCAACCAAGTGGGGATACACCAAATTTGACTCATCCACCCAACCAAGTGGGGATATACCAAATTTTTATACATGACTGAAATAGTAATTACTACATCATCCTTCCCATGCATAGTGGGGTTACAAATTAGTTCTGTTGGCATTATGACACGGATCTGGCACTATCACTCAGGTGTTGTCCTTGATGGAAACTCACTTAGATGACAGATCATAGTTCAGACTCACAGAATGAAGAAAGAAAGGTATACGTAGGTTCCCCATTGACCAAGCCACGTATACATGCGGGTTCGCAGAACAAAAGGCGCGTACATGTTGGAAATCTTAGTTTTGGTCCGTGGTATTTGGTCCATGGTATTGTGATCCATGGTATTTGTCCAAGGTATCTTGTCCAAAGTGTTGACCCCAGGTATTTGGTCCAAGGTATTGGTTCTAAGTGGTTTTGGTCCATGGTATTGAGTAAGGCCTAAGAATATAAAAGGAGGAGAAGATCATTAGGCAAAGGCACTCAAGCATTGAATATTTTATGAAGAGAAAGTTCCATAATACAGGTTATTGGGTTATGGTGCATAGCTGGATCTGAATCAAGGATGAACCCTAGTGCTTGATGAAGGATAAGATCTAATCATGGGTCAAGATCTTAAGGCTTGAAGAGAAGTATCTTTGTGTGGTTTTGATCTTTTATCTGATTAACTGGCACATGTTGTAATCTGTAAATATGATGATCTAGGTATAACTGATGTCTGGAATTGTTGTAAAGTTTCGATTATCATTTACAGATCTGTACGCAAGTTCACTTTAGTAAAGGCACATATACACACTGGTTCTGCATATCAAAACAGTGTATACATATTAAATTTGATTTGCAGATTTGTACGTAGGTTCGCCTTGAGAAAACAACGTATGTACACAAGTTCGACACATTGAAGTAGCGTATACCTCATAAAATATGCTTTAGCTACTTCTGTTTACTGTTGCAGTGTTCTAGGTTCTGGCTTGGGTTCTAATTATTGTTACTATATTCTGCTTAGAACATTCTGAGAAGTGATTGATTGATTCAATTTTGGTTGGTGCAAAGGAAATTGGTTGATGCAGATATATTTGATGTTTGATTGATGTTATTGATGGATCCAGTCTGAAAATTTATGAAACATGGTCCCTAGAAGAAAAGAGAAGGTTGTAGCCTTCTGTAGGCCAACACCTACGTACTAGTAAACACATCAGCTAGTACAAGAGCTAGGGGGTTGTAGCTCCTTTCTAGGAGAAGCTGGAAAATGAGAGAAGGTTGTAGCCTTCTGCAGGTAGAAGCCTGCGTACTGGTATAAGACTACACTAGTACAAGAATTGTAAAAAGAAGTTTCTTATTAAAAGGAAGATAGAGACGATTGCAGCAAGTGGTTTTCACCCACATTGGGTTTGCACTTGATATCTTATGTTCATGTGGGTGATTGTCTATTCTATTTTTACTACGCCTGGTTACTGTTTATATCGTTCCAATGCACAGATTAAAAGATCAACATATGATGAATTAACTAAATTATAAGGTTGCAGGGTATATGCTAGTTGCCTTAAATACAGTTGCGTATACACGCAAGTTTCATTAACTGAAGTAGCATATATGAATTTGATTATGGAAATGAAATATTATTGACTTGCTAATATTGATTCACCCCCCCCCCCCCTCTCAGTATTATTTCCAACAATTGGTATTGGAGCAGGTCCTTCAGAAGAAGCTTGATCGCTTGAAGGAAGATCTATCATCATGAGTAGCTATGAAAGAGAGGGATCCATTAGACCACCAATCTTTGATGGCAGCAACTTCGTTTATTGGAAGGTAAGAACCATAGCCTATCTTCAATCTCTTGGAATAGATGTCTGGGAAATCGTGGAAAGAGGATATACATTTCCATCAACAATTCCTACACATATGGTAGGTAAAAAGCAATATGAAACCAATGCCAAGGTTGTCAATACATTATTGGGGAGTCTGTCACAATCAAAATTTGTCAAGGTTATGCAGCTAAAAACCACAAAGAAATAAGGGACAAGATTGTTCTAAGCTATGAAGGAGACAATCAGGTAAAGCGTGCAAAACTGCAATCTCTCAGAATTCAATACGAAACTCTGTTTTTGGTCCGATTCGAGTGATTCAAAAGCCAAATGATAGCTAATTCAAAGTTATATCACCAATAGAAACAGGTTTTGAAAACAAAAGAAATTGATAGGGTGGTGGTTGTGGCCACAACGAAATGGCGAACCACTAGGCAAACCAATTATCTCTGTTACCAAATAAACTTTGATCCGTAGAACATCAGGGTATTAAGATAAACTCGAAATGAAAATTGTATAGATGGATAGGCATGGGTTCCACTTCAACATTAATTTCTTTAGGTGGGATAAAGACAAATAACTTCTACTTACAGATAGGGTTTTGACAAGCATTCTCTAATGGTTGTATTATGTGATTTATTGACCCTCCTTTACTTGTTTTCTACTTTCAAAATCCTTCCGGGGCCACCACCAGTTTTTCAATACCTGTTTAGGTGTGTACCTCAGCTCTTTATCGTGCATCAAGCTTGACGAATATATGTAGATATGTTTATCCACACTTTATGTAAGAATTTTTAGTGTTATACTTTCATATGATCGAATGGGGCACAGTCATGGATCATGCCATATTTTTAAACTGCTTAAGCAAGGTTGGGTTTGCTATGTCAACTGGTACTCTGAGTCTAGCAACAATCCTTACTCCAACCAGCTTCCTAAACAACCTGTCTTTCCAGATTGGCACAAGGACTTGACATTTCATTTTCTTTTAAATAAGTCCTTCCAGTTTCAGGCACAAGGACTAGAGCACAATTAAATTTTCCACAGGATATATGACAGTGAGCTTAGCCCATGAAAGGAGGTTTACCTGTAGATGATAGATATTGGAAATTTAGTGTGGTGGACATAACCAATGTAGAATGACTGCAAATCTCATAGGCAAGTATAGGCTAGGTCTAGGTGGGATTTTTTTTTTTTTAAATTGCAGTGTTCTACCATGCTAGTCCAACTGTGGTTACACATTTTTTTGTTTTATAAAGATGTCCCTACCTGCTTCAGGTATCCAGAATATCAACAGAGCCTACCTAGTTCCCAACGGATGCCAATGAGAGGCTTCAATTTGAATTTTACCGCTGATTTTCCAGTTGTCATGGGCTCATCGAAGGTTCATTGAACTTGCAAGGTAATAATGAATTTAGGATCTGCAGACTCATAGTAGGTTAATGAGGGAAGCAAAAGCTGAAGGTAGTGAATGATGGTGATCAAAAGAGAGTTATAAAAGGTGAAAACGAGACTGAAAGACCAAAATTAATTGGCTGAGAAGGACTGGAATTTAGAATAGAAGGAAGATAAACTTTACAGAAAAAAACAAGAATGAAAAAAACGAAAGTATAACTAAATTATCAGCAAACCAAAGTGAATCCTAACCTACTTAGGAGGTAACCACCATGTGGTGACTACTGGAAGTATCTCTTAAGATGTTGGCCATTAACAGGGAGTTTTTCAGTTTCTCCCTTGTAAAGTTTTCAATCGGTAGGTTCCCTGACCAATTTTTTTCTCAACTTGGAACGGGCCCAGCCATAAGTGTTGGAATTTCGTGTGCTTACCTTTTGGCTCACTCAACTTTTCCTATTTTAGGACAAGCTCTCCAACTTGGTGATCTTTATCTCTTGCCAAATGGTGATCAAACCATCTCTTCAAAATCATTTCATGATTCCTAAACTTGTTTCTGGCATTATCTCTCAATTCCTCCAACCTCACCAGTCGGTTGATCCTCTTTTGAAGTAAGGCTGAAGGGGTCACTCTCGAGGCTTGGGAGAGCTATAAAGAGGGAAGGGTAATGTTGGGAGGCAAGATGGCTTCCTGTCCATAGGTGAGGAAGTATGGGGAGTTTCCTAATGCTACTTTTGGGGTGACCCTATCAGCCCAGAGGGAATTTGTTAGAGAATTGTGCCAATTCCTCTGGTTGGCGGTGACAGATTTACGAATTATGTGGATGCAGTTTTTATTTGAGAAATCTACAACTCCATTTCCCTGGGGGGAATAGTTTGATGCATATCTTATGCAAATTGATTTATCGATATCCAATTCAGTCAATTTTAGTGACGAAAAATAAGAAGCATTATCAAATATGAGAGCGTTAGGGATGCCAAACCTGTTGATAATAAATTTCTCAATAAAAGATATTACCTCGTCTTTGTTAACCTTTCGAAGCAGGATGAATTCGATGCATTTGGTGAAATAGTCAGTTTCTGTGAGTATATACTTATGCTACCATGAAGAGTTTGGAGTGATATCACCTATGACATCTAGGCCCCATTGCTGGAATGAGCGATAAATCATAATGGGCCTGAGGGGAATGGTTGGCTTTCTTTCTCACCCTGTGGCAGTTTTACACACCTTGCAATTCCAAGCATAGGCATACGAGTCTCTGAACACTATACGCCAACAATACCCATCTCCTAATATTTTGTGAGCATTGGTCTCTTCACTGTAGTGACCACCTTCTGGGTTGTCGTGCATTTCTTTCAAGACATGATCAACGTCATCCTTTTCCAAAAACCTCAGTCAAACTCCGTCATAATGTTTCCTGTATAATATGTCATTTTCCAAGTGATACTGATTAGATTTTAATCTGAGTGCTCTTCTTCATGATGCGTCCATGTGCTCAGGACATGACCCCCGTGTTCAATAAAAGAAAGTGTCATAATACCACGAATTAGAGTCCAATGTGACTTCCAATATTTCGTGCTTATATATTAACATTTCGTTGTCCCATCCGGGCTCTTCCCTGAAAGCTACTTGATCGTTCTACGCGCACTGAGTTTCTGGTTCCTTTGACCTCCATTCTTTACCTACCATGGCTTTTGCTACAAGCTTACATAACCCCTGCCCCCGATCTATGTTCGCTGGTTTAATCTCAAGGTCATCTTCTTGAAGAGCCGTTATCCAGTTCCATCTCCATTCTCCCATCTCCCTCTGCATGAAGAGGGTCCTTACAGTAGGGTGAGGAATGATCACCTTGGTCCTAGCCTTCATTAAATAAGGGTGGAAATGTTTCACAACTTTAAAAACCACAAAACCTTGTTTCTCCTTGTTAGTGTAATTTAGTTTTGCCCCTTGAAGTTTAGAGCTCATATAAGAAATGGGGACTTCGTTGCCATTATCATTTTTTTGGGTGAGGATTGCGCATATGAAACATCAGAAGCGAAAGTGTATAGGAGGAATTCCTTGTCAAAATTGGGGCTAACCAACACAAGAGCTTCTGCGATGGCCTCCTTAATTTGCTGAAACGATATCTTAGCTTCATCACTCCACCTATACACGGCGTCTTTCTTCATCATCAGTTGAATGGGATGCACTATTTCCGCGAAGCCTGAAACAAATTTCCTAACAAAATTAATCTTCTTGAAAAAAGATTGCATTGCTCTTTTATTTGCAGGAGGTTGTATTCTCATGATGGTCTCTATTCTTTCAGGATCGATAATAACTCCTTCCTTGGAGAGGATATGACCTAGTAGCCTCCCTTGTGTAACTGCGAAAATTCTCTTCTTTGGATTCAACGATATTCTGTACCTTCGGCATCTTTCCAAAATCTGTTTCAGGTGATAAATATGATCCCTTTTTCGATGAGAATACACAGTAAAGTCATCCACGTAAACCACTACTGATCTATTAATCAATCCTCAGAAATCTATGTCCATAGATCTCTGAAATGTGGTGCCTGCATTAATAAGTCCAAACGACATTTTATGATATGCGTAGGTGCCCCATTTAGTGTTGAAGGTCGTCTTAAGTTGATCTCCATTCGACACCAACACTTGATTATATCCTGAAAACCCATGCAATAGGGAAAGCATTTCAGACCCAGAAACACATTGAATAATGAGTTCCATAGATGGGACAGGATAGTTGTCCTTCTGCGATTCTCTATTCAAGTTTCTGAAATCAATACATAATTTGATGTCTCCATTATTTTTTCTCACTGGCATGAGATTGGCTACCCAGTGGTTGTGCCTGATCGGAAAAAAGATTTTAGCGTCCAACATTTTGTTTAATTCTTTCTTTAACAATGGTTCCAGGCTTGAATGCATTTTACGAAGCTTTTGTTGGTAGGGCTTAACATCCTTTTCCAAAGGAATTACATGTTACATGATGCTAGTATCGAAGTTTTTTAAGTCACCATATGTCCATGCAAAGACATCCTTGTACTCTTTAAACAACTTAACAAACACAACCTTTTCTTGTGGAGAGCATCCTAAGCCCAAATTGACATTTTTTGGGTCTTTTTTGGTTCCAAGGTTGACCGACTCATACTTCATGGATGAGCTATGCATTTTGCAGTTAGTCCGCTTTTTAAATTTATCATGTAGGTCATAAAAGTGCTCCATGTTGAAAACTAACTTGGGAATTATATTGGACTGATCGTTTTCCTCATCTTCAGTCTCATTCATAAGCCTGTCACACTCTTTTTCATCAATGAGTGCATTTTTGAATGTCTTTTTGCAATGCAGGAACTCAAGGATTTGCTCATCACCTTCGAATACCTGCCAATTTGAGATGTTATCGGGTACAGATGGTCTGAAAATCAATTCAACATGATATTTATTCTTGTTTAATCTAAGTCCAGGCAAAATTTTTGAAGCCATACCAGCCATCAGATCGACATCTTGGTTTTTCCCTCGAGGTATGTATGTGATATTAAAAGAATCAAAACTATCAATTAAGCTCCATACCTCATGTTGGTATCTTACCAGGTGTGGCAAATTGCAATGTATCCTTTTCCTTACCTAGTCGACAATTATCTGTGAGTCACCAAAAACTTTAAGATTTTTCACCTTCATGTCAATGACTTTTTTCAGGTCCTATAGCAAGACTTCGTACTTTGCTGTGTTGTTGGTGCACACCAACTCCAACCAGCTGGTCATCAAATGTTGGTTCCCTTGTGGGTCAATGAGAATGCTCCTAGCACCTGCGCTGTCTATGCAGTTAGAGACATCAAAGTAGAGTGTCCAAAATATAGAATCTAATGTTACATCAATTGAACTACTTTCTACGAAATTAGTCCTATCATCTACTATAATACAGGATAGTTCATCAGTTGGACTACAGGGAAGAGCTTCCAACTGTGTATTCATTGTAGTTTCTTCAACTATCTTTGCATGGAATTCTCCAAAATAGGTTTCCATGGCACAAATGTTGAAACTATAACTCCCAAGGATAGAGTTGGTAAACATTATAGGTTCATTGGGGTCGTTTACTTTTGTCACTACATACTTCATATATCTTTCTTGATCAACTCTCAGCATATCACCTTTTCCTTTCTGAGGAAAGAAGAGATGGGACCAATTAGTTGAGAAATATCCATTCAAATTTGTTGACCAATCCCTACTAAGAAGCATTCCATATGTCTCAGGTATGTTGACTACCACTATGTCAATGACTTGCGTGTACTATGGTTTGGTAGTCATCCGATTCAACACATCTTTCAATTCTCCAATTACTTTTACATTCATTCTGTCTAGCTACATAATTCGAGTTCTAGTTTTTCGGGCATTGCATGAAGTCTTTTAGCAATAGCGTAAGGCATAACAGTGGACGGGGCACCATAATCTACTAGGCAATTGTGTACATTCATGTTGAAGATTTCAAATCTGATAAGCAAAGGTGGAGTCATGGATTTTGATTTCCTTCCTATCATGGCTGCATTGACATCTTGGGGCGTCTGATTCATTTTTGACAGAGTGGTCTCCATGGCTGATGGAGTTTGGGATGTACTGGAGGTACTAACGGGTCTGGACACCAAAGTTTTGGTTTGAATACTTGGATTGGTGAGAGATTTGCAATTCCATTCATTCATAGCTTTCAAAAGCAAATCCATTTGTTGTGTTAACTTTAACAAATCGAAGTATGTGATATTAGCTCGAGATTTCTTAAGATCATCCACAATCTTGTAATCAATGTTATAAACAGGGTAGGGCAGAGTAAACATACTGGTCTTGCCATTCTTAGGTGGGAATTTACCATTTTGAGTTGCCTTCATTGCATTTGGTGATGTATTATCCTTCTATGGATAGCTCATGACTGGAGTACTCTTAGAATTACCACTAGGTTTGTTCTTCTCAATAGGAGCCTTGGGAGCAGATGTCTTCGAAGGGCGAACATCTTTCTTTGTCTGGTCTACAAGCTTCATCACATCCGCAAGTGGCCCTTTACTTCGTGTGTGGATTTCATTAGTGTGAATTTCTTCTATACTATCTTCTTTGTCATCGCTCCCGTTTGCATAGAAGTCCCATAGTACATTGACTTGAGATGCCTCGTCCCTGGGCTCTTCTACTTTGTAATCTTCCTCATCTTCCTGTTCTTGCTCCAGATCTGTTATAGGTTCTTCTTTGGTAAGAAGCGATCCGATAAGAGCTAGGTCTTCCATATTTAAAATCCCTTCATCAGGTAGAGCAGGCAACGCGGGTTGACCATGACCACCTTCTGTCTTCTTATGATAGAAAGGTTTGAAGGATTTTCTATTGTTATTGTTTCCTCCATTCCCATTTGTACTCTCTCGAGAATTCCTTTTCATATCGATGACTGTGTTTTCCAATTTCTTAATGATCCGATGCAAACCTTCCACATCTGTGGTGTCCTTTTCTTTGACCTCAGTCACTTTGTTATCACTCCCATTATTATTCTTTGATGATTTAGAGGCTTTCTTTTCTTCAGTCGTATGATGACATGCTGTGAGACTGATCATTTCATTCTCAACTTTTACTACTTCATCAATGGCACCCTGTAAGGTTTGTGCATTACTCCTTTTGACCCACATCGTAGTAGGGACAGGGAGAGTGTTATGAAACCAGCTCAAGAAAAGATAGAAAAGAAAGATCAACGCCTTAGAATTCAGCCTCTTCGAGGGGGCAACCTCCTTTACATTACATAAATGAACAATTCTTGGATGATACAAATGAAAAGACCTCCTTTCTATATATAGGAGTCTAAGGGGTCATAACATAATCAGAGCCGACATAACAATAATAATGTAAGGGCACAATAATAACAATAGTGGGCTTCTATGGGGCACAATAGTAACAATATGGGCACTACATGGGTACATCAATATAATAAGTGGGTTATACTAATAACAATAAGGGGTTACACTAGTAGTATAGGGGTCTAACATGCCCCTCTCCTTCAAAAAGCGTTGTCCTCAACGCTTGAGTAGTTCCTAATGCTTATGTATAAAATTCTTGTCCTCCCATGTGGAATATTCAGCAGGTAAGTTCTTCCACTTGATGAGATACTCTGAAATTGATCGATTTCGTAGCTGTCGGGTTCCTGTTTCTGTGACTGCTCCTGGTTCCAATAAGATTTTTCTTTCCTCTTCAATTTCTGGCAATATTGTTTGAATTGGGATCTTTTGCAACTTTTGAATAAGTGGCCATACTTCTTCGTCCTTCTTCCATTCATCCCTTGCTTCGTTTATCCAATTTGGTTGGATAATATAAATAGCACAAAACAATGCTTCCACATCTTCATCCTTGAAGAGTCTTCCCATTCGGTAAGGTCGCCATTTTTTAAGTGCATGTAGTATTGCCAACATTTCCTTCTCATAAATAGCTTGCTTGAGATGTAGCAGTAAAAATACCCAATCACCTACATCAAAAAAATTTTCACTACGATGTTGATCTACCCATTGTTTCGTTTGGTTTTGCACCGAGGTGGCGTTATCCTTTAAAAGTTGGAGAACTTGTTGTTGATGCTTGATGTGATCCTTCACTGCTTGAACCTTTTTCTTCTTGATATGTCCTTCTATCTCTAGAGTTTGAGGAGTGGTAATTTCTTCCAATCCTTTACAAGATATGGTCAGATTCATTTCTTGATGCTCGATGTGATCTTTCACTTCTTGAACATTTTTCTTCTTTATATGTCCTTCTATCTTGATAGTTTGAGGAGTGGTAATTTCGAACAATGAATTACAAGATATGGTTGGATTCATTTCTTCTTTCTCGATGTGATCTTTCACCTCTTGCACCTTTTTCTTCTTGATATGTCCTTCTATCTTGAGAGTTTGAGGAGTGGTAATTCTTGCCAATGCTTTACAAGATATGGTCTGATTCATTTCTTCTTTCTCTGGGGTGAGGTCCTGACATATATCTTCTTCTTTTGTTGTTTCTTGATCCTTATCTTCCTCCTCTTCATATTCTATGTAAAATAATTTCTTCTCAGCACACTTATGACCTTTAGTGCATTTGCTATCACAATTGTAACAAATCCCTTTTTCTCTTTTTTCTTCCAATTGTTGTGGTGTAACCCTTGTAGGTTGTGGAAGGCTAGGAGAAACAACACTTCCATCTTTATAGTTGTGAGGGGTACACTTCCTGGTTTCCATAATTTTTCTTTCCACTATGTCACAAAGCCCTTTTACTCTTTCCAATTGTTGTGGTGTTGCTCTAAAGAAGGAGTTTCTCTTTGTATCCTCATAATGTGCTATCATTTCCTCCGTGAAAATTGACCACGTAACAAGTTGTTTACGAGAACAAAGCCCTTTGTACCATAAAAATTGATCTGGTTCTAAATATGAAGATGCAATACATACCTTTTGTAATAGTTGTACACCATATAGATCAAAATATTGCTCCATCTGAAGTATCCAATTTACCGGATCCTTGCCATCAAACTTCCTCATCATGCTTTTTCTTGATTTTAGGAGCTCGACCTTGAAACGACTGTAACTCTGTACTTTCGGATTTTTAAGTTCTGAAATTGTGATCTATAGTAGCCCTCTGTGTCCTCTTTCCAATGCCACCAATCTGATCCAAATTGAATTCTCCAAGGAAGAGTTATGCACAATCTCCCGCAGTGACTTGATTATAGACTAGTTCAGTAGATCGAACTTGTATGAAGTGCCACGTGTCACTGTTTCAACCTTTGACTCAGAAAAATATACAAAAGAAAACTACCATCTGTCCTCTTTCTATACCTTCTTACGAAAGTTCAATCCGATGCTCAGAAAGAGAGTTATGACGATTTTCCCCAGGTCACCTGTTTTGAGTGTAATTCAGGAGTCTGCAAAAAGACCAACTTCCTCAGATCATATCTCCGAAAATATCGCGTGAACAGATCTGAAATTCGGACCTAAGGTTCAACGCGATTTCTTCTCAAATGGGATTTTTTTTTGTGACTTCTGAAATGTCACAGAAAAAAGTTATAGCGAAAATTCCACGATGACCTGTTTGGAGCAGCGAAACCCTAGAATCCAAAGCTCTGATACCAAATGTAATGAAACCAGCTCAAGAAAAGATAGAAAAGAAAGATCAACGCCTTAGAATTCAGCCTCTTCGAGGGGGCAACCTCCTTTACATTACATAAATGAACAATTCTTGGATGATACAAATGAAAAGACCTCCTTTCTATATATAGGAGTCTAAGGGGTCATAACATAATCAGAGCCGACATAACAATAATAATGTAAGGGCACAATAATAACAATAGTGGGCTTCTATGGGGCACAATAGTAACAATATGGGCACTACATGGGTACATCAATAAAATAAGTGGGTTATACTAATAGCAATAAGGGGTTACACTAGTAGTATAGGGGCCTAACAGAGAGTAGTGATGTAGAATTCCATGAGCATCTCATTAGTAGGTCTAGCGTTAACGAGGATTCTGTTAAAAAAATTGTTGAACTAGATGTTAAAATCCTTGACGTTTTCTTTGGTTTCCATTTTTAAATGTGATATTTCTAAAACCAAGGCTGCAGGTGTCTTATTATCGCCAAACGTGTCTAAGAAGGCCTGCTAAAAAGCATCCCACGAAGTGATCAATCCTATTCTCAGGCTAAAGTACCATGTGGATGCTGCACCAAACACAGTAAAAGGGAATAAGCAACATAGCGCATCCTCATCAACTACCTCCAACATGCGCATGACTAGGAAGAAAGAGTGAATATGGTTATCAGCTGTGTCTCCCCGCTCAGGGTCGAATTTGGGTAATACTCTTTTTGCATTCTTGGGTAAGGCATGTTGTTGCCTAGATATTGCTACAATGTCCCGTGCAAGCTAGGGAGGGAGTCATCTTGGAGGGGGTGGGGGTTGATTCTCACCTGTAGGAGGCAGTGAACGCTGATTCCCACCTAGAGGAGGCGCTGGAGGCTGATTCCCACCTGGAGGAGGAACGTTAGCCATAGTATGATATGGGAAGTTTTGGTTGAGGGTCTCCTCTGGGCATTCTTTGTTAGGATTTTCCAAATCAAGCCAGGGATGCCTTTTTGCTTGATTTTCCGAGCACAAATCACCTCTAGAGAGGAGATTCTCAGGAATTTCCTCCCAAGGAGTGTTGATACTTTGCAGGGACCCTAGCACAATTTCTTCAAGAGAAAGGGTTACAAATGTCTCTTCATTTATGGGAAAGATCCTTGGCTTTCTTTTAGCGGTTAGAGGTAAGGAATGAAATATGGGGAGCTAAGAGAGGGAACGAGTGTAAGCACAAGTATGCACTTTGACTAGTTTTTCATGAGTGACAGGATACTCCAAAAATCTCTCTTCCTTGGGTGACCCAAACACGGGACTTAGACTGACATCTGTTTCTTCAAAATGAGGCTCTTCCAAATGGGTGGAAGGATCTTTTTGATCTTTACAATCAATACATTAATATTTTCGAATCCATGCGAAACATTTATAGATGAAAACCTAAAAAGCTATGAATAGAGGTTAGGCCCTCCTTCTAGTGCCAAATTTGTTGACATGGTGAATATTCGCTATGCCAGCAAAGGGGAACCAACCCGATCACAGACCCCAATTGGATCTGCTTTAGTTTGGAATGGCTAGTTTGAACGGGTTTCAAAGGATCCTGTAAACTGTTATAGGTGTTGAAAGATTACTCCCCGGAGGAAGACTTCCATTAAATCAATGAAAGAAACAACTAACCTATATGTATCAAGTCCTATCTATATTGATTCTACATACTTATGTTAGTCCTAACTATTCTAATCTATCATGCAGGAGCATAATAAAAGAGATTAAACATCATATATAGATTCCAAGCCCACATGAATAAATTATTGAGTTCACTGATGAAGAAGGCTATATTTAAGCTTAATTGCAATCTAATTATTCATACAAGAATACACATTCCTGTTTCTACAAATAAAACTTGCAATTGATGTTTAATATAGCTTCGAATTGGACACTGCTCATGAGTTAACCATGATAACGAATTTTATTCAAATAACCAAGACTAGTCATAAGTTGTCTGTTATCATTGTGCAAAAAAACAAAAATATATATCCTCATGCGTGTCACAACACCCTTATTCCAAACATGAAAGAAAAAGGAAAATGAATATGAAAAAAGGCTTCTTCTTGACCAAAACAGTCTTCCTTATGAGCATAATAAAATCGATCCCTTTTCTGCCAAAAAAAAAGTCCTTCACCCATATCCAGAGGTAATACTTATGCCGCAGGAAGGTTGACCCTCCATCTCCCCTGACTTTCCACCTTCCTATTCTTTTCAAAATATAGATTAAAATATACAAACATAGAACGGTCAATGAAACCACTGACACGTCGAGGCCACATTTGTTGGAGCGCTTTATTTCCTGGAGGAAATGAATGGATGTCGATGGAAAGAAGAATGACTGCAAGCCATCCCTTCACACCTGTATCGATTGAAAGTTATTCCCTATTATTTCATGAAGTTAAATGAAGACACTGCACTCATCATTGAACATATGGCATGATTTAAGGTGTATCTGGAAGTAATAACAACTTGATGGATATGTGCTGTTGGGAGTACCTTCACTTAACATAGAGTATGCTTCCCTTATGCGCTGTGGTTGCTCCATATCCCTTTCTTGCGTAGTATGTATTTGCAATATCGACATTGTTGGTGCAGAGGTGTCATCTAGAGTCCCCAAAGCAACGCAAGAACCCTTATACCAACATCTGTTCTACTTCCCTTCTTCTCATAATTTCAAGGCATCCTACACCATGTTATCCCAAAGGCATGACACATGGCAACGAAAATCCAGCTGGTAGAGGTATCATTTGGGTTAGGCATATTGTTCCTATGATGATCATTCAAAATCTACGTTACCGATCACTTTTCATCTTTCGTTGCAGCCCTTCATGATGCTTAGGCATCAACTCACCAACCTCACTTTTCTTCTCTTGGTCTTTGCATGCATGAATGATTAGCATTAGCTATGATTATGAGAGATATGACAGAAATACATAAAACAAACCTTACCTTCATAAAAACTTTCATGAAGAGACAAACTTTGCAACTGGGGGTTATATGAGTCCTTTCGGTTCTAAATCTCAAGAGGGCGCGATGATTTTTTTGGGGACTAATGATTTAAAGCGAATTGCAACCATAATTAATAAACCATTAAACCATTCATCTTTGAGGACATAATTCCATCTGAAAAATACGGTTATCATTAGGAGAGATGAAAGATCAAACTTCTCAAGGGACGCATTCAAATTTTCCCCCAGAGAAGGTTTTAATATGGTGGTGGTTGTGGCCACAGTGAAAACTCTAAAAGTATTGTTCCCTTGAGGGAACAACAAAAGCACTCCAAAAAGGTGTTGTTCCCTGGAGGGAACAATAAAAACACTTGGAAAAATGTTGTTCCCTTTAGGGAACAGCAGTAGTTACTCTATGAAACAATTCCACAGAAAAAAAATAGCAAAGTAAAATTTATTTGTCACCTGTGGGAGAGAAGTGGTCGACCATACTAACCAGCAGTGTTTTAATCACAACTCCTTTGTTTTTGGTTCGATTCGAGTGATTCAAAATCCAAATGAGATCTAATTCAAAGTTGTATCACCAATAGAAGCAGGTTTTGAAAACAACAAGAATTGATAGGGTGGTGGTTGTGGCCACAACAGATAGTTGAATGTAACAGCCATAGAGTAGTTGAAGAGTCATGAGGGTAGGTGAACAATCATGAAGGGGAATTTCAGGGGTCACCCCACCCTTTTCTATTTATAGTACCTCATAAGTCATTGTAGAGGCTTTTGGGAAGCGAAGGTTCCGATAGGAGTATCTTACAGAAATCTTGGAGAGTATTGTAACGAGCCTTGGCTTCTCCAAAGTGTAGAGCTAGTACATCTCTTTGGAGGAGTAGGGAGCAGTGAATGTAAGGTTCCGTTATCAGGACTAGTGGTTGGTCATGGTTGTACTATATGATTAGAACTTTCAATTTTTAATGTAACAAATCCAATGTGTTATATGTATCTGTTTGCTTAAGCATGTATGTATAGACTATTTATGTATATGTATGTATGAATCTTACTGAGACATGTGGTTGGTTTAACCATCATTTTGGATTGTTGGTTCTCCTGCCTTCCAGTTTGTGATACATCTTTCCTCGTGTGTTCCCTTCCAAGCTGCATGTTTACATGGGTTTCCAAGGAGCACATTCATTCCACCTTCCGTGTGTTAGAAGCACTCATGCACCCTCCTTGGCTTCTTACACATGTCACACTCTTCCTACCAACAAGGACATCCTACTTGCCTCTACGCACAACCGCGGTCAAGGTGATACTGTACGACCCACTATTGGGACTCCTCCACCAAACTGTCTGAGGTCTAGTTGGGACTTCTTACCGGGGAGATCCCCTGACATGTTGGCAGGTACAACATCGTCCAGATTTTGGAGCTAGGAGTCCCAGCTGACAAGCTGAGTCCTCATAATCTGTTTAGAATCTTCATACATCTATCATGGATACTATAAAACTTATCACTCCGTGATGTTTTCCGCATGCTGAACCTCTCGACATCATGAGGGAGTTTGTTGATCTCTTGTATTAATTCACATATGATGGTGAAGGAAAATTAGTCTGGCCTAAGTAATTAGAAGACTTCTATGCATTCCTTGTAGATGAGTTCTATGCAGAAGAGGCTAGTGTGCTTCTTGCAAACACACTTTGCGAATCCCCACTACGATGGTGCTGGAGTCTGCCACCCCGCATCGTGCACTCACTTGAGCAGTTCTATGATATCATTGAGCCCGCTTTCCATCATTTTGATCCAGAACCTCTTGACAAAAAAATGCTAAAATAACAGAATACCCTGCAAGAATCACCTATGGATTTTTGGGATCGCTTTCGTGTATTTTAGTTTCAAGATCTGAAAGTTCAGATGAAATTCTAGTATCTCATGGATAGATTTGAATAGTGTCTTACCAAATCTGTCAATCCGAGAAGAATTTCAAGCTCAAACCCCGCTCAACATACTTTGACGATAAAGCTATGAAATCATAGATGGAGACGGTCACTTTCACAAGTGATTGTTTGTTGTCCTCTCATCAGACAGCTTCACTGCCGCAAAGTGATGTGGGAGAACATGCACACACATCTATTCAACTGTCACATCCTCCCACCATCACTTCTCTCAATTTTCATGTAGATTTCATTGCGAAGCCCATGGGTTGTCACATTCATGACTTACCCCAACCTCTATCTTCCTATTCTATTGATGCTCCGGATTGCACTATCTTGTGTTCTTCCATTTCGAACTTTACACCTATTGTGAATGAGGATCAAGTTGTCAACCGAGTTGGTGTTGTACAACCAACCTGCGCTATCATTCATGAAAAATGTGAATGGGAGTCTAAACATCAACCCACAGTGAAGGATGATTCCCTTTAGTCTGTGCCGCCTCCACTTTTCCTTGACATCGTTGGTGATTCTGCCATCCCTTATTTCGCATGTGTATCTCCATCTACGGATGGACCCATTGTTGATCATTCACAGAAAACAATAGATTCGAGTGCATCCTTCGACAACGTCGAGGAGAAATCATTCAGTGAACATCCAGTTGATCCTTCATCTGATTTTTCCGGAAATGCAAAGGGTGAGAATTCTTGCTTCTCATATACCCCTCAGTGTGATTCATCAAATCATGAGGATGCCCACAAACATCCTGAATTTTCTGATCTTTGTTGTCATGATCTATCTACTTCTTCATTCAATCACAATGTTGATTCAATAATTTTTAATCTCGCCAAGACATTGGTCTATGATGATATATCTATCGTTGAAGTCGAAACCCCGCAGGTTATCGAGGCACGTTAGCCCGAGCTGATGGTTATGTAAGGCCTTCACTGTCTTAAGGTTGGTTTCACTTCCAATCATGAATTTTTTTAAACACCAAAGGCTCCTCATCACTCATTTGTATGCATTTAAGATCAATCTAACACTCTGATTTTGCTTCCTCCACTCGAACTACATGATCCCATTGCTCATGCATTGAAGGAATCTTACACAGCAAGCACACTTGCACAACGTAAGTGGTCTACCTTTCTCACTTTTTCTTACATGTCACAGCCAAGAGAATGCATACACTTAACATCTGCACATAGTATAACATAGCACCATGGCAAGTCCATAGGGTGCATGTCATGCACTTTCACTCACTTCTTTTATATTGACGCACTTAAACCAGAAGTGTATCCAGCTTCACTGTTATATCTTTCATGTTTTCTGGTTCGCAGTGCTGTGTTTTTCATGAACCATGCCTTCACCAACATGGGTCGACCAATGCATCAATGGCTACATTGGAAGGCTCACTTTACATAAGCATACCCATGCACCGTTAGCTTAGGAGTAGGAGTAGTGTTTTCTTCTGGTTTCTTCTATTCCATCCATGTTTGCTTCGTACTTTTTTTGTTTGCTTGCTTGCCTGCTTGTTTTCTTACTTGCTTTAGCTTTGTTTTGTGTTTTTTTTCCTATTTACATTCATAGGATATTATCGCATGAAACCATGTGCGAATCTTGAAACAAGCTGGGTAAAGCACAAGAGGACTTGCATAGTTATCAATACTTGGTTATTTGTTGTCCCGCCTCTACATGAAGAACTTCTTGTCTTCAGTCCAAGATACATCAATGAAAAATATGTGTTGTTCAAAGTAAGCCTTAGTGAAAACATAATGCTTGTGTGCTAACCAATGTCACCTACTCTAGTTGGTTGTTTTGGGTTAACCCTTGTCAACTTAGTCAAGTAGAGGAAGGTGAGGGGGAAAACCTTAGCAAGCACGTTAGAGGCATATACAAACTACTTCTCTGAAGAAACAACCTCTTCTTATCTCAATAAGTCGGGATCCCTCTTCCCCCTCTGAAATGAATAAGTGTTATGCACAGTTATGAAAATGAAATTGAAAAAAATGAAAATGTGAAAAAATTCGAAAAAAATGAAAAACAAATAAGGAAAAAGAAGAGAGAGGATTTCTGTATATAGAGGTGATGCAGGTAAACTCTGCCGGTTTACTCACCAGGCTTGCTGGTAATGGAGTGATGTCTGTGTTCCTGCATGACTCTGTCAGGGTAATGTCCTGTTAGAGTTGGTCGGGTCATCCCTCCGTCAGAGATCAAAACTCTTTTTGCATTTCATGTTTAGGTGTCCCGTCGCTTTCAATCAGTTGCATTTCGCTAGGGGCATGCCATTGTCTGACGGAAGGGTTTGGTGTTCTTGTTTCCCTCATGCTTGTACCTGCCCGGGCTAGTTAAAATTTCTCTATGTTCATCAAAGTTCATTTCAATCATTCATAATCATTATGCTATTTTGGTCAAAAAGAGTTATTTTCAGAGTCTAGGTCTAGTGGTTGGTCTTCAAACATGTCGAATAATTCCTGCAGGCCATGAGGATGGTTTTTGAAGAGGTTCCTAGTTCAAAAGCTCATCATCAAACACATTTGAGGACATTTCTTGTTCAAAACTTTGTTTTGAATAAGAAATTGTCGAATTCATTTTTTGTAATAATCATGTATTTTTCCTCCATGGAGTTTTCAAAGTAGGCTCAGGTTTTCCTTTACCAAACATCAACACCAACATCCCTATAAAAATCAACCAATTTCATCATTTTGACTCCAGAAGATCAATGAAAAAGCCAAAGGACAGAGTTTCATTAAAAGACAAAGTGCCATAGTCAGAAACATTATGAGGTGGGTTTTGAAGAAGTAAAAATTTAAACCATCTCTTGTCAAGATATTTCTCAAGCTATTTATCCCTTTGCAACAAGTGTCTTTCATAATCCAAGGGAGAAATTGTGTTTTGAAAGTGCAAGAGAAAAACAGTGAGCGGAAGAGGCCGATTGTGTGACTTGGAGGCAACGCGGCGCATATAACAGGTGGCGCGGCGCATATAAAGAGCGCGGTACACACAACGCTACCCCACAGTGTTAAATTAACACTGGTGCGGTGCATATACCAGGCGTGGCGCACAGGGTTTGCTGCGCGGCGCACACCCACCAAGGCCCGTATTCGTGCCAAATTTGCATCAAACTAATTTGAAACCCCTCAAATCGATAGGTAGGCTCTAAATCTTGATGTCTCATGTATGTTTGGGAAGGTTATGGTGGTTCATGGCTATGTATAATTGCAACAAAAAGTATCAAAACCTACTTCTAAAGATCCTCAAGACAATTGCTGCCAGGGTTTAAAACTCACTGTTTTTCCACCAAGATTTTGTCTCCCTCCCATTGTTCCCTTATCTTCACTAATCCTTAATTCCCTATCACCTAAATCCATTACTCCCTTCTCCTACATACTCTTTCCCAAACTCCTCTAACCTCTCAAACCCTCAAACCCTCTCCCATATTTCCCTACTAAATTTCTCCCAATAATTCCCATTCCTCCATATTGTTTCCCCTTCCTAACAATCCATAACAGTCCCTGCTGCATTTGTTTTTTCCCTTGGTGGCAGAAATTGAAATACAACACCAAAAGGGCAGTCCAAGCACAGTCCATATATCACATGACAAATTTTTGGCACAACACAAGTTTTTTCTCCATGGCGCGACGCTTAGGATTGGGAGCTCCAAATCACAAATGGTTTGCATTTTTGGATTTAGCATGAAAAATCATGACTGTTGGTGCTTGAACAAGAAATTTGGGCAAGTTTTGAGTCCTCAGGAGGTCAAAAACACCCTAAAACTTACCTCTTTGCCCCTACTTTCACACACAGGAAGCAGTCTTGGGAGATTGAGGTTTTGGAGGGGAAAATGGTCACCAAATTTAGAAATTCCACTTGGGTTGGAAAGTAGATAGGTAGGGCTTTCCAACAAGCACACTTGGGCTCAATTTGGACTTCAGAAGTGCCTCAAAATCAGCAGCAAAGTAGCACGACACATATAGAAATTGGTGTGGTGCACAGAGGTTTTTGGCCCAATTTTCCACCTTCCAGCTCTGAAATTCGGCCAGTTTGACTAGTTTTTCTTTGTGATGTAATTTTTGAATTATCTTGATGTAATTGAGTGAACATGATGTAATTTTGGGACTTAGTTACTTGTTCTAGAAGATTCATTCACCAAAGAGTGAAAATTTAATGAATGAATCAGTTTCCTACCTTATAGAGGCAAGTTGTTTTGACTGCCTAGATTGTAGTGCTTTGTTTAGAATTGGTTGAAACAGCTCCTAGAATGATGAGCTCGACCCCTAGAGGCAAGGGAAGAGGTTGGCTTGTCTATATTATGTAATTTCTAAGTCATTTTCAGGGTTGGACACTTGGGATTTCTTTGGCATACTATTGTACATATTTTCTCTGCATTTTTGGCTAAGGAAAGACCAAGGTTTTGTAGCACTGTTTGGGATCCATGCGGCTTTATGTGTTGATGGTGTGCTTCTCTCAGTAATTTTATTTTTTTATGTGTATCATTTTCCTTCTCTCATCTTCTGAAATTGAACAAGTGAAGTGTTAAGGCATAATCCATAGATTGTTATGCTCTGCCTTTAAATTTGTTTGATTTTCAATGTTTTCACTTGTTTAACGAGAATCCCTGAAAGATTCTTACTCTCCTTAGCTCCTCACCAGTCTTATCTACCCATTCATTCCATTTAAAAGCATCAAGATGATCACCTACCTTTCCCCAAATAGACCTCTGCAAAAACTGTGCCTCATCCCCAAGCCCAAATTTGCCTTTCCCTGTTTCAACACCAAAACTCCTAAAAGCTCAAATCAAACCTTTGTACTTCATACCTAGCCTAAAATTAGCTTCTATTTCAGTCATCTGGAGCCTCATCGATCATCTTTGCCGAGATTGACCCAGAGAGAGCCCTCTCCTGTCCTCGTAGGGCTAGCTACGAGGTTGAGCGTGGTTTGATGTGGACCTAGAACCTTGCCTTTTCAGCCTGAGGCAAATCTAGGCTCTAACATGTCCAATCTTGCTCGTAGCAGAGCAACAACATAGATGAAAACTTAAACTGTGACTACCATATGGCTTGTGCACCAATATACCCCTCATACCAATTGAAACAATTGTGTTGGCTCGGCTTGGAATGTGTGTTTACCGATCATGAGCATGGCCAATCCTACATCTTACAAATAAGCAAGTGTGTAAAACAAGATGAACAAAGAACTAAAAAATACTTACGGAAGTGTTAGACTTGCTTTTCATGAGCAAGGTTCATTCAAAGAGCTAGATTTCTACTAGTGTGTCGTCAAGTGTCGTAGCAATTACAACCACACTCCAAAATTTTGCCTTAGCTTCAATTTGGAGCCTACCTATCAACCATCCATAGCAGCACATCTTTCACTATCAAGTACATAGGATTCATTTGTTTCGCAGTGGCTTGCCAACCTATGCATGTCACCTTGCTTCACTCCCTTCATAGGCTGCCATTTAGGACTTAATATGTTTCCTGGCTAAGAAGCTCCCTTCGAAATTTGGGCAATTCTAGAGGGGAACCAACCTTACCTCCAGAAATTTTACAAATTTAATGGGCAGCCCGCTGAGCTCCAGAATTCGGGACAATAATTAGATAGGCTTCCTTGAGAAAACTATGTAATATGGCCCAACGCTGCAGCTCAACCAAGAAATTGCATAATTATGGGAGGTAGTCACCTGTTGACCCTAGAAATTGCACAATCTCTCTGAGACATCCAGGTCAGCTCAACTGAGAAACTGTGAAAATTTTCATCCCAGGCTCATAGACTAGTGCATGTGCCTTCAGGTTCACTGGTTCGCTCTGGGACCGAGCAAAGATGATTTCCATGCATTGGTTGTTTTTCCCAAAATAGTGAAAGAAAACATGCAAAAGTCATTCGAAGATTTGAGGGATTTATTTTTAGCAGCTGGAGGTTACATGCATTGATCATTTTAGAAACCTCCCACCAAGTTTCTCTTTTTCCTAGATTTGTAGCATGCACATCATAACCTCTATCTTATCAAAACTTATGAACCAGACATTACAGTTCTCATTCCTCACATTGATCTTACATCTCTAACATCCCACATTTCATCTAGAAGTCTTCGACACTTTCAACTTAACTATTTCAGGGCGAGTTTGCTTCTCATGTGTTGCACTGTGTTTTCTGTTTCTTTTTGTGTTTCGCTTTGTGTAAGTATTGTCTACTTGATTTCAATGAGAGATTGCTATCATTTTGATGTATGTTATCTTTTATAAGCATCATTCCAGTTTTCATTTGCATCTCACTGTTGTCGCATGCATGACGTTATATTTGCACTAATGGTTGCTATTGCGGTGAGATGCTTCACACACATGCATGCTTTCCTGTTTTCGGAATCATGCACTTACTTTTTGCATGCATGATCATTCACTCTTGGTTACACTTAGTTTCATCATGCATTCAGACTTCTCATGTTTTCAGTTGCCCGTTGGCAGGTCTAGGCTGCCTTGGCCTGGAACTTGCCTTGCCTAGCTAGCATTGTTTATTTATGGAAGTGAGGACTCTACCTTCCCTCCAGAAATTACGCAAGTCTGGCCCAACAGAAACCTTCAGGATTGCATTTCACAATTATGGGAGGCAATGCCTCATTGGCCCTAGAAACTGCAGAATGCAGTTTGCTGGTTTGCATATAATTGCTAAAAAAAATTGTGCATTGTGTAGTTTCAGTCCTCAGTAGGCTAGGTTGGACTATGCATTATGCAGTTCCAACAGTCAGTCATCCTCCTAAGAGCCCGGGCTATGCCTTACACAATTTTGAAAGTCAGTCTCCCAGCCTCGAGGGAAACCTGCGCAATCTTCATAGACAGTCACACGGGTATGTTGCATGTCAGTCCTTCAGTTTGTTTTGGTTTTCAACAGAAAAATTGCTTTCCATGAGTGTGTCTATGTCTCCAAGTATCTAGGTGTTTGTCTACCTCTTAGCAGAACAGGCACAATGGTTTCCATGAGAGTAGAGTTTAAGACACTATTGTTAAAACAACTCAGAATGTAGTTGATAAAGTGTCTATGAAGTCGTCTATCTATGAAGACATCAAGTTGTTCATGGAAAAAATATCAAGATGAAATGGAAACAACATTAGACTGAGAAACATCACTAGTAGCAACATAAGGTAGCACAACTGTGTGCGGAAAATTCAAGAGGAAGGTTGTTGACAACGTAGAGGCAGAGAAAAGTTGGAAGTTCAAGCAGATCCACTTGTGATGAAAGCAGCTTTGGAGAGTGAGGCTATGAGGAGACAACGAGACAAGAGGATTGTGTGAAGGCACAAAGAGAAAAAAAGGAGTTGTAGGTGATGAAGTGATAACTCAAGGAAGTACATGAGCTACATAGACGAGAGGAGGATTTGTAGCAGGAACATGTACAACAGGAGGTGCAACATGCACAAACTAATGAAATTTTTCCCATACAGGTTATAAAACCAGCCCAATAGATAGCACAGAGCAGACTGGGTGAGCAATGGCGTTGATCGCATGCAAGGCTGTTTACGAGCATGGATTTCATTATGCGCACGCATGCGATCCCACCCATCAGCACACTCACCAAGGCAAAGATAAGAGGCAAGTTCAATTGGAGCTAAACATGTATTTCGATAAGTTGATGCACATGGTCACTAGCACACACTTGGAGATTAGCACAAACACTATGAATCAATATGTTGCCTCTCTGGCCTCACTCAAGACAAATATGGGCATGTTATTAGACGAGTTGGATAGAGGCGCCATATCAATGTACCCAGATGCAATAGAGGCAAGATTTTTCTTACAATAGGATGCCACCATTGACCATGTGGACACCATCATGGACGACCAAGCTTGGAACCATTTCGCCATTGTAGACCATCATGAGGATGTCGAAGAGTTGGTCTTCCCAATCATCTGAGTCTTAATGATGTCTTAAATGGCTTTTTCAAGCCATTTTGTCTCACATGGGTACATGTACAGATTGTTTGTAACGTATTCTAAAGTGGAAGTCCAAGTTTTGATAGTTTAATAACAATCATAGAGTAGTTGAAGAGTCATGAGGGTAGGTGAACAGTCACAAAGGGGAATGTCAAGGGTCACCTGACCCTTTGTTATTTATCGTACCTCATAACTCATTGTAGAGGCTTTTGGGCAGCTAAGCTTTCGGTAGGAGTATCTTAGAGAAATCTTGGAGAGTATTGTAATGAGCCTTGGCTTCTCCACAACACAGAGCTAATACATCTCTTTGGAGGAGTAGGCAATAGTGACTATAGGGTTCCGTTATCGCAACTAGTGGTTGGTCATGGTTGTATTGTATGATTGGAAATTTCACTTCTTAATATAACAGGGCCAACTCCTTTCATGCATGTGTTGTTATTGTATTTCAGTTATTTTGGTTACTCTAATGATATATGTATCTCTTTGCTTACGAATGTATGTATAGACTATTTCTGTATATGTATGTATGAATCTTACTGAGACGTGCTATTTGTTTAACCATCACTTTAGATTATTGGTTCGCCTGCCTTCTAGTTCATGATGCATCTTTTATCGTGTGTTGCCTTCCAAGCTGTGTGTTTACATAGGTTTCCAAGGGGTGCACTCATTCCACCTTCCATGTGTTGGAACCATTCATGAACCTTCCTTGGCTTGCTGTGCATGTCACAACCATGCTACCAACAAGGACATCGTACTTGCCTCTGTGCTCAGCCGTGGTCAAGGTGATACCGTACGACCCACTGTTGGGACTCCTACACCAAATGGTCTGAGGGCTAGTTGGGATTTCTTACCGAGGAGATCCCCTGGCATGTTGGTGGGTCCAACACCGTCAAAAGAACCATGATTTCTTCTTGAGAATTTTTATTTATTAATGTGGAAACTGGAAGAATATTCTACTTAATAGTAAATTGATGTTAACATAATTATAATATGCTTCCACTTAATATTAAATTGATGTTAACATAACTATAATTAATTAATTAAATTTGCTATTAAATATACACCATGAATTCTTTTTTTCTTTTTTCTTTTTAAATTTGGTATACAAATGGAATATAGTTGAGATTCTATGAATCTCAATCTCCAACATAAGTCATCTAATAAATGTTTGTGAAAAGACTCCTATAAGATATTTGGTAAACTTCATTGATTTATATGAAATTGAGAATCTCAAACTCTATCACAAACTACTATTTCACATATCAAGTTAGTCAAAAAAATCTCAAATTCCATCCCAACTTTTTATTCTACATATCAAGTTACCATATCAAGTTAGTAAAGAAAAATTCAAACTACAATCATACATAACCTATCAAGTTACCGTTCCATAAATCAAGTTAGTCATAAGAATATCAAAGGACAATTAGACATAGAGAAGATAGATTGCCAAATAATTTTGAAAATGTGTTAGAATAGTAACACTTTTCTAATTATTATGAGTTTTTTTTCCGAGGAAAAAAAACAGTAACTTTGTTTATGAAGATAAAAAAACTTACATTTTGTATATGAACTTCAAGAGTGCTTTCAAGAAGCCTAGATCCAAATTGTGGAAAAAAAAAGCAATAAATATCTTGACAAATAATCTTCACCCAAAAACAAAACCCAAAAGGGTGCTAGGGAATACCATTTGTAATGGTCAATGCCGAACAAAAATTTCCAATCAAAGAAGAAACAAGCCCAAAGGAATGCAATGAAACATTATCATAGCTATTCCAAAATCCCCAACAATATTTCTAGAAAATAAATGGACTGTGAGTAGTCTTCAGAAAAACGTAAATAGGGCACAAGATGCCCTAGTAGCCCAAACAAAGAAGCTTTGAAATAGGCATCAAACATAAACTAGTGAGTCATAGAATTCCTACAAGAAACATGCGGCATCATCTTAGTGAGCAACAACAGATGCATCAAAGAATAGAGGCACACACAACGGTAACAAGTAAGTGATGACACATCTAGGCAAAGCACAAGTGGATCTCTAACCCAAAACAGAAGAAGACATAAAACTTGATGAAGGGATGAAAATCCATAACAAAATGCCCATGCGTGCACAAATGACCATAACAGACACTCGTATACACTGCAAAGAGAGCCTTGACTAAAGCGACAACAACATAATCGACAAAAGATGAAATCCCAAGAAAAGAATGAATGGAGGAATGAACTGGAGGGCCAAGACGGATAGGGTTCATCTATCGACCCTCCTCTCCATCAACTTCCTACTCATCTAATTTCTAAGTATTATAATATTATAATATATATTTAATTAACAAAACTCAATTATGTCATATCAATACGTTATATATATATATATATATATATATATATATATATATATATATATATATATATATATATATATATATATATATATATATAGATATTAACAAAAATCACTTTATAATAATTTTAGAACTAAACAATAAATTAAATTAAAAAAAGAAATCTTACACAATTGAAGATCTTTTTTGGGTTGTGTCATATTATTTCCACGACATGCCCACGTAGTTAACTGGCGGGTTAGAGGGGGGTAGAGTCCCCCCCTTGTTGCATCGATTACGTAGCGGGGGAGTCACAGGGGGTTTGAGGGGTGCAGGTAACCCCACTCTATGGGGTCCGGGGCAACGGCCCAGAAAATTTTGTTTTTGGACCCTATATTAGGTTGGGCGGACCTACTTATGGTTTTGTGCATGTTTTTCGCAGATGGTTTTGGATGCGATGGTTTTCAGTCCATGGTATTGGATGCTTCAGCATGTATAAATATGTATTGTAACATTGAAAGGAACATAATGAAAAATCAAGCTGGTAGTCTCAATTTTGGGATCTAGGGGAAAATCCCTATGTATATGTGTTTTATGTGTTATGCTCTCACATTGTTTATTTTTTGTGTTTTAGAATTCGTATGCAGGTAATTTCTGTATAGAGTTAAAACCTACATTTGGTATCAGAGCTATTTTTGGCTTCAATGGGATGCCTTTGTTGCTGAGGGGTTTCGCTCGAGCTTGTGGTAGACCCTGTTTAGTGGGAGATCTGCGAGATCGATTTTGGTGGTGAAAGAAGATGGCGAGCAGTGGAAAGATAGAGATCAAGAAATTTAATGGTCAGAGTTTTTAGTTGTGGAAACTCAAGATGGAGGATCTATTGGTGGACAAAGATCAGTGGATCGTGGTAGATTTGGGTACTAAACCAATGGGAGTGTCTGATGAAGAATGGAAAAATTTGGATTAGAAGGCAAAGAGCACAATACGATTGTGTGTCTCAGATTCAATATTGCTAAATGTATCAGGGGAAGCTACGGTGAAGGCTTTGTGGGACAAGTTAGGGACTTTGTACCAATCTAAGTCTCTGGTGAATAAATTGTTCCTACGGAAAAAGTTGTATAACTTGAGGATAAAAGATGGAGACTTGGTGACAGAGCATCTAAACACATTTAATATAGTGGTAAGTCTGTTAACATCTGTTGACATTAAAATTTCAGATGAAGATAAGTGCATCAGTTTGTTGTGTTCTCTACCAGATTCGTGGGATAGTCTAGTTATTGCAATAGGTAGCAATGCAACTGCCTTGCAATATGATGAAATAGTCTCATCCTTGCTAACGGAGGAGATGAGACAGAAGAATATGGAGAGCGATAATGGTGATGCCTTGTCTGTATGAGGATGGTCCCATAACAGAAACAAAAATAAGTCATTAAGTGGGAGATCTAAATCTCCAGGAAAACCTGTAAAGGTGGTGTTCTAGAAATGTGGAAAGGAAGGGCACTATAAAAGGGACTATAAATCTAAAGCGCCTAATAAAGGAAATGGATCTGATGATGCTCCTTTTGCAGAGGCAAAAACCACCTCAGATGAAGGTGGGGATGTGTACTTGGCTTCTTCAAGTACACATGTAGATCATGAGGCATGGTTGATTGAATCAAGTGCATCCTTTCAATTCACTCCCCATAGAGAGTGGTTCTAGGAGTATGAGAAATATGATGGTGGTGATGTCTTCTTAGGGGATGAAAGGAAGGCTAGAATCGTTGTTCACAGAAAAGTAACGTTGAAGTTGCAAGGTGGAATGGTTAGAACACTTCCAAGTGTTCTGCATATTCCTGCATTAGCCAAAAATCTAATTTCTGTAAGAAAACTAGATGATGCAGGTGTAAAAACAGTGTTTGAGAAGGATACCTGCAAGATGTTTTGGGGAGAATTGGTATTGTTGTGGGTTGTTTTGATTAGAACTCTGTACAAGCTGCAAGGTAGCACTGTTGTTGATGGGTGCAACAACTCTGTGGTTCCCGAAAGTGGAGCAAAAAATATAGTGGTCTTTGGAGAGAAGACCATGTTGTGGCATCAAAGGCTTGGACATATTGGAGAGAAGGGCCTTCAAATACTTCATGGTAAAGGTATGGTAGAAGGTATGAGTAATAGCTCTCTAGATTTTGATTTCTGTGAAAATTGTGTATATGGGAAGTAGAATCGGGTGAGTTTCCCCTCTGGTGGTAAGAGGACGAAATAGATATTAGAACATTTGCACAATGATGTGTTTGGACCTATGAAGGTTCCATCACTGGGTAAGTCTATGTACTATGTATAATTTATAGATGACTTCTCAAGGAATACATGGATATATTTCCTTAAGAAGAAACCTGAAGTCTTTGATAGGTTTAAAGAATTTAAGGCTCTGGTGGAAAACCAGACAAAGAAGAAGATAAAGGTGTTGAGGATAGATGACGGTGGAGAGTTATGCAATAAGGAATTTGAAGAATTTTGTAAGAATTTTGGTATAGCATGATAGAAAACTAATCCATACACACCTCAGGAAAATGGAGTTGTAGAAAGAATGAACAAGACATTGAGGGAAAGGGCAAGAAGCATGCTTAGTGGTGCCAGGGTAGGACAAGAATTCTGGGCAAAGGCGGTGGAGACAACATGTTATCTGGTCAACAGATCACCTTCATCATTGTTGGAGGATAAGACTCCACAAGAGGTGTGGACTGGTAAGAAACCCTCTCTTTTGCATTTGAGGGTATTTGGATGTGACGCATATGTACATGTTCCAAAGGAGAAATGAACCAAGTTGGATAGTAAACTGAAAAGTTCATCTTTAATGGGTATAAGGATGGTTTAAAGGGTTATAAGCTTTGGAACCCAGTAACAAGGAAGGTTGTGTACAAATGAGATGTGGTATTCAGAGAGGTAAAATATGTTATTAAACATGAAGTTCAACCAAAGGAACCTGAGAAGATAAAGTTTGAGCTTAAGGAGGAAGAATTAGACTCTACAACAGAGGAGGAATTAGAAGATGAAGAGCCACAAACTCTGGGTGTGAGAAGATCAGTTCGAGAAAGAAGGCAGCCAGAAAGGTATAGTCCATTTGTTTTTTGTTCAAATTTTGCTTTATCTGTTACTGATGATGATCCCAGAACTGTGAAGGAAGTACTAGATTCAGAGGATGGAAAGCTTTGGAAGGAGGCCATGGTTGATGAAATGGCATCTTTGCACAAAAATGAGGCTTGGGATCTGGTGGAGTTGCCAGCTGGAGGAAACCCATTGGCAACAAACGGGTGTCCAAGAAGAAGACAAATGCAAAAGGAAAGGTGGAGAAATACAAAGCTCAGTTGGTAGCAAAAGGTTATTCCTAGGTGCCAGGAATTGATTTTGGTGATATTTTTTCTCCTGTTGCCAAGGTAGCTTCTATTAGATTACTTTTATCCGTTGTTGTTGCTTTTGATTTTAGGTAGAACAGATGGATGTGAAGACAACATTTCTTCATGTGGATCTAGAAGATGAGATCTACATGAAGCAACCTGAAGGCTTTGTGGTGAAGGGTAAGAAAGAACTAGTATGCAAGTTAAAGAAGTCTTTGTATGGGTTAAAATAGTCCCCAAGGATGTGGTATCATAAATTTGATACATTTATACGGGGACTTGGCTTCACCAAAAGAAAAGCAGATCATTGTGTGTATTTTAAATTAATTGGTGACCGTGTTATTTATTGGGTCTTGTATGTGGATGATATGTTGTTGGTTGGAAATGATAAAGAAATTATCCAGGATTTGAAGACCCAATTGTCCTCCAAATTTGACATGAAAGATATTGGTGCTACAAACTATATTTTGGGCATGGAAATTAAATGATATTAGGCAGAGAGGAAGCTCTGGTTAAACCAAAGGAAGTATGTCAAGACAATATTGTAGACGTTTAATATGCAGGATAGTAAACTGGTCAAGGTTCCTATTGCTGTAGGTGTGAAGCTATCTGCTGAATAGTGTCCAAAGACACAAGAAGAGGAAGAGGACATGTCTCGTGTTCCATATGCAAGTGTAGTTGGTAGCCTAATGTATGCAATGGTTTGTATTAGACTAGACATTGCACATGCAGTGGGAGTATTGAGCAGGTTTATGTCAAAACCACGGAAGGAGCACTGGATAACAGTGAAGCAGGTTTTCAGGTATTTATGTGGCACTAGTGATTATGGTTTGTGCTACCAAGGAAGACCAGGATTGGATAGAGTGTTGGATATTTGTGGCTTTGTTGATGCAGATTGGGCTGGAGATCTAGATCAGAGAAGATCTACAAGTGGGCATGTTTTTTACCCATTTGGAGGTGTAGTCAGTTCGATGAGTAAGAAACAATATGTAGTGGCACTATCAACTACAAAGGAAGAATACATGGCAACCACTCATGCAAGCAAGGAAGCAGTTTGGTTGCAGAGATTGTGTTCAAGTATGGGGTTAGTACAGGGAGCTATAATGATAGATTGTGACAGCCAAAGTGAAATTTTCTTGGCAAAGAACCCTACATATCATTCAAACACCAAGCACATTGATGTTTAGTATCACTTTGTGAGAGATATGATAGAAGAAAAAAGGGTGTTGCTGGTAAAGTTGGACACTTTGAAGAATACTACAAATGCATTGACAAAATTTGTGAGCTCTGAGAAGTTCTCTTGGTGTAGAGAAACAATGGGCATTGTAGGGCTGGATAAATGACTAAGCTCTCTTGTGCCCCCCTATGGAAAGAAAACAACAAGTGGGAGAATTTTGAGTTGTGTCATATTCTTTCCACAACTAGCCCACATAGTTAACCGGGGGGTTAGAGGTGGGGCAAAGCCCCCCCCCACCCCCTTTCATTGCATCAATTGTGTAGCGAGGGGAGTCATAGGGAGTCTGAGGGGTGCAGGTAACCCCACTATATGGGGTCTGGGGCAGCACCCCGAATTTTTTTTTTTTTGGACCCTACATTAGGTTGGACGAACCTACGTATGGTTTTGTGCATGTTTTTCACCCATGGTTTTGGACGCGATGGTTTTCGGTCAATGGTTTTGGACGCAATGGTTTTCAGTCCATGGTATTGGATGCTTCGGCATGTATAAATAGGTATTGTAACATTGAAAGGAACATAATGAGAAATCAGGCCGGTAGTCCTAGTTTTGGGATCCAGGGGAAATCTCTATGTATATGTGTTTTATGTGTTATGCTCTCGCATTGTTTATTTTCTGTGTTTTAGAATTCGTATGCTGGTAATTTTTGTATAGGATTAAAACCCACAATATATATATATATATATATATATATATATATATATATATATATATATATATATATATATTAACAAAAATCACTTTATAATAATTTTAGAATTAAACAATAAAAAAAATTCTTACACAATTGAAGATTTTTTTTTCCTAATAAAATAAAAAATTATTTATATTGTTTTTTTTTCTTTGTCAAGTTGTATGTGATCCTCCAGGCTTTACCTATGGCTTAAGGGGCCGCAATCCAGGGGAATCTAATCGATCAAAGTCACCCAAGGATTACACCTAGCCCAGGCCACACAAGCCCTAATGTGTATGGATATTTTAGCATGTATCCTCCCTGTAGCACATGGAAAAACCACCCCACGTGAGGCTTGATCCTAGGTCTCCTCGCAAATGAAACCCATCCTCAATCGATTGTGCTAGCGAGACTTAATAAAAATTATTTATATTAAAACTAAATATCATTTTATATTTATTACATATAATTATTTAAAAAAACACTATATTGAGGGAGGAAGGTTCCTTCAACATTAAAGGGAGTAGGTTCCTTTACAAAAAAAAAAAATAAAAATCAATCTATAATATAATTAAGCTTGTTCAAAGGAAATTTTAGTTTGAAGTTTAAAATAAAAAAATATTAAAAAGATGAATAATTTCTCTTTAAAATGTGGGCATCAATTTAAAAAGTTCAATCATTATAAAATGTGTATTTTATCATAAAATTAATAAAATTATAGTAAGATGTAGAATAATGATAGTCCCTTATAACATATTAGCCATTGCACAAAATATTATTATAAAAAATATATTTTTTATTTTTTATTTTATTTTATTTTATTTTATTTATTTATTTATTTATTTTCAGAATAATTTGTAATATCATGTATACACTTAAGTGGTCCTAATGGTTAAGAGAATGTGTTTCCTTCTAAGAGGTCACAGGTTCAAAACCAGAGCGAGGTAGAGTATGTATGCCTTCATAGACTTGACAGTTAAGTCACTATGTGGAGGTGGGTCCATTGTCCCACAAACAAGGGGTCCTCATACACCAATTTGGTGTTTAGATTGGATGTGACCTTAAAATCAGATAACAATAATTATTAATTAAAATATTGATTTAAAATTTTTTAATAACATTAAACATTAGGCCTCAAGGGATAGATCAGTTGGTCGAGTTCTTGTTGCTAAACACATTGGCTATTAGGAGGTCATGGGGTCAAATCTCCTTGACGCCCTTGGGATTAGGCCTTTCCAATTTGGCCGATGGGTTGATCCACCTGGATTTTTCCATGGATGTAGTGGATAGTCAGTTTCCGTGAACCATCATGTCAAAATTGTAAATAAGTGGTCATAATTACTGGATAAAATGATGTAAATATCTTATATGAATTCTTAGTGTGAAGCTCAATGTAAAAGTGCAACTAGTTATATGGATATGCATGTATTTTCATTAATTATGCTTTCCATACCATGTAGTAAACTTGCATGGCATTCTCAAGATATGTAAACATATTTCAGAAATTTAGTACTAAGGTTCAACGCTAGCTATGAAGAACATTGTGTCTATGAGTCCACTAGAGGGGAAGATAAAATGAAGTTCAAAGGAATGTTAAATAATCCTAAGTTTCCTAATTTTCCTAGTTTTTCCATTTTCCATATGATCATGTATTTTGAAACCCTCAACGACCAATCATTGAATGAAAGTGGTGGCTTGTGGAAAGTCCAACATTTGATAGTCACATTGGAATGGGGTTGATTAGAGTGTAAGAGTCTCCATCCTCACATGAATGTGAATCTCATGGAAATTCAAATCATCTCTTTTCTTCTACACTCTCCCTCTTCATGTTAATTAAAAATGGCTTTTCCATTGTCTCATCCTTTCCCATCACACACACTATCAATCTCCTTTTAACTCTTCCATTCAAACCATTGTTCATAACCATGCACCTCTAATGTTCTAGAGCTATATCTATGCTAGGAACTAAGATTTATAACTATTGATAACCAAATTCAGTTGAGGAATAGAAGGGTGTGGACATGAGAAGAGAGTTGGAAGGCTATAAATGCGAGTGGAGTTGAGGTGTTAAGGAACCATCCTTTTCCTTGCAAACTATTTCTCATTGAGTTCTCAAGGGTGAATACTTAACTACATTGGGTTATTTTTGAAGGTAAACAATAGACTAGATTCCTTATACATACATTGAAGATCACTCAAAGGAAGAAGAGACCCAAGGGATTATTAAGCATAGAAGGAAACTATCTTCCTTAGTTTAAGGAGTGCCTTGGTTTTGTTTGATGAATGGTTTCCTAGTGTGTTTTGTGGTGAAAAACCTAAACCTATGAAAAATTGGATTATATAAGTGATGTAAGAGTATATAGCCTATTTCCTTCACCCTAGTGTCCTCATAACCCAACTTTAAATTGGAAAACTATATATCTAATAAAAGTATGCTTATTATATTTTTCATCAAGCTTTTTTCTATTTTCTCTATCAACATGGAGAAATTCTTCACAACTAAAAGCATTAAGAAATTATTTGTTTTCCATTTTACCTGTCAACGCCTCTTCTAGAATCCACCATCCCAGGAACTTGAAAGACATCTAATTATTAAGTAAACAATAATATCCACATTATATACCCATGTTATGCAACATAGATATCCTTCTAATAAGTTATTCACAATATTAGATTTCCCATTAGATTGATGATGAGAAGAAGAATTGTTAGGAAATTGAGTACCTGAAAAAAAGATAATAATTCAAGCTAAAAGTTTCTAGTGAAAATGAGATCCCTTTCACTTACAATAATCTTTGGTATACGATGTATATTTTGGACTATTTCAATGAATGATTATACCATTGTACTTTCTTTAAAAGGATGAGAAAAAGAAAAAACAAGAATAATTTATCATTGCATCTATCACTACCATAATCACACTGTTTCCTTCAGGTTTAGGAAAACCTGTAATAAAATCAATTGAAACTTATTTCCAATGGTAGATTGGTATGGATAATGGTTGAAGGAGCCATGAGGTCTTGATTGTCTCTCCCTTATTTTGTTGGCATATAACACATTTATCCACAAACATTTACAAATCTACTTTAAGACCCACCCAAAAATAATCTTTCTTGATCTTATGATATGTCTTCAAGAACCTTGAATGTCCTCCTATAGGAGAAATCTATAATTTCAAAAGGACCTTCTTTTGAGTTTAAATTTCTTACATAAGTACAAGTGATCTTGATACCACAACAAATTATTTTTCCACATTATTTTTTTCTATTACATGGGGCTCCTATAATTGTTCAATGATCTTGCATACCTTTGCATCATGATTGCATTCTATTATTGCTTCTTCAACCTAATTACATTGTAAAATGAAAATAGTGAATAGTAAACAATTTTTGTATTTCTCTTTCCTTGAGAGTGCATCTACCGAAATATTTTGTTTTCCATTTTTGTAGATAATTTCAAAGTCATAATCTAACATCTTTGCGACCCATTTTTGTTGCTATTATAAAAATATTCTTTTGTCCAAGAAGTACTTCAAATTATCATGATATATTTTTACCTTGAAGTGTCTTCCTAATAAGTATGGATGCAATTTATTAACTACATGTAGTATTGATCCAAGTGGCTCCAGAAAGACACATAGGACAAAGAGGGCTCAAAAATCAAAGTTCTCAGAATGACTTTGACCTAGGAGCAGATCGAAGATCTTGTCATCCTAATCATGGAGGTGCGAATGGTTCGTCAAACCGAGCTCGTATGCGAAAGATAGGTCTCTTCAAAGTTTGACACGACAGGGGAAAAGAGGGGCCCATAGTGTGCCACATGGCATCCCAGTAAGTAGGTGGGACCCACATGGCAGCCCATCAGCGATTGACACTTGGCGTTCTCTTATTGGTTCCTTATCCATACAAAAAGACAATAGATATATATTTTCGGGTCGGCGGCCATACCCCCGCTGAACCCTACTCCATCGCATATTAAACAAATATGAATATTTGTTTAGGCTGACGGCCATAACTCCCACCGGCCTAATCGCAACCATCCAAACATCATTGTATTATTTGGGGCAGGCGCGGGCCATCGATGGTGGACCCGGCCCACACCCTATCACCCCAACCCATATATGTATAACTGATTAATATAGGTCGCTCTTTGGGCCGATCGCTGACACACCTTTAATCACGCCAATTTAATCGGTGTCGATTAGGCTGATTTCCGATATATATATATATATATATATATATATATATATATATATATATATATATATATATATATATATATATATATATATATATATATATATATATCAGCGATACCCCATGAATCGTGCCGATTTAATAGCACTGATATCATGTTAAATGACGATTGGAAGTGTTGATCACCGATCAGCACCGATTGCCGATTGTAATATGCACCGATAGCACGTGCACCAATCACCAATTTGGAGTGCCGACCGCCGATTTTTATGCGCCATATATATATCGCCGACCCTATCAAAGTGCAGATTGCTGATAATTAATGCACCGATAATGCTGAAGGATTATGGGCAGGCCACCCAATGCAGACTCGACCCCCATTAATGTATTATTTCGGTTTTCAAAAGGAACTGTTGTGTATTATTTCGGGAGAGGCGGGATTTAATCCTCTGACCTCTCCTCAACAACTCCTATTATTTGCCATTACGCCAAATTGGTTACCTTGGTAAATCCACTAGGTTTTTTTTTTTAAACTCAGAGTTTTTACTTCTGCACGTAGTTCGAGGAGGTAGAATGCGGGCATGCTTTTTGAGACAGTGAATTAATATTTTAATGCAGGAACCATGAATTTTGCAGGAAGGCAAAATTTTCACTTTGTTAGAATTTGACAAATTTTATATGGATTCTACACCTCTTGTCGCCACAAACACAACGGTGCTGTCCATTTCTTCATCAGAGTTTTGTGTTTTTTCGTCATTTCCAAAATGCACGTGGAACCATGATTTCAGCAAAAACAAGGAACAGAACCATGAGCCATGAACTTTTCCCAAGGAGGTAAAATCTTGATATGTGAGAATATAGTCAAGTTTATACTTGTTTTTAATGGATTTCCACAGGGATCACAATGGCGAAATCAGATTTTCCATTTGAGTTGCATATTTCCAATCCATCCATGGAAAAAAAATCTTTGAGGAATCTCGAGGGAATCTAAAAGATTCCTTGAGCCCATAATTCTCAACTTCTCAGAATTCGGATTTTAGACAGTTGATTCAACACTACTCGATGCCACAAATCTGATGGTTTCTTCAGATTTCTTATTCTCTCATTTACCCTTCTAGTCACTTTTCCAATTGCCAGTGCATATGTTGACATTCATGTGCGAGCAACCATCTTCATACGATCGATGCCATAAGATCGATTGTCCGAGCAGCTTCAGCAGTGTGACATCCACTTCTTCAGATGGCCCTTGGTTGTGAGGTATATGATGTGTTCATTTACTTCTTCTTGTTGCATTATGTTGCATAGATCCTTGATTGATGTTGATGCAGGATCTTGTTTATTACATGTTGTCATGATTCCTTTCTTGATTTGATGCAGAATCTTCTATGTGATGTACTTGCTGTCATAACTCATCATGTTATGTTTTGAGATCCCTTTTTTTATGTTGTTGGGATACTCTTGTTGTCGTCATGCATGTTTATTCATTGAGATCCCTTTTGTGCCATGTTGGCAAGGTACTGATCATGCATGGTTTTTTGTCATACTGATAGGAGTCTTTTGACTGAGAGTTTCGGTTGTGGAACATCTCTTAGAGCGACTCCTACATGAGGGAATTTTTCCTTGTATGATCATGACATCATCTCTTATGTACATCACCTTTATTGACAACACTTAATGCAACGGCCTACACCATCTTAACACCGGGGCCCGGAGATGTAGTCCCTCCTGGACGAACTCCGTTATCAACGGCTTATGTTTTCATGTGCTGATGCTTGTTATGTTCCTCTTATTTTACACATGCATATGTATTCATTAATGTTCTTTTAAAATGCAATTTAACACATCACGGAAGTAAAAGGTCTTGGAATGGTCCTTCTTCACACCCGAACCTAGATCAAGTGGTATCAAAGCGGTCTTTGTGTTGATGTGAATTGTAGTGTGAACAATGACAAAGGATGAAAGAGATATGTACGAGACCATGCTTAACATTTCCAAGAAAGTGGAAATTATGTATGAAACTCTACAAAAAGAGATAGAGGAAAAGGAGTGGTTACAACTTCAGTTGAAAGCCATAGAAGAGGCCATGGAGGAATTGAAGCATAACAAACATAATATTCAAATAGAGAAAGATGAATTGAGGATGCGCCTACATGAAGAGAAAGATGAAAAACAAAGTTTTCTACGATAGCTATAAGCAAAGGACGAGGCCTTGGAAAAGCTACAACATGACCCATGTGAGGTGTTATCTCAAAATCAAGCCCTGGAAGGCTGCAGACCAGGAAGACTTCAAGTAACTGTTTCAAACCAATCTTTTGACTAAGGCTTAGCCTCCTTAGCCTGAGAGGGTTCTCTCATAGGGTTATTGATTTTGATTAAGAATAAGATGGCTAACTCTTGTGAAATAGCAGTGAATAAAATGATTGCTGGAAATACATTAAACAAGATTACCCATTGGGCCTATGGAGTCAATAAAACCTCAGTAAACAATGATACTGCCTTTACATAGAAGTCAGGGCATTTAGCATTTGGATGTTCAGAACACAACTCATATAAAACCACAGTTCATAAATGTATACAGGAAGTCAGAGCACAATAAGTGAATTCTGAGTGATTACACATCTATGTAACTGTAAAAGACATTAAGGAAAGAATAACATCACACATTCTGAACATGGAAATACTTCATGAATCCTGAGAAGAAAAACAGCCAAATTATATTACTGAAACTCTGTCCTTACATAAGCCAAAACAGTACTTTGTTATAAAATTTCCAACCCTCATTACATAGATCTTTCAGCTATATATAGAATCCTTATTCTAACTAATTCGAGCTTCCTCCTCCAGCATGAGGGGAATTCGATAACTACCTCTAATGACACCTATCAGCTATTTAACTAACTAATAAATACAATGAAGTGCTGACTGGAGTTTTTAAAGAGTTCTAAATTAACTATGACTCTAACTCCATTTTCCATGCATAATGGCTTCTCCTTATTCTTTGACACCTGGTCCTCTTTCGATTTGGCTGAGCTGGATGTTTAATATTCCATATTGACCTTGAACGCTGAGTCTTTCAACTGCTCAGAAGTATTAGGAGATTTCCCTTACTTCTCGGCTCCAGTTTTCCTCAAAATGCTCGAATGCACAAAAGCACGTTTTCTAGCCTTTAATAACCCAAAATATGGAACACTGCCACGTTTTTGATGTGTTGTAAGCTGCATCGATGGACATGTGTGCAGGCAAAAGTTCCTTGTATGCAAATCATTTGATACCTCTTGAACGGTGATAAAGGGGACACCACAGAACTTTAAAATTGGGTCGAAATATTCCACCTTTTTAAATCATCCACCTGTCTTGTTTTGATTGGCTATTGTTGTTCCAGCTGATGTCTTGTATACCCTTTTGGCATTTCCCTTTCAAAATTCTCGCTCAAAATACAAAACTGCCTGTCTGTGTTAAAATCATCACCTACAGCAGTTTCGTAGCGAGCTACGAAACTGCTGAATTATTTAAACAGCTTGCCTTTGGCCCGAGATTTTATATCACCCAAACATTTGATTGCCAAAAAATCCCTTCAATTTTTCATATGTGTAACAGGGATGTACATTTTTCGGAACAATAAGACTTAAGCAAAATTGACAAAATTTGGAGCCAAACCTTTTTTGAAAAGAGAATTATTTAGCAGGTACCTGGCCTAACTGTGCCTTCAGGTCTTCAATTTTCTTCTTCATGGCTCTATTCCTGGCTCTTAGTTGCGTATTTATCTTTCTAATGTACTTGGCCTCTTTGATTGCTGGTACTGTCCATGTGTGAAACTGTGCATGGCCATCAACTACTGAATTCAACTGGTTTTCTAGGGTTTCACTCCCTTTCCACAGAGCTTTGCGATAATTTTCATACACAGCTGCATGTTCTCTAGCAGCTTTCTTCAATTTAGCAATCTCATATTTAGCTGCTTCTAATTGGCTCTTTATGGCTGTTATATTATCTCCTTGAGACGTGGTGACTGTTCTGCTTGCATCTTTTTGCCTAACTTTCCCGGTTTCCTCTATTCTTGACAACGCTTCTTTGACTTGCTTCCTTGTAATAGGTCTTCTGGGTTTGAAAATAAATTCTTCACCTGGCTCATCGAATTTAAGCCTTTTTGAGGCCTTAGACTTCTTGGTACCTTCTTGCGGTGACTGTGTCAAATCAATATGGACTGGTTCAGACTGCTCGAATTCAATGGCCTGTAATAAATCACTCAAACTTGCCTTAGACACTGGGCTCTCTTCAACTGCTATGGCTTTACCCTTTTCTTGATTTATTTGGCTTCTTGTCCTTACCCTTGAGACTGCTTCAGATCTGCTTGTTTCAAGTATAGTCTTCTTATCATGAGCTTTTTCCTTTGTTGATTGCTGAGGTTGATCTTGAATGATTAGTGGCTTCACTGGTTTTCTTAGTTGTGTCTTGGTTTGCTTTTTAGCTCTTGCTTCTTTTTGGAGCTCAGCTATTGTTAATTCTCTGGCTGGTTGTGGTGTAAGGCCAGTCTTGCTTTGGAATCCAGCCATGAAAATAAACGAATTCCAGTCTTTGCCTATCTTTTGGAGGCCATCTAAAACTAGCAACTTGATCAAACCATGATGAAACAAAGAGGTTTCACAGTCCTCTTTCCTCAACTGCACTTTATCACACATCTTACTCAAACTGCGAAACAAATAAAAAGGAATGCCTATGGAGATTTTCCCCGTGAAAAGCAAGAGCAGTTTGAAATGGTAAGAATAGACCTTATTGTACCTTCCTTCACAGGTCAAATATTTCTGTATGCAGGTGAGAAGAAGAGTATAATGTTCCTTGACATAATTCCTGGGCACTGCTTTTGTTAAATCTTCGTTTACATATGCCTCCTTCAAAAACTCCTTACAAGGATTCATGTCAAACTTAAAATTTTTAAACCATTCTTCTCGTCCTCTTGGGATCTCTGTCACAGCAGATATTGCTTCTGGAGAAACCTGTACTTCTAACATAGCTACCTTTGAATTTAACCCAGTGAAATTAAGCGCAAATTCTTTGGTTACCTACACATGTCCTCCTTGTAGCTTTTTACAAAAGTTCCAGCACCCGGCATCTTTGAACGCTTTCTTCACACCTTCATCCCTCAGCGTTATGTCGAGGCCCTCAGGTTCAGTCCTCTGGCATTTACCGGATCTGTGCTCTTTCTTCTCCATTTCTTCTTCGAGATCTTCACACACAAAGTCTAACAGCTCTGGTTGAAATGGTGATTCAGCCCCTTTTTGAAATCAGCCTCGCTTGAAATCAGCCTCGCTTGAAATTCAAATTCTTTGTCACTCATGCAGCACTTACGACTATCATTAAGGTCCATGCACGGTAAAATCCCTTGGGAATGATATTTCTGTGCATATTAACAGAGCTAGTGGTGGGATAGTGGCAAATGAGTGTTCAAACGTGATACGAGAGGTACAAAAACTGACATGAGTGGACACAACTGGTGACTCAGATAACAGACTTGACCTTTCGGGAAAGATTCGCTACGAAAAGCACGAATCCATGATTTCGCAGCGCTGTTAGTTTTAAATTCTAATGATGCGCTACGAAACGGCCTAATCATGACGCGCTGCGAAATTGCTTAACCATAATTGCGCTGCGAAACTGGCCAATGGGATTACGCTGCGAAATCACTAAAATACACGGTGACTCGGATAAGAACAGACATGACTATGGAACAATGATGGGTGAATTAGAACCAATGGGAGTCGAGTATGGTTTAAGTTAAAAACTTTAACACTCCAAATCCTAAGTGAGGAAAAATAAAATGAAATCAACTTAACACAGACCTTTGTCATTGGACTAGGGCAGACGATTATATACATCAAATTTTTAGTTCTGAGTGATAACATGAGGTAAAAAGTAGTTCTCCATCTTCATGTATGTTTCCTAGTGATGATTTCACTGTGTTTGAAAATCATACCACAGGAATTGGCTCCAAACTGTTGAAGAGAATGGGGCATGAAGGAAAAGGCTTAGGCGTTAATGGCCAAGGCATTATCAATCCCATTAGGTTCCCAACACGGTACAATCACCAATCAACATATACTTAAAAGCATAGATGGAATCTAGGTGGAGGATGTATTTACTTCATTTCGTTGTTAATTATTTTTTTGGTGTCTTATTTTGTTGCATGCTAAAGCCAATAGTTCATTAATACGTTGGTGAGTTTCAAAATAACCAGGAATGTTGCATGCTAAAGCCAATAGTCCATTAATATTCTGCTAAGTTTTAAAACTGCTAGGAAAGGAAAGAGGATTGGGTGTTGAAATTTATATAGCCTCAAACACATAATTCATTACTGCCCTGAATATGCAGAAATTTCATTTACGCATTTAATAGTGATTGTACTCTTTTCAATTGAAAAAATAAATTGAACAATCAAAACAAAATAATTCTATTATATCTTAAACACATTACAAATATTTATCAACCACATTAGTTGTTATGGAGTAGGTTACGTTATAGATTAAAAAGTTCCCTAAGACATAGGAATGAAAAAATTGATAGCTTTTATAGGTCCTCGAAGGATATGATATTTTATAAAAGTATAATTCCCGAAGCTCAACAACTATTAAATGAGATTTTAAAGTATTTTTTTTCTCTCTTCTAGTTTCTTCAATGCGAAACCTCCAATTTCTGGTTTAGAATTTCTAGTTTCGAGTAACATATGGTTCTTTTTTCAAATTTCTTATTTCGGGTAACATAGGGTTCTCGTTCCTTTTCTAGTTTCATGTTTCCGATAACATTGTTGGAAGATAACTCTTCCATGTATAATTTAAAATTAGTTGGATATTTGTAGGTGGATGCTGAGAGAATATATCAACCTCCCTATTTATATTTGAAACTAGTTGGATCTCACAAGCACCATAAATGTGTTGTATCTATGTGATTTAAAAATAATAGAATTGTTCCTTTGTGTGTGCATCTCTCAGTTTTTTAACTTAGTATCGGAGCAGGTTTGAGCCTGTCTCCCTCGAGGAGGGCTTAGGAGGATGAAAGAGATATGAGATTTAATTTTCTGTACATAGAGTAGGATTGAGCATGTCTCCCTCACGGGAGGGCTTAGGAGGATGAAAGAGATATGAGATTTAATTTTCTGTACATAGAGTAGGAGTGTGTTTATTTCATGTTGTGTATGCCTGTGTGGGGAAAGAATTACTATGCGAGTATCAAAATTTGACGTCTCTTATTTGTCCCTTTCATCACCCAAAATGAATGGTCATTCAAACATCACAACTCTGTGTATGAGGCCTTTTATTCATATTTCAAGAATAAAAGGAAATATGTTGAGTTTGGCACGGGTCTGCACGTGAGGCCTGTTGAGAGAGAAGTTCTCCAACAAAGGAGTATAGATCTGCATGAGTACATGGTTGATCGTTGTGCAATGAATTATCGTGCAGAGAAGTGTGGTTATATGCAGAGGAAAATATTTATGAAACATCTTCTTTCATGTGCCTTAGTGTGGAAGAGAAACATTTGTCGTGTGGCTGTGAATATCTATCCGCCGAGGCTTCATCTTCTTTTTCGGACTTCTTCTCACCCGTGGGCTTGTGGGGTTTGTCTTCTTATTTCACATTGTTGACTGGTGTGAAGACTAGATTGTGATTGAAATTAGACCTAAGTCAAGATCAAAACATGGTGTCCGCATGGATTGAATTTCATGCTAGCACATGTCCCCATGGAAATTTATGTGTTTTCAATTTATTTGTATTGGATCATCATGATAGGACATTTCTTGCATCTCAGTTAGATTGGAATGATGTTCATTAATTGGTTCTAACTAAGCTATGTAGCTAATGTTCAAGAATTTCCAGTAGAAAACTTTGAGGACTTCTTAGATTATGGTAGTGAAGACAAGTTCAATGTAGAACCTCTCAAATGTTTTTAAGATATCAATGATGTATATTGTATCTAAGCTATATTTGGTGCAGAACCAATTATTGCACAGTGTTGCATAATTCAAATTAGTGGTTCTTGGTGCTCAGAAATCCTTGAACACATCACTAGTTAGATTATGTTTATACTTTTATGGTTTGTTGTTCCTAACACTCGGAAACCCCTGAGAAACAACTATAGCTTATAGTATGAGATCCATGTGTGTGAAGCAGGTCAAGTTGTTAGATCAAATCTTGAACACATTCAATATTCAGACCATTTTCCTAGCCACTGATGGATAACTGAAAGAGAAATATCCGACAGATGGTGATTGGTCCATAGGATGGTTCATCACTTGACAACTCTTGTCGCGGAAGCCTCGACGAGCGAATTTGTCAATATTGTTGATCTTGTGAAGTTCATTATCGATGGTCAAAAGGTGGTATGCTTTAAATGATTCATAATGTAAGCTCGAATATGTGGAGAAAGAAAGAGCGAAGTCTAGAAGACTGCATAGTGGGTAGAGTTGCTGATGAAGACTAGTGGGCAAAGATTATTGTATTGTTATAATGTGTGTATGTAAGAATTAAGGGGTAGTGTTGGAAGATAATTCTTCCATGTATAATTTAGAATTAGTTTCATATTTGTAGGTGGATGTTGAGGGAATATCTCAACCTCCCTATTTATATTTAGAATTGGTTGAATCTCACAAGCACCATAAATATGTGTTGTATCTGTGTGATTTTAAAAATAATAAAATTGTTCATTTGTGTGTGAATCTCTTAGTTTTTTAACAAACATAGTATAAGTGATTAGAGTTACACTAAGTGATACACCTGTAACTCTTGTAACTCTTCAAGTAAGCAAGGCGGATGCTCTAGACCTAACAATGGTCTCTTTTCCAGAGATAACGAGGGTCCCGGTCCATGTGCAATCAAATGATACCTACAAACAGATAACAAATATAATCAAGCAATATATCACCCCAGAAGAGAGCATCATTCTAAAAGTATTATCTTCCACTGTCGATTTCCCTACATGTGAGTCCATAAAAATGTCTCAAGGCATTGATCCGAATGGTCAAAGAACTTTAGCTATTGTAACCAAAGTCGACAGAGCTCCTGAAGGCATGCACGAGAAGGTGACTGTTGACATTGTTAACATTGGCCATGGCTATGTTTTTGTGAGAAACAGAGTTAATTCTGAATCTATTACACAAGCAAGATAAAAGGAAAGTGATCTTCTTAGAAATGATCCTCACCTTTCACTCATTGATAAATCGATAGTTGGGATACCGTTTTTGGTTGAGAAGCTTATGCATATTCAAGAAAAGGTAGTTCAAAAGTGCCTTCCCGATGTTGTGAATAAAATCGATGCTACACATTCCAAGAGGCAGTTGGAGTTGGCTTCATTTCCTCGGCATTTCTCCAATGCAGAAGAGGCAATGGTTGCATTTATGGGAGTTATGGATGACATCAAAGGTATTAAACAATATTATTGTGTTGGGTGACTTTTGTTAGAAAAAATTCACAGGGGCAGAGGAGAGGAGTCTGGCTTAGAATTCGATTGTGGTGAGGAAAATATTATGTTGTGGCAAGGATATCGCAACTACACAAAGGATTAATTAAAACAAAACAAAAAATTCATGGAAAAACAGAGTAAAATAGAGTAAAGCTTGGAGCAACTAAATAAGGCTTTGGATTAAATTCTAATTCATGAAAATACATTCACATGAGACTGCGCCTCATTCATCAAAGCGATAACAAGGTTTATGGTGATTTACTCTTCACCAAGGGTTGCAGAGTAACACACAATAAAACACAGTAACTATTGTTTTCATGCACCCACCAAAATTTGCTCTATTATTTTCTCTTCACCTCTGAAACATTCACCCTCTATCTCGCTCAACCTTACAAATGAATTTTTACATTCATATTTGTTTCAACATACAAATTTGACATTAATACATGAGAGATAAAATCATTAAGACATGGGAAGGGCAATTATGCAAAATGAGGGATTTCCTGGACTTGCATATGTTGCGGACTACAACTAAGAGTTGCGTAGTAAATGTTTCACCCATACATATTTAGCAAACCTAATTAAGTGATTTAACTCTGTGATGTGTTTTGGAATGGTCAACATTATACTATTGCCCAGACCTTATGTCCTTCTGCCTGCAAACAAAATCACAACCTGCAAAATAATTCTGACAAGTATGGTCATTGTCAGAGAGTTTAACTCGGTGGTTGGGATTAATATTTCCAACACTCCCCCTTAATCACAACTATCACCATTGAAAATTCCCAAATAGTCTCTGAGATAAACAAAAATTTTAGGTGCCAATGCCTTTGTGAAAATATGAGCAAATTGTTCTTGTGACCTGCAGTGCTACAACACAATTTCATCATTGTTAATTAACTCTCTAATAAAATGATATTTAACATCAATATGATTGGTCTTCTTGTGAAAAATAGAATTCTTTGATAACGCAATTGTGGAAGTGTTGTCACAGAAAATAGTTGTTGTTCCCTCTTGTTCGTGGCGAAGATCCCTCAATGTCCTTCTCATCCAAACTGCTTGACACGATGTTACTGTTGCAGCAACATATCTAGCTTCTACTGTTGATATTGAAACTATTGGCTGCTTTTTGGAGGCCCATGAAATAGCTCCAGAAACTAAATGAAAAACATATCCTGACGTGATTTTTCTGTCATCGACACTTCTTGCCCAATCATTGTCAGTGTAACCAACCACCTTGAAATCATCTATTGAGGCATACAAAATGCCATACTATTTTGTCCCATTGACATTCTTTAGAATCCTTTTCGCTACTTGCCAATGTGTCTCCTTGGGTGTCTCCATGAACTTCAACACCAAACTCATTGCATACATTATATCCGGCCTAGTGGTGGTCAAATACATCAAGCTACCTATCATACTTTTGCATGGATTGACATTGTTGTTGCAATCTTCTTTGCTTAAATTCAACCCCATGACAATTGGAGTTGGTGTGGGCTTGTTGTTATGTATTTTAAACCTCTCCAAAATATCTGTTACATACCTCTCTTGAGAAATAAAGATGCCATTTTTTGTTTACTTCACTTCTATGCCCAAAAAATATCTTAACCACCCCATTTCAGTCATTTCAAATTCACTCTTCATTACTTATTTGAAATCAACGATGAGGAAATCATCAGAGCCTGTAAAAATCAAATCATCTACATATAAGACAATAATAAGAACCTTACCATCACTCTCCTTGATGTACACTGTAGGCTCAACGTCACTGTTATGTAAAAAATTAGTTAGTCTTTAATTTTAGATTTATTATTTAATTTTAGGATTAATTAGACGAAAGGGCACGATCATAAGATCATGCCCTTTCCCCAAAGGGTGCCCGTGGCAGTATTTAAGCCAGGAAACCCCATTGTAAAAGTCATCATCTGTAATTTTCATCTTTTAATAAATTATTTATACATATATTGCTGCTGTCCAAGAAATTCCTGCTTCATCTGGTATCGGAGCAAGTTCGATTGTTGGCTTCTAGCTGCATACGACCTCCGATTCTCCTCAACCCTACGTCTCTGCTCCTGACCACTGGCCACCTGCTCGTGATCACCACTGCATCAGCGTACCCTTCATCGTCCGCTATCCAATTACATCCGCAAACCCCGCTCACTGTTGCGTCTATCCGCAACACCTCCAACCCCCATCCACTGTTCTTCCACCACTCTCCGCTGCATAAGCCACCAAACCCCTATCCGCTCTCTTTCGTTGTCCCTATCCATCCACTCATCGTGTAGCTGCCACCGTCCGCTATACGACAACTTGTTGCTGCCCAGACTTACCGGCTGCGTGGAATAAACATCTGCGGTGAGTCGAAGTGTAATCTGCCCACGGCTGCCGCCAATCAACGTGGCCGTTGATCTCCAGCGTGTCTGTCGTTTCATTCCATTAAATAGCGTTTCATTACATTAAATAGCGTAAACGTAAATTCAATATTACCTTTTCGTTATATATAGTTATAATATATAAATAACTATATTATATAGTTATATATATATTATATATATATATATATATATATATATATGATATATTTTATGTTATATATATATAATACAGTTATAAGTTTTATATATATATATAAAAAGTTAATTTAATTAATTAAAAGTTATATATATATTAGTTTAATTAATTAAATTTATTTTAATTAATTAAAATTTATATGTATAAAAATTATTTTAGCTAATAAAAAAAATAGGGGGAGGAAAAATATTTTAGCTGGCAAATAAATACACGCCTCCGCAAACCCGCTCAATGTCGACAATGACAATGGCGGATTTCCAAAAAAGGTTGTTGGATGCAGAGCATAAGATAAATAACAACCACGACGAGGTCAGTAAAAGATTAAATGAAGTCGAGAGCAAGCTTGGGGAGCAAGCAGACAAAATCAAAAATATTCAAGATACGACGAATCGAATAGAAATAAAGATGGAAAATTACCATATCCAGACAGAAGTAGGGATCAGAGAGGTCTTAACAATGCTGAAAAGTCTGTGTAAAAGGTAGAATTGTACACCCGAACAACTACTAAAAGAAGGTGAAGAGAATAAAGAACACATCTCGTCAGATTCAACTAAGTCCACAGGCTTTCATGACAAAGTTGAATCCCCAAAAAAATCAGCAACACCCCACCAAGAAGCAAGTAACATAGCCTTTACAAACAAGCAACTCTGGGATAACTTTACCAATCAACACCCTTTTTTCGCTCAACCAGTAGCAACATACCAGCGACGGGCAAAAGTCGAGATGCCTAAATTCGATGGAAACGAAAAAAAAATGTTGCATGGATAAATAAATCAAAAGAATACTTTGAAATATATGACATCACTGACGATGACGAAAAGCTCAGACATGCATCCATGAAAATGGAGGGAGAAGCATATAACTGGTATATGTGGTGGAAAAAGACAACACACGTCGTTAGCTGGAGGACATTTAAAGATGCATTCTTCAAAAGATTCCAAGGTGTAAAGGAAGAAGAGTTCTTTTCAAAACTCATCAAACTACGACAAAAAGGAAGTGTCGATGAATACACTCAAGAATGGGAGACCTTAGTAACACGAGTACCTGGGTTATCAGAATCTCGTCTAATTCAGTCATACATCTCGGGACTCAAAACCCATTTACAAGCAGAACTTGAGATGCATGACATTACATCTATAGAAGTAGCAAGACGAAAAGCAAAAACAGCCGAAAAGAAATCCGAACCAATATTTTGGTCAACAGTGGAAAAAGCTTATGTAAGACGAAGGATACCTCAGTATGTGGACTCAAATAATACAAGATATGTTCCACCGCATCATCGTGAAGATGAAAAATCTAATGTGGAAATGCAAAGGATACAAGAGGGTAAATGTAAACGCTGTGGTGAGAAGTGGGACCCCAAACATAGATGTGCTAAAGGAAAAGAACCAAAGAACCTATATAATTGTGAAGCAACCAATGATTCAAACAGTGAAGATTATGATGTAGAAGACACAGAAGACACCCCAGAATTCTCACCAGAACTAGATGATGGAAGTATTCCACAAATATCATTATCAGCTATGACAGGTATATCACAACCTCAGACTTTAAAGTTAAAAGGACACATAAAGAAGAACAACGTAGTGGTTCTCGTCGACTCTGGAAGCACACACAATTTTTTAGATGCAACCGTGGCAAAGAGACTCAATATCTTTTCGTTTCCCTTACCAAACATGAAAGTGATAGTAGCTAATGGTAAGAAGATTGAAAAGGTAGGGAAATGTCATAAGGTTAAATTGAAAATTCAAGACTTCAGCTTAGAGTCTTCGTTTTTCATAGTACCATTAGGAGGAGTAGATGTAGTCTTAGGTGTCCAGTGGTTACGAACCTTAGGTACTTATGCCGCTAACCACCAAGTACAATTTATAAAATTCAAATGGGGAGGTCAAAAGTACAAATTACATGGGTTCCAAGCACCAGAAAATCAAGTTGTATCATCATCTCAGATGATGAAGGTGAGTCGAAGAAGAGCACCTACTTATGCAATACAATGTCACCAATTAGAAATGTTATCTGCAAATATGACCAGAGAAGAGTCACCAGAGATACACGATTTGATTCGGAAGCATGAAAAAGTATTTCAAGACCTACCTATGAAGATGCCACCTAATAGGGAAATTGAGCATACAATAGAAGTGAAGGCAGGGTCAGACCCTGTCAACAGCAAGCCACACCGATATCCACATCACCAAAGAAAGGTATTAGAGAGATTAATCCAAGACCTTTTAAAGTGTGCGACCTTGATCATCTTAGAATATCTGATCAAGTGGAAGGACTTACCCAAAGGAGACGCTTTCTGGGAGAATGAATCATTCTTCAACAACATTCGTCATTACTTATGCTTTGAGGACAAAGCATTCTTTCGAGAGGAAGGCAATGTTATGTAAAAAATTAGTTAGTCTTTAATTTTAGATTTATTCTTTAATTTTAGGATTAATTAGACGAAAGGGCACGATCATAAGATCATGCCCTTTCCCCAAAGGGTGCCCGTGGCAGTATTTAAGCCAGGAAACCCCATTGTAAAAGTCATCATCTGTAATTTTCATCTTTTAATAAATTATTTATACATATATTGCTGCTGTCCAAGAAATTCCTGCTTCAGTCACATTTGTCGAAACCATTGTCCAAAAAGTAAGTGTCTATTCTACTATACCATGCACGCGGTGCTTGCTTCAGCCCATAAAGAGCTTTCCTCAACTGATACAATTTGTCTTCTTGGCCTTCTACCTCATAACTAGGCGATTGCGGAACATACACTTCCTCTTTCAACACTCCATTCAAGAATGCTGATTTTACATCCATTTGATACACTTTTCATTTATGTTGTGCGACAATCACCACAACTATACAAACTATCTCTATCCTCGTGACTTGCGGAAATGTCTCTGCATAATCTCTTCCATGATGTCACTTGTATCCTTTGACAACTAGCCTTGCTTTATGCCTTTCAATCTTACCATTGACATTGCTTTTGGTATTATAGACCCACTTCACTCCTATGACTTCTTTTCCTTAAAAGGAAGATTCACTAACTCCCATGTGTCATTCTTTTCTATTGCTCCTATCTCTTCCTCCATTGCCACAACCCATTTTTCTTCTTTGACTGCATGCTCAAAGTCGATTGGGTTATCTACATGAAAAAATAATGCAAATAAGGAATTTAGAACAATGTTGCTATCAATATCATATTGCTCATAAATTTCGTTAAGATTTCTGAATTTTTGTCTTCTTGTGCTTGCTAAAGATGGGCTTGACATGTCACTTGGTGTTGCACTTTGCAGCATAATTGGAGAAGCACTTGCTTGACTATGCGACGTTGTCCTATTATTTTTTTATCATGTTACTTGATGCCTGTTTTGTTGCGCTTGAATAGGAATAGAGGGAGTCACTGTTGAGGAAATATTTTCTTCTATCAATTCCTCTTTATCCTCATGTGGTATACATGCTTTGACATTGACTGTCTTCTCTAAACTTCCATCCCATGCCTCTTCTTCTATGAACTGCAAATCTCTATTGATTATGACTTTGTTGGTTTATGGATTGTAGAGCTTGTATGCTTTGGATTCATCACTATATCCAACAAATACGCATTTCTCCTCCTTGTTGTCCAACTACTTCCTCAACTCATCCGCGATGTGTGCATATGCCACACATCCAAAGATTCTCATGTGAGTGACACTATGCTTTCTTCCACTCAACCCCTCTTTAGGAACTACGTTCTATATGCTTTTGGTTGACATCTATTCAAGATATATTTTGCACAAGCGACAACTTCAGCCCAATAATCATTTGGAAAATTCTTTTCCTTCAACATACTCCTTGTCATTTCCATAATGGTCCTATTATTCCTTTCCGCTACACCATTTTGCTAAGGTGTATACCTAGTTGTAAATTGCTTGTGAATTCCATGTTCCCTACAAAAACGTAGGAAATCATTTGAGATATATTTGCCACCTCTGTCAGTCGTCAAGGCTTTGAGGTAGTGTCCACATTGCTTCTCAACAAGAGCTTTGTATTGGCAAAATCTCTCAAACACTTCACTTTTCTATTTTGGGAGATAGACCCATGTCTTGCTTGTGCAGTCATCTATGAAGGTCAATAGATAATGGTTTCCTTCAAGTGGTGGTGTTTGCATTGATCCTTGTAAATCTGAATGGACAATCTCCAATGGTGTTTTTGCCCTTATTGACTTTCCTGCTATAAATATCTCTTTATGTTTCTTACCCAAGATACATCCTTCATATAGGTTGTTTGGTTTTTGTATAAATGGAAATTCCTTCACCATGCCTTTATATGCAGCAAATTCAAACCTCCAAAGTTGAGATGTCCAAATCTCAAATGCCATAACCAATTTCATCTTTGACCTCTGCTTGATAGTTCATTTGTGAAACAGATGCAACTTTTGTATCTTCCTCTTGTGAGTTCATTGATAGTTGTGCTTGTGAACCTTCTTTCTTCAAATCTGATCTTATCTTGAGAGGAAACATTATATTTCTTGTCATCTGAACCTTTGCAATCAACTTTTTTCTTGGAGGTTTATCCAAAATTGTGCACTCATAATTTTTTAAAAAACATTGTAGCCCTTTTGCATGAGTTGTCCAATGCTTATGAGGTTATGCTTCAAACCATGGACAAAGTAAACATCTAAGATGTACTTCTTCTCCCCCTTCTTTGTTAGGATATTAACTCTTCCTTTTCCCATGACAGAGACTTTGCTATCAATCCCTAATGTCACTTCAGATTTCACACTTTCATCTAGATTGGAAAACATTTCTATATTCCCTGACATGTGGTTGCTACACCTTGAATCTATACAACACTCTGTTTTGTTGTGCTACATTACAAGCTAAAAACATACTATCGTGGTTCTGATTTTGTTTTGTGAAATCTACACTTGGTTTGTTACTAATGTCATATTTCTTCTTTCTACATTGATTTGCATAATGACCATACTTCTTACAGTAATGACATTGGACTTGAGATTTATCATACCTCTGACCTTGTGCTTGATTTTGGCTTGGGCTTTGACTTGGATTTTAATTGTTGCCCCTTCCACTTGACCTTGAAGAGCTGCTTCTTCCACTTTTGTGTGAGCTTCTTCCTCTTCCTTTAGCATATGATCTTCTTGTTGCCTTGACATTTACCAAATGAAACTTGTATCTTGAAGGCATGCTCCAATGAGGAGATTTTTTCTCTATCCAGTCTATGTTCATGAGAAATCAATGATGCATGAAGCTCATCCACTGAGAACTGTGAGAGATCCTTTGTCTCTTATATGGCCACAATGATTGCATCAAACCTTACTGGCATGATTCTCAAAACTTTCTCAACTATTCTCCTTTCCTCAAGTGTCTCACCGTGAGACCTAATATGATAACCAACTCAACTACATGTGTACAAAATGAGTCTACATTCTTAGACTCTTTCATACAAAGTGTTTCAAAATCTCTTCTCAACATTTGTAGTTTTCTTGTCTTGAATTTTACCATGCCTTGGTAGGTTGTGTGGAGGATGTCCCATGCTTGCTTGGACTTCGTTGTTGCTACAACCCTTGGGAAAATACTTTCATGAACTGCTTGAAAAACGTAGAAGAAGGCTTTTGCATCCTTCTTCCTATTGTCGGTGAATAAATCCCTTTCTTCTTGAGACAAGGCATTGTATGTTGTTGCATCTGCTCGTTCTTGAAACCCATTCTCTAGCAAATCCCAAATGTCTTGAGAAGAAAACAGGCCTGCATTGTAATAGCCCAATAATCATAATTTTTTCCATTAAATTGAGGTATCTGAGGATTAGTGAAGCTTGTTCTTGATGTTGTCATTTATGAGAGAGAAAAAACTTTCTACCTGCTGGTAAATTTGTTCCAAAGGAAAAAATAATGTGCCCTCAAAACAATTTTCAATTGTTAGTAAAAACCTGTGTTTTTACACTAACAATATTTAACCCACTATACCATGTTAGAAACATTTAACAGGCAGAGGAGAGGAGTCTGGCTTAGAATTTGGTTGCGGCAAGGATATCGCAACTACATAGGAGAGGAGTCCAAGGATATCACAACCACATAGGAGAGGAGTCTGGCTCAAAATTCAGTTGCGGGAAGGATATTGTAACTACAGAGAGGCTTAATTAAAACAAAAAAAACTCACCCAAAAGCTTGGAGCAACTAAATAAGACTTTAGATTAAATTCTCATTCATGAAAATACATTCATATGAGATTGTGGCTCATTCATCAAAGTAAAAATAAGGTTTAGGACGATTTATCTCTCTTCACCTCTTAGACATTCACCCCCTCTCTCTCTCAACCTTACAAATGACTTTTTACATTCATATTTATCTCAACATAGAAATTTGATATTAATACATTATAGAGCAAATCATTAAGACATGTTATGGGTGATTATACAAAATGAGGGATTTCTTGAACTTACAGAGGTTGTGGACTGCAACTAAGAGTTGCATAGTAAATGTTTCACCGGTACATATTTACCCAACTAAGAGTTGGGTAGTAAATGTTTCACCCGTACATATTTACCAACCATCCTATTTTAACTCTCTGATGTGTTGCGGAATGGTCAGCGTTGTACTATTGCCTAGACCTTGTGTCTTTCTGCCTGCAAACAAAATCGCAACCTGCAAAATACTTCTGAAGTATAACGACTGTGAGAGAGTTTCGAGAATCATTTGGAAATGCATTGCATTGCTGGTTTGAGCAGGATGTTTAAATTTATTTTTTTTCTGTGATCTTATGAAAGAGAGAAGTATCACGAACATCTTTTCTAAAAGAGGAAATAGAGTTATTGGAAGAGGCACAAGAATCACTCTTCCAAACTTTTTGCCTCATGCTGCCCCTTTGTTACTTTATTGAAAAATCACATTATTCCCATTTCTGAGTTATGCAGATACTTAGCCATGGATATCTGGACAAAGTCATATGTCCCGTTATTGATCTTCAAACACAAAGCTATCCGAAGTTGCAGTTAGTATCGAGGGTGGCTGTTCAAAATTTAATTGGCAGAAAAAAAAATCTGAATGCGTGAAGTACAATGAAGAGATGAGACAGAGGAGTATAGTTCTCACAATGAGTCCAAATACTCGGCAACACTGTCAACGTTGCAAGAAAAGAAGAAAGAATTCTATGCTGCTGTAGAAAAAAATTATTCTGCCATTAATATCGAAGGTATCGGAAAAATTAAATTGAATGAAGTGCTCAATCAAAGTGACCAGCTGGAAGTGTTGAAATATTAATTTCAACTGCCGTGCAAGGACAGCGACCGCAACGTAGTTTTTTGAAAACCGCTAGTACCATTCCCCGCACTGCTTATGCTGATCGCTGGTATTTCACGAGAGGGCAGCGATCACATCCATCAAGCGACACGTGTCTGAGCTGACTTTTCAAAACTGCCATTCCCCTGGAACGTAAAGATCGGCAAGAAAGGGCCTTGCGATATTGACCACAGCCGTCCGATTAAAATGGGCCAGATCTACGGTTGTGGTAGTGGGCACATGTTTTTTTTGGTTATCAGGAAGATCTTGCCATGCGATAGGGCAGCAGCTCGAACCAAAGGTGAAGGAAAAAAATTTAATTTATCGCCGTGACTGTAATTAATGAATTTATTATGGTTGGTAAATTTTGGTAAAGGTTTTAATTTTATTTTTTTAATACACGGCATGTAACATCATATGTTTTGTTAGTTGTTTGTTGAACAAGTAATTTTTTGTTGAAAACGAAATGTAACACACAACAGTGCGAAAAAGAAGAAATAGAGCATATGTAATGTAAGAGAGAGGCGCAGCGGCGCGATAGCATGAAATGAGATACACACATCAATGTGAATGTAAGTGTTGAGCAAACGAGGGGGAGCACGCAGCAGCGTGAAGAAGAAGTGAAATGTAATGTAAGGTGAAGATACGTAGCAGCGTAAATGTTTTTTTGGTTGTCTGTTGTGAGAGAGGGTGGAAGCGCAGCAGCGCATATGAATGTAGTTTTTGTTGTTTGCATATGAAATGCAAGTGAGGCACAACAGTGCGAGAGTTGTTGTTTGTTGAAATGAAAAGGGAAGCACGCGTCAGTGCTCAAGTGAAGAATTTTCACACAGCAGTGTGAATGTTTTCTTTGGGGAATACGCAACAATGCGTATGCAATGTTTTGCTGATGAAATGAAATATACACGCAGCAGCGTGAATGTAGCTGTTCGTTGAGAGAACAAAAGGGAACTCGCAGCAAAGCGAATGTAAGAAGAATTTACACAGCAGTGTTGACACTTTGGAGGAGATAGAGTATTATTTTGTAATGCACAGCAGTGCATACACAACAGTGTTTCAGCGGTGAATGTAAGAAATTTTACACACAGCAGTGTAAAATTTCAAAGCAAAGACAGAGTAAATTTATTTGTGTGGAACTGAAGCATTCCCTAGGTGAAATCCCTCTGTGTGAGGAAGATGTTTTTGTAACAGCAGTTGTGAAATCCCTCTGTGTGAGGAAGATCTATTTTGTAATAGTCAGGCTTATAAATGAATAGAAGTTTTTTTTCGTGTTGCTGCAACTCTATCTGTACCAAAACAAATTTAGTTTCCGCTGTGCTAAAATAGAGTATTATTCTCTGTGGTTAAAACAGAGCATTGTTTCTCTGTTCAGAGTTTTGTTTGTCTGTTTTGGAATTATCAGAAATTCCCAACATGGTATCAGAGCTTGTCTAGGCTCTTTAAAGGTGTCAAAGAAGCTGAAGGAAGGATTTTTACTGCAGCAGCTTCTCCAGTAGAGTGAAGACTCAGTAAAAAATTCAAGGTATTTCTCAAGTTTTTTTTGTATTACTGTTGAAAACAGTTAGTGATTTTTAAATACACAAACAAGTAATTTGAAGCATAGTTAAGAGTGCAAGAATAAGGGCAGAGAACACAAATGGTGAGGTCAAGGAAGAAAGCCTCCAATCCTCTTAAGGATGTGTCTCCCTCTACTACTAAAATAGAAGACAATCAATTTGATGAGGCTCTAAGGCTCAATGGGAACTTTAATATATGGGAAGAAAAAATGAGGACTTTCTTACAGTCTCAAGGGATTGAATTTTTGGAATCAGTGATTGATGATAGCAGGATGGATAGAGAATCCAAGGAGTACAGTGCAAAAGCAGCAAATACAATCTTGAATGGGCTACCTGATTCTGTAAAGAAGAATCTAGGAAAATATTCATTAGCAAAGGATATATGGGACAGACTTCATGACCTTCACTCAAAAGGAGCCGAGAAGAAAATGGAGAGCAGTCAAGCAAAGAATGAAGAAATCTTCAAAATGAAGTCAGATATCATCTCCCTTAAAATAGTAGCAGCTGAAGCTACTCGTAGCAAGGAAGAAACTGAGGAACAACTTGCAAAGAAGAATAATGAGTGTGAAAGATTGGAAGAAGAGATTGTCCTCCTCAGAAAAAAGGTTGAAGGGATGAACAAAATCTTGAAGAGCTCTCAAGCCTTGGATGACATGCTCAGCTATCACAGATGTCCATCTGATAAATCAAGACTCGGGTATGCAGGTGAACCCTCAAACAAGAATGAAAATGCTTTAAGCAAAAGAGATGTGAAGAAGCCAGAAAGAAATGGTGATGCTCCCAGTTCCAGCAAAGGAAAGGAGAAAAATCAAGGCTACAATAGAAGAAATCCTATTCCAAGAAGAAATCTTGCTCCAAGTAGAAAACCATCTCCAAAAAGAAATGTAGATGATGTTGAAGAGGCAAGAGGCAATGGCTATCATCAAAGGATCTCAAGGCAGAAAGGCTTCAGAATTATATCAAGGAAACCTCCATCTCCCAGGTACCAAAGTTCATTTTTTGGTTATTGTTATTCTTGTTCAAACTTTGGTCATATGGCAAAAGACTGTAAAGCATCTCATAGAGATAGATGTTATTGTCTCCAACAACCTCCAAGAAACAATTTTACAGGAAGAAATCATGAAATCTTATTCATGAACAATGTAGAATGCTTCAAGTGTCATAACATTGGCCATATGGCACGTGATTGTAACTTAACATGGGCTCTTATACAAGATAGAACCATGCAAAAGAAGAAAGTTATACAAGTATGGAGAAGGAAGGAAACACAGTCCGAAAGTCCCTTGAGCTCTCCCGCCAATCTAAGCTTATTTTGAGAAGACTCTGCCAAAAGGAGACGATGCATACAGTTAGGGGGAGCTTGTAATTCTTGATCATTATCGCTGAAGCTATTAGTGAACAGGTCCTTATGAAATCCTTGCTGAACTCTATTAACAGTCATTCTTTGATGAAGATCATGTTTCAGGAGCCATTTCATGGGCTTCCAAAAACAGCCTATTGTAGCATTGTCTACAACAGAAGCAGAATATGTGGCAGCTACAGCAGCAGCATGTCAAACGATTTGGATGAGAAGGATGTTAAGGAGCTTATGCCAAGAGCAAGCAAAAGGAACTGTAATTTTAACCCAACAGTTGAAATTAAAGGGGAGTGTTGAAATATTAATTTCAACTGCCGTGTAGGGACAGCGACTGTAGCGTAGTTTTTTGAAAACTGCCAGTACCATTCCCTGCAACGCTTATGCTAATCACTGGTATTTCACCGGAGGGCAGCGATCACATCCATCAGGCGACACGTGTCTGAGCTGACTTTCCAAAACCGCCATTCCCCCGGAATGTAAAGATCGACGAGAAAGGGCCTTGCGATATTGACCACAGCCGTCCGATTAAAATGGGCCAGATCTACGGTTGTGGTAGTGGGCACATGTTTTTTTTGGTTATTAGGAAGATCTTGCCGTGCAATAGGGTAGCAGCTCGAACCAGAGGTGAAGGACAAAAATTTAATTTATCGCCATGACTGTAATTAATGAATTTATTACGGTTGGTAAATTTTGGTAAAGGTTTTAATTTTATTTTTTTAATACATGGCATGTAACATCATATGTTTTGTTAGTTGTTTGTTGAACAAGTAATTTTTTGTTGAAAACGAAATGTAACACACAGCAGTGCGAAAAAGAAGAAACAGAGCATATGTAATGTAAGAGAGAGGCGCAGCAGCGCGATAGCATGAAATGAGATACACACAGCAGTGTGAATGTAAGTGTTGAGCAAACGAGGGGGAGCACGCAGCAGCGTGAAGAAGAAGTGAAATGTAATGTAAGGTGAAGATACGCAGCAGCATAAATGTTTTTTTTGGTTGTCTGTTGTGAGAGAGGGTAGAAGCGCCGCAGCGCATATGAATGTAGTTTTTGTTGTTTGCATATGAAATGCAAGTGAGGCACAACAGTGCGAGAGTTGTTGTTTGTTGAAATGAAAAGGGAAGCACGCATCAGTGCTCAAGTGGAGAATTTTCACACAGCAGTGTGAATGTTTTCTTTGGGGAATACACAACAACGCGTATGCAATGTTTTGTTGATGAAATGAAATATACACGCAGCAGCGTGAATGTAGCTGTTCGTTGAGAGAACAAAAGGGAACTCGTAGCAAAGCGAATGTAAGAAGAATTTACACAGTAGTGTTGATACTTTGGAGGAGACAGAGTATTATTTTGTAATGCACAGCAGTGTTTCAGCAGTGAATGTAAGATTACACACAGAAGTGTAAAATTTCAAAGCAGAGACAGAGTAAATTTATTTGTGTGGAACTGAAGCGTTCCCTTGGTGAAATCCCTCTGTGTGAGGAAGATGTTTTTGTAATTGTAAAATCCCTCTGTGTGAGAAAGATCTATTTTGTAATAGTCAAGCTTATAAATGAATAGAAGTTTTTTTTTTTTTGTGTTGCTGAAACTCTGTCTGCACCAAAACAAATTTAGTTTCCTCTATGCTAAAACAGAGTATTATTCTTTGTAGTTAAAACAGAGCATTGTTTCTCTGTTAGAGTTTTGTTTGTCTGTTTTGGAATTATCAGAAATTCCCAACAGGAAGCGGTCTTTGAGTTGAAGATCAGTATCACTTCCTATCGGAACGTGGTGGCGACGAGATTGGCCGATCAGATTCCTTTGCATTTGCGGTTCATTTCTCTAAAGTTGGTTAAAGATGAAATTGTCGCTGAGATTGTGAAAGAAGTGGCTGGACAAGGATTGGATACGATAGAGTATGTGCTTGAAGAAATTCCAGTCATTTTCAAGAAGCGAAAGAATCTCAATAATACTTTGAGGAAATCAAAATATGCATTGTCAAAACTTCTTCGAGCTTGTGACAAGGTTGGTAACAATGATTCCTGAGACCTGTTTTCATTATACAGTTCTCTGTAGTGCTAATACATAGGTAACGATGATGCCTAAGACCTGTGACCAGTTTTCAAAATACCGTTCTCTATACTGCTAACGTATGCATTTTTGTTTTAAAAGTTCCCTAGTGTTTTTAATGTATCAATCTAAACTGTCATTAAACCTGTCTTCTGCAGCAATCTGAATTTCAACAGCTTCATAAACCATTTTTGTACCAAACTGCAGTTACATTTGAAGATATTTTGACGTAATAAAAGCTTAATCTAACGCAAAACTATTTTTCTGCCTTTTTTTTTATATAATTCGAATGTATGTTTTAAAAAATGCTTAGATATAATTTGAATGTAAGTTTTAAAAGAATGCTAGCAAGGATTGTATCGAATGATATAAGCATGAGCACATTGAATGCTGAATTGATATAGGCATGAACGTATTGAATGATATAGGATTGATTTTCCTCATATTTATTTATTTGAAAAATAGATTATATTCTAAAATCCTCGTCAGAATGGATGACGAAGCAAGATTATTTTTTAATTTTGTGTTCCCAGATTCAAATTGTCTTTGATAAATAATTTTCGAAATATTTTCATTTTAGAAGAAACCAGGCAGTTTGAAATTTGCACTATAGTTGATTACTTCAGAAAAGATGTTATCTGGCATTCTCATGAGACGTATTAGATTTTTTTTAAGGTGGGGTAGCTTAAAAAAGACCCATATCCGACTATAGTAATTGAAATTGGCTGCATTGATATTACTTTAAGCTGATTACTGTGACGACTCCGGGAGTAATCAAAGTTTTTAAAGGGGCATTGGAGGCAATGTTGTTACCCATTTTATTCGGCCTTTCTTCTAGAGGCGGGCTAAACCATATACTATATTTATTGATATTCATCTGTTTCTTTGACATTTTGAAACTGTTAAACTAATGTTGGTATTAGTAACATTAGTTCGACGTGTTAAATGTTATGCGACGTACACGAATGCAATATCAATGTTGGTTGATCGAATGCTGGCTGGCTTTGTGACACTACTATCGGGTCTTTGGTAAGTGAGCTTAATTGGATTGTAGATTCCCTGGATATTCAGGAATTTGACGGACCAAGGAAAAAATTGACCCATCCATGTTTGTGGGATTCCTGAATATTCTGGGAATTTGCAATCCACTTAAAGATATGACCTTTTATAAAACCTAGCAAATAGGTCCTCTTCCCTTCTAGTTCATTATGTTAATGAAGTGGATTATGGAGTTTAGCATCTATTGCAACTTTCTCACGAAGAAGGTGTTGAGCTGCTTCGATGATAGCTCAGCCCGTAAGGAGAAGCCGGGATGGGATGACGACTTAGATTGGCAGACCTAACCAAACCCGGATACTGGATCGCGCTTCATCAAGTTCCGCCTAGATCCTGAAACGCTAGCACTAGGCTCTGCCATTTCTCTAGTTTATTGGGTTTTACCCCAGTCAGTCTTGTATAAAGGTGTTGATGGTGGTGGACTAGCCTTATCGGTAGTTAGTATATGATCCAACATCAAAGGCAATAGAGGTATGGGCAGTAGTTGCACGAGCAGTTCAAGATACAGTAGTAGCAGTTCCATATACAGAAGCAATTCCAAGAAGATGAGATCAAGATTGTGCTTATATCATGCCATGTTCTTCTCCCGTTGATTAAAACACCATGTTATGAATCCAGAGATAGATGTTACGAATGTCAACCCAGATCCGTTAGACATTTTTCAAACACACGCCTTGTTACAACACAAGGCTTCTATTGTCTACATTTGTTATTCCTAAGGATCATCCGGCTACCACGAAACAAGGAGGGACATGCTTCTATCCCCCAACTTTTTCTATTTCAAGTATTTCACCTGAATAACCACTTACGAAAATAGAAACAAAAGCACGAGCATGCGAAATTTACCCAAAAGACATATTTCCCGCAGCTACTAAAGCAAAGGGATCAAAGCAATGCAACAGACAAGTGTAGTTTATTGAGAAGCCATAATTCTAGCTGTTGCTGAAGTTGAAGCATCAAAGCCGTCAAAAGGAGGTGCTCATAAAGCGGAAGCATCAAAGTAATCAAAAGGAGGTACTCATAACTTGCATTAATCGGTTATCATTACATCTGTTCACCGGTTTAATCAGATATCTTAGGGCTGACTTAATCAGATATTTAGAAATTCAAAATGATTTTTCTTTCTAGGAAAAAAACCAAATATTTACTATTTACTATCTGCAAATCTGCAAAATGCTTGTTCTTTTTCTTTGCAAGAAAATAATTTGATATTTACTATTTACAATTTATAAGTAGAAATGCAAAGGACAAGCTTATTCGCTGCCAAAGCAGATAAAAAGACGACTCCTCCAGCGTCCCTCTCCAAGAATATCAAAACATTTTTGAAAATCGTCTTGATTTGCTAGTGTTCCTTAAGCTCCAGTTGCAAGAATACCAAGATTTTTTTGAATATGATCAGGGTTTTCCTCCTCTGTGCCACACTAAACATTAAATTGAGTTTCTCCTAGGGGTTGTCCTCCCCAATGCACCCCATAATCCTCTATTCCATTTGTTTCCCTTTCATAGTTCACTAAAGAATGCATGAGTACAATCTGTCTTCTTTCAGGCTAGCCCGGTGAACCAACTTCTGAACCACCTACACAACTAAATAGTGCTTTTGTTCAGTCAAGACCCTATACAAATTCACTCTAAACAAAAGGCGAAGAAAAATGTTTGAACCTTTCTCCCTTTCTCCTTGCTTCTCCCGAGCTAACAAGAGCATAAAAAAGGAAATTCTAAACAAGCATTCTGCAACTCATTCTAGATTGAAAGGCCTTCCCTCTGCTAGGGTTTATCTGTTTTTCCCTGTTGACTCGAAATGGCATTAAAGGGAATTTGTGGGAATTCTATGGTAACGTCATCACCTTGATCAATAGATTTCTTTTTTGCAGTGTTTATCAAACTTTTTTTTCCCTATGGTTGACCCTGAACCAGTGGTTCCAACAAGAGATTCCCTGCTTATGCTTTGCAACTCCATTATGTTCAAGAGTATGCAACTCCACTTTGTTCAAGAGTATGAGGACAAGAGCATTCAATTCATTAAAAATGGAGTCTGGAATGTTGAAGAATCTAGGGTCAATGTTGTATTAATGTCATTCTTCTTGACTTGATAACTATTTGTGAGGTGTTTTAACTTTTTTTCTTAACATAGTCTTCATTTATTATTATTAGAGCGTGTCTTCATTAGTTCATCAAATAGATGCTAAAACAAAGAGAAAAGAACACAAGATGTTTGGATTTTTGCCAGGGCCAAAACCTCTCCCTCTTGGAGAGGAAAACCTGCACAAAATTCTTCTTATAGAGATTCCAATTGACGAATACCAAGACCATGACCCTTGACATGATATGCCACTCCAAGTCTAAGACACCAATCCTATTCTTTGTCACTGCTTAGATCATCATCATCATAGGTGTACCATAATTGCTCCATCTAGATCACTCTTGCACCATGACTGCTCCTTAATCTAGATCACTACTGCACCATGACTACACTTCACCAAATATCTTCATCACTCCTGCACTGAGATCATTAATACCAATTTGACATTAACATATGACAGAGAAAATCATTAAGATAGGGTATGGACGATTATACAAAATGAGAGATTTCCTTACCTTGCAGAGGTTGGGGAGTGCAACTAAGAGTTGCAAAGTAAATGTTTCACCCATACATATATACCAATCTTCATTAAATGCTTTAACTCTGTGATGTGTTTTTGAATGGTCAGTGATGTAATCGTGCCCACACCTTTTCGCGTGCAAACAAAACCTCAACCTGCAAGTAGGAATATCTAATTCCTACTTGTCTTAGTTGTGATTCTTACTAAGTAAAGGAGTTTGTACCTAGGAGTTAGAATCTATTTCCTAGATTGGTGTGTGGTTGAGATAATCTCTCAAACAACATATTGTGTGTCCAAGATAGCGTACCTATCTTGAGACAACACTTCTTGTATATTTCTAATTGCATTTGATTAAGAAAACTATCTGTATTCTCATATTTTATCATGGTATCAGAGCCCTGAGGGCGGGCCCTTCATGAGCTTGGCCCGTCCCGGGCTGAGAAAATAAAAGAATGTATTTGTCTTTCTTTATTTTTTTGTTTGTGTCCATCTTAATTTAATGATAGTCGTGACAACGGATCTCTGTAGGCAAGCTTGGTCGTGACCTAGAGAACCTCGGCTTACGATTCCGTTGCATAATCTAGAGCCGACGCGACTTCTTCCAAGACTGGGCTGACGGGTTGGATTTGGATGGCGCAATTAGTTTTTTTTTCAATTATGGGCAGTGGTTGTTGTCCTCCCAGTGCTCAGGTTTACCTTTTCCATTGCTTGCATTAGCCGAAACTGAGAATTATGGGTTAGTAGGGTCTGTTTGGAGGGCCATGAGAGATCGGAGTATTGGGGATTTTTCTGGTAAAATCCCAAAAACAAACAAACTGAACACACAGAGGCAATCCTCTGTTTCCTTCTCTCCACAGGATCTTTTTGCACAGGGAAGCCCAAAAATAATTTCTGAGAATAGAGTATTACATACCTAGAGAAATGCTTGTATTCATTAAAAACATAATGCCTGATACATATTCATCCTCTTTCACTCAGAGGGATTTACCAAAAATACATTCAGCCAACAAAAATAAAACTCTGTCTCCTCCTGAGATTTTACACTGCTGGGTAAAAATCTCATTTACATTCACTGCTGTGAAAAATATTTTACATATATTGCTGTAAAATAAATTTACATATGCAGCTCAAAACATTATATGTCTGCTTCACTTCGTTTGGACAACATCAAAAACAATTTACATTTCAACCTCTGTTCACTGCTGTGAGTTTTATAAAATACAAAATCATTCACCAAACAAAACTCCCGTGCTTCTTCACTTATGCACTGCTGTGCAATATTTACCTTGATTCACGCTGGTAAAAAAAAAATCCATCGCACATATGCGCTTCCCCTTTGTTTGTCTTTATGCACTGCTGTGCAAACTTCAGTTTCCTTACATTACTTCAAAAAATATTACCCACGACCCTGTTCTTTTCCTTCTACACACTGCTGTGTGTTTCATTGCGTATTCAATGAACAACCCCATCACGTTTTTGCTGCTGTGTAAATCTTTTTCATATATTGCACACATCAAAAACATAATCATACATTCTGACTTGCCATGCTCCCGTAGACAAATAAAAAACATCAAAATTAAAATTTCACCAACTATTTTCGAATGCCATTTAATTCTCAGCATGGCGGTCAATTCATTCACTGACAATTCGGCGGTCAACCAAACTTGTTTTTACTCCACGCAAATATTTAATGTTGGCTCGTATGCAAGTTTGAAACAATCAACGGCGGAGAACGATGAAGCGGATCGGACGGCGGACAAGAATATCGGGAGGCCTTTTGCTGCTGAACGATAGCGTCCGATAAACCAGTACGGAAGCAGAAATGGTTGAGGACGCGTGGACGAAATTAATTGGATCGGGCTCGTGTGTACGGAAACTGCTCTCACCGCAAAAGCGGTCCGAAATGCATCAGGCGGTTTGCTGGTTTCGCTGAGCGGTTTCGGGGTTGTACGTGCTTGCTGAGTCGGCTGCCATCGCTGTCCATGTTGCGTCCACGGTGCCTGCAGTTGGAATTAATATTCCAACACTCCCCTTTAATTTCAACTGCTGGGCATTCAGTCATACCCAAACACTTCCTCACATAGAGGGATTCACCAACTATTGTTACAAAAATATCTTCCTCACATAGAGGGATTCACCAACACTGCTTCTGATGCAGTTCCACAAACAACAAAATAGTCTTCCTCTTAACAGAGGGATTCACCTGAGACTGTGCTGAAAAGCACCTTCCTCTTGACAGAGGGATTCACCAGAGACTGTGCTGAAGAGAACCTTCCTCTTGACAGAGGGATTCACCACACTATGCTGAAAAGCATCTTCCTCTTGACAGAGGCATTCTCCAACATGCCTTCTTCAGAGGCACTTCAATCTGTCTCATACATTCATTTAGCACATACGCGCTGCAGCATATTGCCTTTTGTTTTCTCAACAGAACAACTGCAAAGATTTCACGCTGTTGTGTTTTCTTTGCATTACATTTCACTTGCGCTACTGCGCATTCCCTTCTTGTTGTTTTCACAATGAACAACAACCAAAACTTCACACGCTGCTGCCTGATCCCCTTCATTGATTACAATTGCACTGCTGTTGTGTCTCACTTGCATTTCAGATGCAAACAACAAAAACTGCATTCATATGCGTTGCTGCGCTTCTACTTTCTCTCTCAACAGACAACCACAAAACTTACATTACAATCCATATCTGCACTGCTGTGCATTTTTCAAAAACAAAATACTGTCTCTCTTGGAACAATTACTCTATCCCAGCTTACAAATTTACACTGCTGTGTGTAAATATTTCTTACATTCACTGTTGTTGCATATATTGGATTTTAGTTCAATGAACAACACACTCACTGCACTTACATTTACTGCTGTAAAGAAAAATTTCTTTTACATGTGTTGCTGCCCATTACATTTCGTTTCTTCAACAAAAAAAACTTCATGCTGCTGCATTTTTCATATTCACATTGCTGTGTGTTTTTACTACATATTCTCCAACAACAAAAACAAGACATACATTACCCTTTTCACTGCTGTGTGAAAAATTTCATGATTGCACTGATGCGTGCTTCCGTTTTCTACATTACATGCTCCTCCTTCATTTTCTTCTCACTGCTTTGCGTTTTCATTGCCAATACAAAACATTTCCATCTGCTGTGTATTACACTCACTCTGCTGTGAGTATATTCTCTCACATTACATAAAAAGAAAAACTACAGTCCATTGCTATGCATTTCAATGCTTGTGCTCCACAAAAAAAAATTCCATGCTGCTATGAATTCTAATCCATGTGCTCCACACACAAAAGTTTCCACGCTGCCCCTGTTCTATGTTCTGCCTTCGCACTGTTGTGTGGGTCTCCTTGCTTTGCATTACAATGCATATACAATGCATATGATTTACATCGAATTCATCTTCGTCTTCACTCGCACACTGCTGTGCGTTCTACCGCTTCTCATTTTTCTTATCGCGCTGTTGCACTTCACATTTCAACGCTACCCCTTTTTCTTCTCCGCACTTCTGTGCATATTGCATTGCATATGTGATAAAAAACAAAGAAAAAACATTACATTTTTCAACACCGCTGCGTATTACATTTCAGAGGGATTAACAAAAAGATTTCATTTGCGCTCTGCTACGCTGCAATACATCCTCCACGTAGTCTCCATGCCCTGCAGACTTTTCTTCTCTACTTTTATGGCAGATTTAATTCCATATCTCTCCCCTATAAGAAGATCTTCATAAAAAATGACTGTTAATATATTTCAACAATAATGTTCAAGAATTACAGGCTCCTCCTAACTGTATGCATTGTTTTCTTTCAGCAAAGTTTTCTTAAAAGAAACTTAGATCAGCTGGAAAGCTCAAGGGACTTTCAGGTTGTATTTCCTTCCTTCTCCATACTTGTGTAACTTTCTTCTTTTGCATGGGTCTAGCTTGTGTAAGAGCCCATGTTAAGTTACAATCACGTGCCATATGCCCAATGTTATGACACTTGAAACATTCGACATTGTTCATGAATAAGATTTCATGATTTCTTCTTGCAAAATTGTTTCTTGGAGATTGTTGGAGACTACAACATCTATCTCTATGAAATGCTCTACAGTCTTTTGCCATATGACCAAAGTTTGAGCAAGAATAGCAATAACCAAAAAATGAACTTTGGTACCTGTGAGATGGAGGTTTCCTTGATGTACTTCTGAAGTCTTACTGCCTTGAGATCCTTTGATGATAACCATTGCCTCTTACCTCTTTGACATCAGCTACATTTCTTCTTGGAGCTGGTTTTCTGCTTGGAGTAGGATTTCTTCTATTGTAGCCTTCATTTTTCTCCTTGCCTTTGCTGGAACTAGGAGCATCACAATTTCTTTCTGCCTTCTTCACATCTCCTTTGCTTAAAGCATTTTCATTCTTGTTTGAGGGTTCACCTACATACCCAAGTCCTGATTTATCAGATGGAGATCTGTGATAGCTGAGCATGTCATCCAAGGCTTGAGAGCTCTTCATGATTTTGTTCATCCCTTCAACCTTTTTCTTGAGGAGGGAAATCTCTTCTTCTAATTTTTCACACTCATTATTTTTCTTTGCAAGTTGTTCCTCAGTTTCTTCCTTGCTACGAGTAGCTTCAGCTACTACTATTTTAAGGGAGATAATATCTGACTTCATTTTGGAGATTTCTGCTTGACTGCTCTCCATTTTCTTTTCAGCTCCTTGTGCTTGCTTTCTGGCTTCTTGTAGTTCAGACTTAAGGGAGGAGACCTCTACCTTGTACTGTCCAATCTCTTCTACAAGCTTGTTCACTCTCTTGTGCCTTTGTTCAAGTTGACTTGACAAGGCGTCTTCCTGCTTATTTGCTCTATTCAACTGATTTGTCATGGACATGACTTCTTCATGATGTTTCCTCTTGCATTGATCAAGCTCCTTCTTAAGCTTGACGTGCTCTTCATCCCTTTATTTTACTTGAAGCTTGATGAGGTCAACCTTCTCATTTTCAGCTTCTATGATGGGTTCATAATTTCCTTCTTGAGTGATGGTCATGGTCAGTGCTCCCTTTGCATGAAGGTCATGAAGTTTGTCCCATATCTCCTTTGCTGATGAATATTTTCCTAGATTCTTCTTTATAGAATCAGGCAGTCCATCCAAGATTGTCTTTGCTGCTTTTGCATTATACTCCTTGGATTCTTTATCCTTCTTGCTATCATCAATCACTGATTCCCAAATTTCAATCACTTCAGACTTTAAGAAAGTCCTCATTTTTATTTCCCATATATCAAAGTTCCCATCGAACCTTGGAGCCTCAAATAGAATGCTTTCAAATAGATTGTCTTCTATTTTAGTAGAAGAGGGACACATATTTTTAGCAGGATTGCTGACTTTCTTCTTTGACCTTGCCATTCTTTACTGTACTTCAAATTACTTGACTATGTTTTTTTTTAAAACAACTGACTGTCTTCAGCAGCAACACAAAGAAAAACTTTGAGGAATACCTGAACTCTTTTGCCTGAGACTTCACTCTGCTGGAGAAGATTGACTGCTGCAACAAAAGGAACCTTCCTTCAGCTTCTTGAACACCTTCAAAGAGCCTAAGCTTGCTCCGATACCACTGTTGGGGATTTTTCTGGTAAAATCCCAAAAACAAACAAACTGAACACACAGAGGCAATCCTCTGTTTCCTTCTCTCCACAGGATCTTTTTGCACAGGGAAGCCCAAAAATAATTTCTGAGAACAGAGTATTACATACCCAGAAAAATGCTTGTATTCATTAAAAACATAATGCCTGATACATATTCATCCTCTTTCACTCAGAGGGATTTACCAAAAATACATTCAGCCAACAAAAATAAAACTCTGTCTCCTCCTGAGATTTTACACTGCTGGGTAAAAATCTCATTTACATTCACTGCTGTGAAAAACATTTTACATATACTGCTGTAAAATAAATTTACATATGCAGCTCAAAATATTATATGTCTGCTTCACTTCGTTTGGACAACATCAAAAACAATTTACATTTCAACCTCTGTTCACTGCTGTGAGTTTTATACAATACAAAATCATTCACCAAACAAAACTCCCGTGCTTCTTCACTTATGCACTATTGTGCAATATTTACCTTGATTCACGCTGGTCAAAAAAAAATCCATCACACATATGCACTTCCCCTTTGTTTGTCTTTATGCACTGCTGTGCAAACTTCAGTTTCCTTACATTACTTCAAAAAATATTACCCACGACCCTGTTCTTTTCCTTCTACACACTGCTGTGTGTTTCATTGCATATTCAATGAAAAACCCCATCACATTTTTGCTGCTGTGTAAATCTTTTTCATATATTGCACACATCAAAAACATAATCATACATTCTGACTTTCCATGCTCCCGTAGACAAATAAAAAACATCAAAATTAAAATTTCACCAACTATTTTCGAATGCCATTTAATTCTCAGCGTGGCGGTCAATTCATTCGCTGACAATTCGGCGGTCAACCAAACTTGGTTTTACTCCACGCAAATATTTAATGTTGGCTCGTATGCAGGTTTGAAACAATCAACGGCGGAGAACGATGAAGTGGATCGGACGGCGGACAAGAATATCGGGAGGCCTTTTGTTGCTGAACGATAGCGTCTGATAAACCAGTACGGAAGCAGAAATGGTTGAGGACATGTGGATGAAATTAATTGGATCGGGCTCGTGTGTACCGAAACTGCTCTTACCGCAAAAGCGGTCCGAAATGCATCAAGCGGTTTGCTGGTTTCGCTGAGCAGTTTCGGGGTTGTACGTGCTTGCTGAGTCGGCCGCCATCGCTGTCCATGTTGCGTCCATGGTGCCTGCAGTTGGAATTAATATTCCAACATGGAGGATGTATGCCAAACTCAAATCGACCGCCTTCTCCAATAACTGTCCTCACACGGCTAGGGTTTGGAGCTTCGGTGAGAGCTCGTGTGCCGCTTCTGTGGAGGAGGCACAGTCATATTCTGCACAGACTTGCAGTGGAATTTTATTTCGGGCTAAATAACATCGTGAAAGAGGGAAGAAGAAGCACTGGAAGTTGCATAGTTTAAGAGGAAGTCTGAGATCCATGGATATTGAATTTGCATCTGTTCAGGAGGGCACATCTCTCGCCGACAAGGTAGCGTGGGAATACGAAGTGAGTTGCATTCCTGTAGAGGGCGAATGCCTTGGCTCGTCGATTTTGAACAACGACAATGGAATCCACTGCAGATTTTACAGGAATTCTGGGGCTCATGTCGATGTGGATGGTCAGCGTGTCGATGAGGGCACTGATTTGCATTGCCGCTATAACTCTCAGAGTTATAAACAAGAAGACATGGTGTCTATCATTCTACCGATGGGTGAAGAGCTCATATGCAAGGCTGAAGTAATTTCAGATACCAGTAAACATGAGAAAGAAGAAATGAGCATTTTCTAGAGTTGTGTTGGATGAGGGCGTGAATTCTAAGCCTGCTACTCCCCGACTGCCAAAAATTGCTTTCCACATTGGAGGAGGTTCCAAATATGTTATGCCCGGTCAGAATAACTTCATGTATGTGGAAAGCAGTCAGATGTTTTTTGTTTGCCTTGCCTTCGCTTCTGTAGGATCCGCAAGTTCGTCGTTGGTTTTCAGAAATGTTCAGCAACCGAATTTCCATATAGTGTACGATCTAGGGCAGAACTAGCTCCATTTTTCCCACACTAATAGTGCTTCTCTGTAGCAATAAGCTAGCAGATAGCATGCAGTTCACCATTTTTTTATGTGTTCCCTAAACTGTTGCAATGCCCATTCAAGTCAAGGTAAAATGAAAAGTAACTTTTTTGAATTTATTTGGAGTTTCGTAAGATAAATACGTTGAGCTTGATCAACTCAATGTAGAAATGTAATTTATTAAAATGATTATGACTGCATTTTTAGAAACTCTAAAGAAGTGGTATTTATAAATGTTTTGGAATTAGAAGTATTTACATTGAGTTTCGCTAACTCAATGGAGTGGTTTTGTTAGAATTAGTGACTCTAACAAATCACACAGGTGAATCCAAGACAACATTTGAACCAAAAAAAGAAAGAAGATGCAAAGACACTCCATGGTGGATAATGAGGTTGAAGTGCAGCAAATATTGATTTTGAGCAACAACCACACAGGAAATTAAATGATGATGGACGACGAGTTGGAAGTTTGTGTGAGTGTGTGGAATAGACTCTTGAACATGATGTATTAGTGTATCACAACATTTTATTAGTAAGCAAATCTATGGTTGTAATGTATGTACCTGGTAACTCTAAAAGTTGGAGTTGTGTTGTAAGCCTTGTAAGGCATGTGTACCCCCATACAGTTTGTGGTAATCTTAAAACCACTTTGTATTTGCAGTGTCGGTTTATGGTAAGCCGGAAACCACATGTAATAGTGAAGTGGGACAGAGATTCGTGTTTCCTGTTGGCATGGTTTAGGGTTAGCCGAGAAAACCCTTGGCGTGGTTGAGTCGGTTCTTTGGTGAGCCTTAGTGGCTGGAGTGCCTTCATGGCTGAGTTGAGCCTTTATGGCTGTGTTGAGCCTTCATGGCTGAGTTGAGCCTTGGTGGCTATGTTTAGCCTTGGTGGCTGAGAGCCCTTGGTGGCATGGTTGAGGGTGATCCGATAAAACCCAGAGCATGGTTACAGGTAATCCGATAAAACCCATGATGATATTGGAGGGGGATTTGCAGGTATAGGTACAGGTGTGTAGTTATAATGGTTGAAAGAACCATGTATGCGAAGGACATCCTACAAGACTGGCGGTTGCAGTAGTTAGTACCCATGCATTCCGGTGGATGGTTTCTCCTTTATATGGACATCAACATATTCTTTTTGGTATATTTGACCACAACTAGATTTTACAGATTGATATGGAGACAAGTACTCATTAAGGGGAAGTGTTGGAATATCTAATTCCTACTTGTCTCAATTGTGATTCTTACTAAGTAAAGGAGTCTATTCCTAGTAGTTAGGATCTATTTCCTAGATTGGTGTGTGGTTGAGATAATCTCTCAAACAACAGATTGTGTGTCCAAGATAGCGTACCTATCTTGAGACATCACTTCTTGTATATATATATATATATATATATATATATATATATATATATATATATATATATATATATATATATATATATATATATATATATATATATATAATTGCATTTGATTAATAAAACTATTTGGATTCCCATATTTTATCACCAGTGACACTCTAGTTTAACACTGTGGTTGGGATTAATATTTCCAGCAACTTTGAGAGTTTCGAGCATGATTCCAACATGCATTGCATTGCTTGTTTGAGCAGGATGTTTAAATTTTTTTCTGTGACCTTATGAAATAGAGAGAAGTATCACGAATGCCTTTTCTAACTTTTCTAAAAGAGGAAATAGATTTATTGGAATAGGCACAGAGAATCACTCTTCCAAACTTTTTGCCTCATGCTGCCCCTTTGTTACTTTATTGAAAAATCACATTATTTCCATTTCTGAGTTATGCAGATACTTAGCCATAGATGTCTGGACAAAGTCACATGTACTGTGATTTATCTTCAAACGAAAAGCTATCCAAAGTTGCAGTCAGTATCGAGGGTGGCTATTCAAGATTTAATTGGCAGAAATCTGAATGCGTGAAGTATGTTGAAGAGATGATAGAGATAGAGAAGAGTATAGTTCTCAAAATGAGTACCAAATACTCGGCAACACTGTCAACACTGCAAGAAAAGAAGAAAGAATTCTATGCTACTATAGGAAAAAAATATCTTCCATTAATATCGAAGGTATCAGAAAAATTAAATTGAATGAAGTGTTCAAGAAAAGTGACACTTCTTATTGGAACATGGTGAGGACGAGATTGGTTGTCACATTCCTTTGCACTGCAGTTCATTTCTCTAAAGTTCGTTAAAGATGAAATTTTCGCTTAGATTGTGATAGAAGTGGCTGGACAAGGGTTGCTTGAAGAAATTCCAGTCATTTTCAAGAAGCAAAAGAATTTGAATAATTGTGTGAGTACTTTGATGAAATCAAAATATGCATTGTCAAAACTTCTTGGAGCTTGTGACAAGGTTGGTAACAATGATTCCTGAGACCTATTTTCATTATACAGTTCTCTGTAGTGCTAATACATAGGTAACGATGATGCCTATGGCCTGTGACCAGTTTTCAATATATCGTTCTCTGTAGTAATAACGTATGCATTTTTGTTTCAAACGTTCCCTAGGGTTTTTGATGTATCAATATAAACTATCATTAAACGTGCCTTGTGCAACAATCCGAATTTCAACTGCTTCATAAACCATTTTTGGACCAAACTGCAGTTACATTTGAAGATATTTGGACATAATAAAAGCTAAATCTAACACAAAACTATTTTGCTGCCTTTTTTGATATAATTCGAATGTAAGTTTTAAAAGAATGCTAGGGAGGATTGTATCGAATTGATATAAACATGAACACATTGAATGGTGAATTGATATAGGCATGAACATATTGATATAGGATTAATTTTCCTGATATTTATTTATTTGAAAAATAATTATATTCTAAAATCCTTATCAAAATTGATGACAAAGCAAGATTACTTGACGTAGGAGCATCCGAATGAAGAGGCGACAACTGGGAAATATTTTTGTTTCTGTTTTATTTTGTTTCATTTAAAATTAAGGTTGACTTAGCCATTGTTAGTTCTTAAATTAGGCAAACAGATTAAGTTAGGATTAGTTCAAAATTGTTTGAAGAAACTATTGAGCAACCAAAAAATAACTGAGGAACAATTCCTCAACTGTAAAAGAAACTGCTAACAATGTATTGAAAAGAAAGGAGAGAGAGAGGGGTTCTTCTTTTTTTTAGTCAGATTAGAATGTGTTTGTAAGCCTACGGGCATAGTGTAAAAGAGGCCACTGATATTAGAAGAGCAAGCCAAAGAGAGATAGAGTATCAATATGTAATCCTTTGTTTATTTGTTATATGCAGAGATTAATTCGAATCAGTATAAATGTGTGTTTCAAGTGATTGAATGTTGAATTTAATGTGAGTCAGGGTCTCTATACAATATATATATATATATGTGTGTGTGTGTGTGTGTGTGTGTGTGTGTGTGTGTGTGTGTGTGTGCAAGCAAATTTGGCGAACACAAAGAGGAGAGAGAATACACAGAGAGGAAAGAATGGAAATGAGGCAGAGGATCATGATGGGTCATTGAATCCATTCGAAGGAAGAACCAAAGAAATGTTTGAAGCATTCATGATTAAAGAATCATCGAGTTTAAGCTCAGGAGAGAAGAGTTGCACAGAAAAATAGCGAAGGGCCAGAACCATTGAGGAACCTAAAACCGTAGAGAAACATTGGGGAAGTGTTATAAGACCCAAATTATAGAGGGGCGAAAGATTGAGTAAGTGACACTCAGGGACTGTTGGATCTAATAGATCAACGGTTGAGATCTGATCATGGAGAATGAGCAGAGTTTTAACTATCACATCGAAGGAACACAAAAGGGCATGAATAACCCCACCTCAAGCAATTGCCGATTGCGATCAAGTGAAAGAGCAAAGATCGTTGGATCTGTGGGGAGGATCAACGGCGGGGATTTAATCGGCGAATGCTGACGTGATCATCGAAGTGATTGCATCGCAACATTTAATGGTGTTGATCAGCGGAGGAGTATTTATGCAAGTGATAAGGCAAACCCGATAATATATAGGTGCAATTTAATCGGATTTGAAATCCGTTATTGCATTATCGCATATCGGATGCGATAGAGGCATGTGTTAAAGGAACCCATGAGAGACGGTGACTGCGATTAGTGATAAAGGAGCCTCAAGAGTTGTGCAAGAGTCATGAAATAGGTGGAAGAAGGCATAAAAGACGTGTTTTATGTGTATTTTCCTTATAGAGGGTTTATAATGAGACAAAGCGTCGATACATGTTTTTATGTCAAAGTCCAACCTTATCATAAGATAATGCGGAAACTGATTATATATGTGGCATAAGGGTTAGTGGAAGGTTTATGAGGGTTTATAAAATGGGGCTACTGTAATGAATTCATCCCACTAGGGTTTATTTAAAGGGGCCTTAATCGTAAAGGTTTGAAGACTAATACACGCAGGTAATCTTATTCCAGGTAGCCTTGCGTCATTTTGGTATCAGAGCAAGTTGTTCCTTTCTCTCACTAAAGATGGAGGTAGGAAGAAGGGGTCAAGGAAGAGTCGTCAAAGGAGCAACAGATGAAGGGTTAAGAGAAGAGATTAGAAATTTAACTACACTTTTGGCAGCAGCGGAATCAGGGAGGCGTAGAGATCTGGAAAGTGGGGATGATAGTGAGGAGGAAAACGTAGCCACAACAGATGGGTCAGATGATGAAGGACCATAAATTAAGCTATTGAGGTCATTTTTGTTGGCTAGAAGCAAGCCAAAACTGGAGCTCTCTAACTATGATGACAGTTTTTCCATAGAGGCCTTGTTAGACTGGATAAGTGAATTAGATAAACATTTTGAGTATGAAGAAATCAGCAAAGACAAGAGGGTCAGGTTTCCTGTCACCAAATTTAAGGGACATGCAACATTGTGGTGGGACAGCGTACAGGCAGAAAGGAAAAGATTAAACAAACCATTGATTAAAAAATGGGACAGGATGGTTGCTAGAATGAAGACCAATTTTCTGCCTAAGGATTATCAAATTTCGCTTTATAGACAAGTACAGAACCTAAAGCAGAGAATGATGACTGTGAAGGAATATATTGAAGAGTTTTATAAAATTAACCTGAGAGTTGGTTATGTAGAATATACCCTTGTGAAAACAAGCGAGGTTTGTGAATGGTCTACGAATGGAGATCCTGGATGAAATTAGCATTTTCTCCCTTAAGACCATGGAGGAAGCTTATCAGAGTGCTTTGAAGGTGGAGGAAAAGATTGCTAGGGAAAAATATGCCAGAAGAGAACATGGTTCTGGTAGAGGTCGAGGACAGACCTTTGGCAGAGGTAGCACTACCAATAGCAATGAAGAAGGTGGTAGTTCGAAGACTTTGGGACATAGTGAAAGGGAAGGTAATGCCAGAGGAGGAAGGCCATACCAGCGAGGAAGAGGTAATGACAAAGGCAGAGGAAATGCCTATCAGTGTTACAAGTGTCACAAGTGGGGACACAGGTCCTTTGAATGTCCTGAAAATGAACAAATTGGGCAGAGGGGAGCATATGTCGCTCAGCCCGATGAAGTGGAGGTAGTGGCACAGGAGTTGGAATATATGCTAGAAACTGGGGAAGCCTTGTTGTTGAGCAAGGTATTATTAAAACCAACTAAGGAAGTAGCTGATTAGACACAGAGGAAAGCATTGTTACGCATTGTATGTAAGTCACATGGAAAATGTTGTAAATTGATTATTGAGAGTGGGAGAACTGGTAATTTGGTAGCTACGGAGATGGTGGAGAAACTGGGTTTGAATAGAAAAAAACACCCAACTCCATACAAGGTGTCATGGTTGCAAAAGGGACGCCAATTCTTAGTTGATGAACAATGCGAGGTAGGTTTTCAGATAGGCAAGTAGAAGGATAAGGTGACTTGCGACATAATGCCGATGGACATGTGCCATATTCTACTGGGCAGACCATGGCACTATGATAGAAAGGTAGTCCATGATGGAGTGGAAAATTGTTACAGATTTTTCAAATATGGGATTAAGCATACCTTGGTACCCATGAAATAAGAGGAGACGACAGAAACAAGTGGAATGAAAGAATTGTTGCTAGGAGGAAAGGAGTTTCTGCGACGGATTGAGGAGAGTGAATTGGATTATGCAGTTGTGAGAAGACCAAGGGTAGTGTTAGTACACAACGACCCTACTGATTTACCTATGGAGATACAAAACATGCTGAAGCATTTAGTGATATTGTGGTAGACGATCTACTGGACAAATTACCATCGAATCGGAGCATTAGTCACAATATTGATTTTATTCCAGGAGCCAGTTTGCCAAACAAGGCTACTTATCGGATGAGTCCGAAGGATAATGAAGAAATCTGGAAGTAGGTGCAGGAGTTGTTGGATAAAGGACTGATTCAGGAGAGTTTAAGCCCTTGTGCAGTTCCGACTGTTTTAGCTCCCAAGAAAGGAGGTGAGTGGAGAATGTGCACGGATTCCCAGGCCATTAACAAGATCACCATTAGGTAAAGATTCCCTTTACCTCGGATGGATGATATGATGGATTGTTTGAGTGGAGCAATGTACTTTTCAAAGATAGACCTGAAAAGCAGCTACCACCAAATCAAAATTCGAGAAGGTGACGAGTGGAAGACAACTTTCAAGACTAATGAAGGCTTGTACGAATGGTTGGTTATGTCATTTGGATTGAGCAATTCCCTTAGCAGGTTCATGCGATTGATGAACGAGACGCTGAAGGAATTCATTGGTAAATTTTTAATTGTATATCTGGATGATATACTTATATTTAGCAAGACGAAGGAAGAACATTTTCGACACGTGAGGTATGTATTGGAAAGATTGCAGCAGAATAAATTACTGATAAATTTGAAGAAATGTTCTTTTTTCAAGAAAGAGTTAATTTATTTGGGATTTGTGATTTTTGAGAATGAACTAAAAATGGATCCGGAAAAGGTTGCAGCTATAGTTAGCTGGCCATCTGACAAAAGTCTGCTTGAGGTACAGAGTTTTCATGGATTGGCGAGTTTTTATCGAAAATTTATTAAAAATTTCAGTGGGATTTGTGCACCCATGCTGGACACCATTAAGGAAACAAATTATCCTTTCCATTGGATAGAAATGAAAGAGAAGAGCTTTCAGTTACTCAAAAGGAAGATTACCGAAAATCTAATTTTGAGATTACCAAATTTTAACAAACTTTTCCAAGTTTGTTTTGATACCAATGGGACAGCCATTGGTGCAGTACTCAGTCAAGAGGACAAGCCAGTAGCCTATTTCAGTGAGAAAATAAATGAAAGTAGGCAGAAATACACGTCTTATGACAAGGAATTTTATGCAGTGGTTCAAGCGCTAAAGCATTGGAGACATTATCTGTTGGCCAATGAATTTGTCTTATTTTCAGACAATTTTGCGTTGCAATATATTATGCAACAACATAAGCTAAACCATAAACATGCGAAGTGGGTGGAGTACTTGCAGAGTTTCACGTTTGTGTTGAAACACATCAGTGGTCAAGCCAATAAAGTGGCAGATGCGTTAAGCAGGAGGAATTTGATCCTACAGGAGAGTACAATACAAGTATTAGGATTTGAACATCTTAAGGACTTGTATGAGACAGATGCAGATTTTAAGGAAGCTTATGAAGCTTGCCAAAATCCATTGTTGAGGGATAACAGTCCATGGCTAAACTATAATGCAAGAAGGATTGTTGTTCAAAGGAGGGCAGTTGTGTATTGCGGAATGTTCTTTGAGAGAGAACTTAATCCAGGAAAAGCATAATGGAGGTTTAGCCGGGCATTTTGGCATAGACAAGACCTTGGATCAGTTAAGCCACTTTTACTATTGGTCAAAGATGCACAGAGATGTACAAAGGTTTGTGACTAGATGCAAAGTGTGTCAACTTGCAAAGGGACACAACCAAAACACAGGGTTGTATATGCCCTTACCCATTCCGAACAGACCATGGGACTCAGTCAGTTTAGACTTTGTCTTAGGTCTGCTGAAGACACAACGGGGATTCGATTCCATCATGGTGGTGGTGAATCGTTTCACCAAAATGGTACATTTCATTCCATGCAGGAAAACCAATGAAACCACACATGTAGCACATTTGTTCTTTATCGAGATAGTCAGATTGCATGGCTTGCTGAAGTCTATTTTTTCGGATAGAGACATTAAGTTTACATGACCATTTTGGCGAAACTTATGGAAAAAATTAGACACCAAACTAAACTTCAACTCAGCTTATCATCTGCAGACTGATGGTCAAACCGAAGTGGTGAACCGAAGTCTGGGAAATTTATTGAGGAGTTTGGTTGGAGAAAATTCTTGACAATGGGATCGTGTGCTTGCAAAAGCAGAATTTGTTTATAAAGATTCTCCCAACTGAAGCATGAGCAGTAGTCCCTTCCAGATTCTATATGGAATGCACCCACATGGAGTACATGAGCTACGGGATTTGGGATAGTTGGAGTGCAGGAGTGTTGATGGTGAAGACTTCACAAAGGCAATTAGCTATCTTCATGAACATGTGAAATTAAAATTACATAACAATAGCCAAAGATACAAGTAGAAGGCAAATTTGAACAGGCGGGAGGTGCAACTCAACGTAGGAGTCCTGGTATTAGCACACCTACGCAAAGAGAGGTTTCATAAAGGCGAGTACAACAAGTTGAAATAGTAAAATATTGGGCCTTGTAGGATTCTTCAGAAATTTTCTGTGAATCCTTACGAATTGCAGTTACCCCTAGGTATTGGAATTTCACCCATTTTCAATGTAGCAGATCTGTGCCCCTACATTACGGCAGAGGATGAAGACAGTTCAGAAAGATGAACACGGGACACCCAGAAAGATAATGATTTGTGGATTAAACAAATGCCCCCAGCAAAGCCTCTAGAGATTGAATAGATCCTAGATACCCAGGTGGCTAGACGGACTCAATTGAAGGAATATTTTCAGTACCTAGTCAAGTGGAAGGGTCATCCTATTGAAGATAATTCTTGGTTAGATGTTCGCCAGATTCAAAACGCTAGGTACTCTATTGAATAGATCATGGACAAGAGCCATGAATTTATTTTACCCCGGGAGCCTGATGCAGGAGCATCTGAATGAAGAGGCGATAATTGGGAAATATTTTTGTTTCTACTTTATTTGGTTTCATTTAAAATTAAGGCTAACTCAACCATTTCTAGTTCTTAAATTAGGCAAACAAATTAAGTTAGGATTAGTTCAAAACTGTTTGAAGAAACTGTTGAGCAACCGAAAAATAACTAAGGAACAGTTTCTCAACTGTAAAAGAAACTGCTAACAATGTATTGAAAAGAAAGGAGAGAGAGAGGGGTTCTTTTTTTTAGCCAGATTAGAATGTGTTTGTAAGCCTACGGGCATAGTGTAAAAGAGGCCACTAATATTAGAAGAGCAGGCCAGAGAGAGAGATAGAGTATCAATATGTAATCCTTTGTTTATTTGTTATATGCAGAGATTAATTCAAATCAGTATAAATGTGTGTTTCGAGTGATTGAATGTTGAATTTAATGTGAGTCAAGGTCTTTGTACAATATATATATGTGTGTGTGTGTGTGTGTGTGTGTGTGTGTGTGTGTGTGCAGGCAAATTCGACGAACACAAAGAGGAGAGCGAATACACAAAGAGGAAAGAATGGAAACGAGGCAGAGGATCATGATGGGTCATTGAATCCATTCGAAGGAAGAACCAAAGAAATGTTTGAAGCATTCGTGATTAGAGAATCATCGAGTTTAAGCTCAATAGAGAAGAGTTGCATGGGAGAATAGCGGAGGGCTAGGACCATTGAAGAACCTAAAACCACATAGAAACATTGGGGAAGTGTTATAAGACCCAAATAATAGAGGGGAAAAAGATTAAGGAAGTGAAGTTTAGGGACCGTTGGATCTAATAGATCAACGGTTGAGATCTAATCGTGGAGAATGAGCAGAGTTTTAACTATCGCATCGAAGGAACAAGAAAGGGTGTGAATAACCCCAAGGATAATTTTAGGGGCGAATGTTCGCCCTTTGGCGAAATTAAGGGGTTTTAAATTTTTAGTGGGCAAATATTTTGTATCATAGTACATTTTTACAAATCACCTCAAATAACCCACCTTATTTTAAGGGAGAGGGTAAAAAAGGTAAATTTAGCCCTTAAAATTAGGAATTACAACCTTCTATTCGCCCATTTTCAAGAATAGGTTTTATTTAAGTGAATCCTATGGGCCAAATACCATATTTATAAAAGAGGTATGGTAAATTAATAAAAATATAAATAAATGAGAGGTATGGTAAATAAATAAAACATTTTTTATATTTACTCCATAAGTCACCTTATATACATGTAAGGGTGTAAACAAATAAAAATATAAGTAAAGTGGAGGTATGGTAAATAAATAAAACGTCTTTTTATACTTACTCAAAAGGTATGGTAAATAAATAAAAATATAAATAAACTAGACGTATCGTAAATAAATAAAACCTCTTTTTATATTTAGTCCATAACCCTCGTTCTATTTATGAAGGCTCAAGAAAGAGGTTTTATTTAAGCGAATCCTATGGGCCAAGTACCATATTTGTAAAAGAGGTATGGTAAATTAATAAAAATATAAATAAACGAGAGGTATGGTAAACAAATAAAACATTTTTTAATATTTACTCCATAAGTCACCTTATATTTACGAACACTCAAAAAATGGGTTATATTTAGGTGAAACCTATGGCCAAAATACTATGGGACAAATACCATGGACTAGATTGTTATTAATACCATGCAAAAAACCATTATTAACCCTAATATTAGAATTAATAAAAATAAAAATGGCACATGGTATTGACCCATGGTATTCACGAAAATGGCACATGGTATCGACCCATGGTATTCACCTAGAATGTAGCCTATTTAAATGGGGGAATTAAACCAGCATGTAGCCTATGCTAAGATTCACTAGGACTTTACAAAGTTTTATTATTTAGTGAAAGACTCGCCAAGATCTTACAAGATTTTATAATTGAGTAAAATATTTGCCATGCCTGGTGAGAGATTCGCCAAAAATTATATATACATATTATATTATTGATAAAATTGCCTTCCATTTTTCCTATATACCATGGAGATTCACCCATTTATTATATTTATAAATTTAGGGGGGGTTCTTAAAATTTTCCCTGAATAACCCTAACCTAGGGCAATCATTGATTGCGATCAAGTGAAAGATCGAGGACCATTGGATTTGTGGGGAGGATCAGCGGTGGGGATTTAATCGGGGAATGCTGACGTGATCATCAGAGTGATCGCATCACAACATTTAATGGTGTTTGTCAGGCCAGGTAGTAACTCCACAAATTTAATTCATTTTATTTTTTTAGGTTGGTCTTTATTATATACATGAGGGAGATACTGTTCACTTCATCTCTCGATGACTGTTCATATTCTTTATTATTTATTTACATTAATTATATTCACTCAATCCTGATGATTAGGTATCAACATTCCCCCCCTTAAACTGAAGGGATGTTGGTGAGTCCAAGCATCATTCTGAATCGTTCAAACTTTTCTCTTCCAAGTGCTTTGGTGAAGATGTCTGTAGTTTGCTCATTAGTGGAACAATGATGGGGATGGATTGTTTTGGCCTCAACATGATGTCGAATCAGATGATATTTAGTATTGGTGTGCTTTGTTCGATCATGGAAATTTGGGTTCTTGGCCAACTTTATTGCAGAGGTATTGTCAATCATGAGTGGAGTTGATTGTACTTGGTTTACCTGCAAATCTTCAAGAATTTTCCTGAGCCACACAATTTCTTTTGTTGCCTCGGTTGCTACCACGTATTCTGCTTCTGTTGTGGAATCTGCTGGAACTGATTGTTTGCGTGATCTCCAGGAGACAGCTCCTGATCCAAGACTCATAGTATATCCTAAAGTAGATACCCCAGTTTCTTTGTCTCCATCGAAGTCTGAATCATAGTATCCAATGAAGCTGAAGCCGTCCACCTATGCATACTTGATTCCAAAGTATTGAGTTCCCTTCAAGTACCTTAGAACTCTTTTTGCAGCAGACCAATGTCCCTCACAAGGATTTTGCATAAACCTGGAGAGGATTCCAACAGCAAACGAAATGTCTGGTCTGGTAGTAGTTAGGTAGTTGAGACTTCCTACAAGCTATCTATACTTTGTTGCATCCTCAAATTCTTTTCCTTCAACAGATGTGAGTTTTAAGTTTTGTTCCATTGGAGTCGTAAGAGGATTGCATTCTATCATGCCAAACTTGTTTAACAGATTGCCAATGTACTTCTTTTGAGAAATAAATATGGACTTTGGATGTTGAGTTACTTCAATACCAAGATAGTAATGAACATAGCCCAAATCATTCATTTCAAAACCTTTCCCCAATTCCTTCTTTATGGATGCAATGTAGCTTTCATTGTTCCCTGTCATCAAAAGATCATCTACATATACCACAAGATATACAACTGTTTTTCCAACTTTCTTGACAAATAAAGTTGCATCATTAAGATCATAATGTTTGAAATTGAGTTTCAGAAGATGCTCAGTTAGTTTTTCATACCAGGCTAGCGGTTCTTGTTTGAGGCCATACAAGGATTTCACAAGTTTGCATACTTTATGTTCATGTCCTTTCACTGCAAATCCTTCAGTTTGGGACATAAAACATTCTCTTTTAGATCTCCATTCAAGAAAGCAATTTTTACATCCATTTGATGGACTTTCCAACCATTCTGAGTTGCTAGGGCAAAGAGTGCCTGGATGGTAGCCCATTTTACTGTGGGGGAAAAATTCTCCTCATAATCGACCCCTTCCTTCTGTGCAAAACCTTTTGCCACAAGCCTGGCTTGGTACTTGTCAAGTGAGCCATCAGCTTTATACTTGTTCTTGTAGACCCACTTGCAGCCAATTGGTTTGGTTCCTAATGGAGGATCAACTAGCTTCCAAGTGTCGTTCTTTATGAGGGCATCATACTCCTTTTGCATCGCTTCTTTCCATTCATCATGAAGAAGCAGCTTCTTTGAAGGAAGTTGGTTCAAAATCTGTAGACAAGTTCAATTCACAATCTTAAGAAACATCCATATCAAAAGATGAATTACAGTCATCTATATCACCTCCATTTTGCCGAATTGAATTTCTTGTTCTTGTTTTTCCAACCTCATCAGGATGAACACTTTCAAGTGTCTTTGTTAGCCACTTTGGGGGACCTTACTTAGATGATCCAGGCTGCTCTTTTGATTGAGTTGGGACTAAATCAAGATTTAGTCTCCCAATTCTATCAATCACATCACTTAAAGCATCATCCATTGTTGAAGTTTCATGCGGGGGAGAGTGCTCTTCAGAAGAAGATTCCACATGTTGATCTAGTATAAGAATCCCCCTTCAAGTTGTGGAATCTGATTATCAAATTCTTGAAATGATTTTTCATATGCGAATCTATCCAAGCGATCAAGTTGCCGCTCAACAACATTGTCAATTTTGGATGATTCAAGAAAAATTACATCTCTAGATACAACAAACTTTTTAATGACTTCATCATAGAGATAGTGTGCTTTGGAGGTGTTTGAATACCCCAGGAAGATACACTTATGACTTCTTGCACCAAGTTTGTTTCTATGTACCTTTGGTATCAATTCAAAACAGGTGGAACCAAAGACCTTGAGATGCTTTATCGAAGGAACATGCCCATACCACATTTCATATGGAGTCTTGTTTCTAATAGCATTAGATGGACATCTATTCTTTATATATGCAACACATAGGACAGCATCAGCCCAAAACATTACCTTTACATTTTTTAAGAAGAGCATGGATTGTACCATATTTAAGATTGTCCTATTCATTCTTTTAGCTACACCATTCTGTTTGGGATTATAAGGCACAGTTGTTTGATGTTTGATCCCATGTTGGCAAAGATAGTTTTCAAATTCATTTGATGTGTATTCTTTTCCATTATCAGTGTGAATAGACCCAATATGACATTGTGAATCATTTTCAATCCATTTATGAAAGTTCTTGAATGTTTGAAAAGCATCATATTGTTCTTCAATAAATAAACCCAGCACATTCTGGTGTAGTCATCAATAAATGTCATCATATATTTATTTCCATTTGCAGAAGGAACAGGCATTGGATCACATAAATATGAATGAAGGCTTCAAGTTTTCTATGTGCTCTTGAATGTGAATCATGAAAAAATTGTTTGCTATGCTTTCCTAGAATGCAAGCATCACATTGCTTAAATTTCCAAGGAATTGTAGGCAAACCAGCAACACCATTTTTCTTCAAAAAGTAGAGGCTGTCATAGTTCAAATATCCAAATCTAGCATGCCATAATAAACTTGATGGAAGTGTACCATCTTTATAATGAGAATTATATGCGAAATTTTGTGCACGAGTAGAGGTACCTTGCAGCTTGAGAAGCCTTTCTTCTTCTATTCCCCTCATGACAAATGAGTGGTCAGATGCTTTTCTCAACTCAAGTTTGCCATCAAGCATATGAATGGAGTGACCTTGCTAGCGGATGTGAACCAAGGACAACAAGTTTCTCTTCAGCTATGGGAGATATAGAACATGATGCAGAAGAAATTATGGAAGACTGAGCAATTTAAGCTTGATTGTGCCAAGCCCTGATGGCTTGATTTTTGATTGGTCTGCAAAGTATACTGCTCCATCAACATTGTTAGTAAATTCTTCAAAAAAATGTTTTCTGTGAGTCATGTGGAAAGTTGCTCCTGAATCAAGCAACCAATCATTTTTCCACGAAGCAAGTGAAGCATTGAATAAATCTTTATTTACTCCAATATTACATTGTGCCACAACATAGTGAGCAGATTTAGGGGCTTTACCTTTGTTTGTATCATCAGCTTTACCTTTCTGTTGGTTTCTTTGCTACTCAATTTTGTCCCAAGGTAACTTGCATGTAGAGGCATCATGTGATCCATTTCTTTTGCAGCATATGCAGTGAAAATCTGCCTTTTCTCTTTGAGAGTGTCTACCCCCTGACTCTGAAATATCTTCCTCTTCCTCTTCGACCACCTCTTCCTCCTGAAGAATCTTGAGTAGGATGCTTTTCTTTATGAGCAAGGCACACAGCGTCTTCAGAATATTCAGGGGTTGTCTTCTTTCCAAAAGCTTTCTCTCTTTCAGCAAATTTTTTCACACGAAAGTCAAAGGTAATGTCTTTAAGATTTCCACTTGCTTGTAATGACTCAAGATAATTGGAGTAAGTAGGATAAAGTGCCTTGAGAAAAGAGATAAGAGGAATATCCAATTCAACATTGGTGGTTTTGATATCATGCATTATAGACTTTACTTCAGATGCAAGAGCAAGAGGATCATTATTTTGCAATTCAAGAGTGAAGAGTTTAATCATGAGTTGAACAACTTCAAGTGCAAAATGTGAGTCATAGAGTTCTTTCAGCTTTTGTAAGGCTTCGAAACCAGTGGAATATGACGAAATATGGCGACTCACCTCTTCACTTACAGATACTGCAATTAATGCATAGGCTTTGTTGTTCTTATTTTCCCAAATGGCGAGCTCTTTGTCTGAGGTAGGTTATTCTGGCTCTTTGTCTCTGTCTCCAATGCACACTCCTTTCCACAATTCATTGAAAATGAGGGTGTGTTTTATCATCCGGGACCACTCAGAATAGTTTTCCTTGTCAGTGAGAACTATTCCCACAATGGATATGATTGAAAGCATACTGTAACAAAAAAACTTCTGCTGCAAAGTTTTACTCCTAATGGGAAAAATATAATTCTGATATGATAGGGCAGCAAATTCAAATGTCAATTTGCATTCAATATATGGTGAGTAATGGTGAATATATATGGCAGGGAGCGTAATATATGGTGAGTAACAAGGTAATACACAAAACTATGTATAAAAAGTGTACCAACGTAATACCACTCCCGCAACACTCCCTTTGCTTTATTGTGTTCAACAGAAATTAACCTTGAGGCCTCGCCTTGCAAATTTTCAATCTCATATCATATGTGGGAAACTGTGGGTAACCACACCAACCGATGGTCTTTAAAAGGAAACCACATTGTGATGATTGTATACATATATAGGGAGAATGCACCATAAACTGACACAAAAAAAAAGTTGCACAACGTTGGACACAAAACTATACAACAGAGGTATATATCAGTAGCATGATACCATATAGTATTTTGATACCAACAGCGTTCCGATACTAAGCGTGTAGTGGCCCTTCACACAACACTCTCTCACACTTCCAGCATCAGAATCATAACTCACTATAGTCTGGTCACTGTGAAGCCATGCTACCATTCAAATAAAAAATACAGAGTATTTTCTCATGTCCTCCAGTGATTAAAAGGTTTGTGCTCTTAGAAAAAGCACATGCTCGAACAATGCGCTTGTGCACAAAACAGTGCAACTCATCTCCTGTCAATGCATCCCATATTTTGGCACTAAAATCAGCGGATCCTGACGCTGCACGTAAAGCATGATTATCAAGACAACAACACACTCAACAACAGCACTCTCAGCAACACACTCAAGCACACATTCTTGAGGGATATGGGAAACACTTCGATTGGTCTCTGAAGGCAAAGTAATGGAAGCCAAAAAAATAACCAAAGAAATCTTGTTTATTTAAGCGCAGAAGGGCTCCAATATAGAGATGGTTTTGGAGTTTTTTTTTTTACACTCACAGCAAGACAAGGATTAGGATTCTTCTGTCTACCTCCAACAATTACGACTGACAATTCCTCCAACGCCTCTGGAAACATCCACAAATGCAAGGAAGATATTATAGCAGAGAAGCACAGGGTAAAAAATGTCGGTCAGAGAAGAGGGCGCAGAAAATTATTGTGGTAGAGAGCCGAGAGAGAAAATATGGTAGAACACTGATACAAGGAGTTACACAAAACTTAATTTTGGGAGCTGGCTTTAATACCATGTCAGGCTAGGTAGTAACTCCATGAATTCAATTCATTTTATTCCTTCAGGTTGGTCTTTATTATATACATGAGGGAGAAACTGTTCACTTCATCTCCCGATGATTGTTCATATTCTTTATTATTTATTTACATTAATTACATTCACCCAATCTTGATGATTTGGTATCAACCGTGTTCGGTAGACCCGATAATATATAGACACAGTTTAATGGGATTTGAAATCCGTTATTTCATTATAGCATATTGGATGTGATATAGGCATATGTTAAAGGAACTTGCAAAAGACGAAGACTGCAATTAGTGATAAAGGAGCCTCGAAAGTTGTGAAAGAACCATGAAATAGGCATAAAAAATGTGTTTTATGTGTATTTCCCTTATAAAGGGTTTATAATAAGACAAAGAGCCGATACTTGTTTTTATGTGTAAGTCTAACCTTGTCATAAGATAATGTGGGAACTGATTATATATGCGGCATAAGGGTTAGTGGAAGGTTTATGAGGGTCTATAAAACAGGACTACTGTATGAATTCATCCTGCCGGGGTTTATTTAAAGGAGCCTTAACTGTAAAGGTGTGAAGACTAATACGCGCAAGGGAACCTTGTTCCAGATAGCCTTGAGTCATTACTTTTTAATTTTTTTATCCCAGATTCAAATGGTCTTTCATCAATAATTTTCTAAATATTTTTATTTTAAAAGAAACCAGACAGTATGAAATTCACACTGTGGTTGACTAGTTCAGAAAATATATTCTCTGACATTCTCATCAGACGTATTAGGGTTTTCTTTTAAGATGGCGTAGCTTAAAAAGACCCGTTTCTTGTTTTATAAAGATGTCTATTTAGATAAATAAATTAAGAGAAAGATAACTCACTGCCACCCTGAAAAAAAAAATGTTCTATTTATAATGAAAAGGGTACCTACCAGCTTTAAGGCGCCATCTCCGCGTTTCCAAAAGCGGTTATCCAAACTGGGCAGTGGAACTTGAATCTATAGCACCTGTTAAGTGCTCATTTTTTATTTATGACTCAAAAGTGTGCGAAAATTAATACATATATCTTATTGTTTGTCAATTTAAGTTTCTTTGTTTTTAGTTTTAGTTTCGGTGATGATTCTAGTACATAGTTCTAGTTTTAGTGATGATTGTAAACGATATCAGATATTTTCGAAAATCTGGTAGGCTGAAACGGCTTTTTAGTGTGGTAGTAAGATTTAGGCTTCTTACGACTACTTTAAAGGTGAGATAAGATACACTTGAATCTGATAAATATGGAAGTTTATTTGATTACTAGAACCATGAGTTGTTAAGTAATGTAGTTTTCTTTTAATAACATATCAATGAGCTGTTTTGGGTAGTGCATTCTTCTTATAATAATAATCATTATTTTGATTATCACCTTTTAGTTGTGCAATCTTTGTAAAAAGTCAGAAGTCATGAGGTCTTTATATTCTATGTTATCATTTTATAAACGAATGGGATGCTCAAAATCGGTTCTCTTGTTAACCACAGTAGTTGTCAAAATCAGTGTCTTCTTTGGATAAAGAGAGTCTGAGGGGGCCTTTTCCTTTCTTTATTTTTTCAAAAAAAAATCGCATTTTTGCTATTTCATTTGAAATTAAAAAAAAATACAATCTTTTAACTATCTAATTGTAAGTTTGTCCTGACATTATGTTTTACTCTGATTAATTTACATAAAAAATCTCTGTATTTTGTGGAAACAAAATGCCCTGATTTCTGATTCCTTTAAGTTATAATTTCATCAACACTACACGGACAAAACAAGTTGTTGACAATATGTCAAATTTCCGATTCTGAACCAAATTATTCGAACAACTCCCAAGCGTTTGTTGCCATCTTCTTCACGAATTGAGAACAACGAATGAAAAGAATTGATAACGACGTACTTCATTTATCGAGAACACCTGCATTAAAATTCAAATCAAGTTAAAGGGAAAACAAAATAGTATATCCAACTAGATTAAAAAATATACACAATGCGACGTGATGATTTTAAAAAGTAACGTACATTCGACATGGAAGTGGAGTATATATTTACTTAATTTTCAGCATCATCAAACAAAATTGGTATGGCTTCTCAATGGAGAAGGATAAGATTGCATGGGCATCTTCTCCAGGTTTTCTTTGGCTCCCAAGGATGGAAAACAACATACAATGCTCCCTGATATTTCAGAATTCTATCATAACTTGGTTGTAAAATAAATCATCAATTACGGTTATCCATTAATTTATGTCTGTTTAGTTAGGGTTATTTAACAAAAACCGTTCCAATTGGAATTACCCCCCAGCGGTTTGTAAGAACATGCTTACAGTCCAAGTCACTTGAATACATATTCCAACAGAAATTTAATGCAGTCAAAAATAAAAAATTAAAAAGCCAATCTAAAACGAATATGAAAGCTACAGCAGCAACAATTGCTAGCAAATAAACTCTAGAGGCTACCTAATTTAATCCTTGCTATTCACTCACAAAATCTCGCAATATTGATTATCTATGGCGAAGTCAGAAGTTCTAAAATGAACTCCAGAATTGACTCAAAGAATCAGTTAATTCAATCTTTGTCATATCCTCCTGCAGGAAGCCAAGGATCTATCTTCTCTATGAACTGTGAGATTCGATTTAATTCGATATTTCGAAGAAGCCGAAGATGGGTTCCCAATCATGTTTGTCGATACTTTCGATTATGTTATTAGTCAATCTATTTAGGGATCTAGAAGATGGGGTCTATAAGATTTTGGTAGTGAATCTATTTATGCGCTGTCTAAGACGTTAGTCGTGAATCCCAAATAGGTTAACTTTCATATTTCTTCTTAAGCATGTTCTCAGGTCCACCTTCAGCCCTCATCTTCCTATGAGCTATTTGGCTACTTACCGTGGTTATTAGCCCTTATATTTGAACACTAAAACATTAGATACTGGAAGAGCCTGTCCTTATGTTCATAAGGAGATTAGATATCTGTAATTATATAACAAGAGTGGAATAAATTGGCATCATTTGTATTGGTTTTGATATATGTAAATATTTTTGGTTTTTACCACTACTGATGTTTGATTATCAATGTAATTTTTAAATAATATTAAATTCGTAAATACAGTGAAGGTGTTATTTTAGGGGACTTCCTTAATTTAGGGGATGGATGGATGTCCATCGTCCTTTGTAGAAAGCCAATCACAATTAACCACATGTTCTTTCACTCCTAGTTGTCTCTTTGTTGTGGCAACCCTCATCTCCGCGGGCATGGCGTGGTTGGATGATGCCATAGATCTAGCTTCCACAAGTGGTTTTTGTAAGAGACACGAATTGGAAAATGAACTTAAGTTTATTAAGATATCTCCCAAAGAATGATGTGCAATGTGTACATATTAATACAATATGAAAATTGTTGGTTTTCCACATTTTCTTGGACTCTAATAACTAATCTCCATAACATACACTAACCCAAAGTATAATATCAAGGATTAGGTATCTAACATCCCCCCTCCTTAATCCGGAGGTATGTATCAAAGTCTAAGAATGAGAGCTAAAAATGCAAAAATGTGAGTAAGTTTTATGGTGGTTTTTAAGAGAAAACGACAAACGCAACAAGAATGTGGGAGAACTCAAAATAGAAACCAATGATTGTTTAAGGATGGCCACTAACTTTAAAACTATCATAGAAGTTCCTCAAACAAACCAACTTTTGAACTATCAAAGTAGTTCCTAGAACAATTACTATATTGGCATCTTCTACTAGCAGAAGTGCTCTTTCACAAATATCAACATGCCAAAAACATGTATGCTCATAGAGAAAATTCTCATGAAGCATAAATCAAAATAACTCTGTCTACAATTTTGAATGTGTTTTTTGAACTCGTACTCTAGGTTTCTGCAGTAAACTCTGGTTATCTTTGTTTCATGATCACTTGACAAATATTTGAACCTATAGGAGACCATCAATTCCATCAGTTCCCCCCTTGTTAGATATATGGTGAGACGATGAAGTACTCTGCATTGTAACATTAGTCAATACTCTTGAACATATCTTGTGGTATGACTTGTATATCTTCTTGGTTATTTTAGACCAATCCTAAAAAGCAATCTATCAAAAATTAATTGTCTCTTTTGCAATAGTCTTATGCTTGAATGATCTGTTTGAATGATGATTATTCTTTCCACAATGTTTAGAAGGATAAAGATCTTAACAACGATCTTTCTCATGTCCAACTTTATCAGAATATTGACATCTAACAATTTATTGTGGGACATCATCATCTGAAAATCCAAAACTACAAAAATGTATAAGTTTTGAAAAATCAGGGACATGAAAAGAAACATACTTATTATATCCCACAACAGATTTATTTTTGTTATGCACAAGTCCTTCCCAAGGTCTTATAATGGTTTTGGTAATGACAAGTTTCATATATTTATGCAAATAACCCTTGCATACACTTGGTTTGGTGGTACACTAAGCTACCCCATTATCATTTTTTAATTGTTGATCAATCTTTGAGTCATGCTCAAACATGTTGTTCTAAACAAAAAACAAGTTTACATTTACAATTCATCTTTAGTTCCCTTATTTCATCCTTTTGTAACTACGACTTCAATTGAAGAAATTCAAATGTCTTATGTACATCATGTAGATCAGATTTGATATCGGTGAGAATAAATTTGTTGATATTTACTATGTCATCATCATTAGATTGTATCAAAGTATTTAACAACTCTAATACATTATCAAGCTTGATAAAACTAAGGGTGTGAGCTTCAATTGAAAATGCACCCATTTTACAATGTAATTCAACAAGTAAAACTTACTGCAAATTATTGATATTCTTGATATTGTCGACCAACAAACTATATGATGTTATCTTCTTACTGTCCAACAAGTGCAGTGAGTATCAAAACCTCCAAAAACACTTTTCTCTTGCTCTCGTAAAAATAAATAAATTACCAAGCACAAGGATTTGAACTTGTGACCTTTTATATACAAAATATAACTATATGATATTTTCTAATCATGACACCTTCTTTACAAGTTCAGTTTCATCATGCATACTCTAATTATCCGACCATTAATAGTCAAACCATTTCTTCTAAGAAGTAAATCAACCTCAGACTCGAAAAACATATTGATCATTCTTTATTTAAATCTTAAAACCCCCTCGATGGAAGGAAAAACAACAATCCTGCAAACTTTAAAATTTCCCAACTTTTGGTGAAACACACCAAATCTACTTACTAAGGTTGGACTACATATTCAACAATATATTTGAAGGCTAATATATTTCACCAACTCCATCCTTCATAGATATCATTTCTCAACATTTATTAAATAAAATTTAATTCCATTTCTTAATCACTTACAACATGACATCAAGGTAAATAAGTGTTTGGATGTAACGAAAATTTACATTTCTCACCAAGATTATTTTGAACTTCTTTGGCATTTGTGGCCTTCTTGCCATCAATGGTGGAGCCCTCACACTGCTAATTCAAAATTGGCAGTTGAATATCTATTCCCACTTCAATCATAACAATTTATACGGGTTTGAATTCTTCCAATGTCCTTATAGATACAAATGACTCCTTACAAACTTTAAAACCAATATGAACCAAAAACAACAACATCGAAACATCATTACTCATATAAATATTGATTGTAGTACAAAGAATGCATCATGCAATTGAAATATATTGATGAGTCATCAAAGGTTAATTAGCTAGACAACATGTAGGGTGATAAGTGATACAAACAACACACAAAAAAACATTATTCATAGCCACAAAACATTCGTCAGTGGTCTTAATACAACACACACAATAGTTGGAAAGAAAATATATCCATGCACTCTCATACAACTTTTCTTCCTAATCAATGTGTTCCTAGGCATTTAACTCCCTTTTAAATATCATTCATAAGAAATTGACTGAGTATCTCCTAGAAAATAGTGCAAGAATTTCACCTTAATGATAATGGAGTAGACCATGAAGTCCTTACATCTATAAATGAGATTTCCATAATACCAGAAAACCTCTGAAAACTTTCTTCATCTCCTATCACTCCTCCTAATTGTTCTCCATCGCTTTATACTATTAGGGGCTCAACATGATAGAAATATTCCAAAAAAAAATATGAACTTAATGCATTCTAGTCACCCCCTAATTTCTTGTTTGAGATTGAAGATCGAAATTATGGAGATTGGCTTTGGATCAAGGCTCCCTCCTCCATAGTGGCTACAAGGAGCATAACTCACCCTGTGGAATCCTCTGCTTCGTGTGGATCTTTCTACGTACCCACTCACGGTAGAAAATGCAAACGTCACATGCAACGCAACATCTCTTGCAGGTTATGGACTTGGGATAATCGTGGTGGGCCTTTCAAGAGGTGGCATACTTCTCCTCCAAGTGGCAGTTCGATTCAAACTTTCTCGGCCCTCAATGGTTGCAACTCCTCCTTCAACATTCGGACTAGCACCATTCACCCTCAAGAGTGCATACATTCATGGCCACAAAGCTAGTGCTTCATTCTATTTCAATAAAGAGGATAATTCATGCTCTAATACTCCTTAAACCAATGTTGTGATACCATTGTAGGACACACGAATTAGAAAATTAACTCAACTTTATTAAGATATCTCCCAAATAATGATGTACAATGTGTACATATTAATACAATATGAAAATCATTGATTCAGTTTCCATGTTTTCTTGGACTCTAATAACTAATCAAAATAACACACACTTACCCAAACTATAATCCCAAGGATTAGGTGTCTAACAGTTTTGAACATTCCAACCTTACTTACATGTTCGTGTAACAAAGAATTGAGCAATTTGGTTCAACGTAGGATCCTCGTAATGTCCCCTACTCACTTTGCGATTAGGAAAATCTCTATATTGGGAGCCATTTCCAATTGCACCAAATTGAAGGCGTTGGATTTCTCCAAAAACCACCTTACAGGTACTCTACCTCCAACCATTGGCCAACTTTTCCAGACTTTAACATTCCTTAATATAAATAAAAATGCCATTAATGGCCCCATAACCCAAGAAATCAGAAATCTCTCTACACTAATTCAAAAGTAGGTGCCCTTCCTTATTCCATCAAAACCTGCTTGATCTGTAAGTTCACATTCTGAATGGAAATAGATTACATGAAACATTTCTTGAACCAAAGCCTCGTATATATGTATCTCTTTGATAAAAATCTACCTGGATCAATTCCTGATATCATCGACGTTCTTAATAACCTCAAAGAGCTCAACTTAAGTATGAACATATTTCATGGAAGAATACCACCACAAATTGGGAAGTGTCAATATCTGGAGCTCCTTGATCTCTCACAGAACAATCTCTCTAGTGACCTGACTTCGAGGTTGCAAATCTTCGAAACCTACACCTTAGAACAAACTCACTCATGCCACAATTGGCTTGAGCCCCACCAAACAATGTGCAATGTAGTCATGCAGAAGTATGATGCATCTATAATTCCACCTATTTATACATGTATATAGATATATGCATCAAAAAATATGATGCCTCTTCAATACCTTTTCGCTCTCACCATGTAGTATGTATGTAATTCCATCAATTTTTTTATACTTGTATATAGATATATGCATCAATAAATATGATATATCTTCAATACCTTTTCACTATCTCCATGTAGTATGTATGTATGCAAGCAAGAAACGTCCAAGAAATCATAATAGATTTTTTTACTGAATATATATGTTTATCAAGGTTTGGATTTGGATTGATGGCAAATGAGCAATGGTTATTCTTTAAAAATATTTCATGATTCTCAATATGCACAAAAGGTTTATATTTTATAAAACTTTTCTCATCAATTAGAATTTAGTAAATATGTATCATTTGTTCTTGGAAAACTATAGTAAATATGTATCATTTCTTCTTAGGAAACTGTAAGACACAGTCCTTGCTAAGAATCTTAAACCCTACATGTATATTGTTTATATATATATTAAATTATGCAACTTTAGATAAGAAGTAATATCATAGGAAACTTTACTTATATTTAAAATTTGTACATAACTCTAATGAGACTTATAATTGGAAAAAAAAATATATATTTAGAACAAAATTAGCCCTCTTTATATATATAATTATTATTTCTATTTAATAAATATAAAGTCCATATATAAATAAGTAAAAAAAATTAATTTTAATTATTTTATATTATATCTCTATTATATAATTTCCATTTAAATATTTAAAATTAATATTTTTAATATAATAATAATAATAAACTTGTTGAGAAATGTCAACAAGAAATTACAGTTTAATTTGTCCTTGAATTAAACTCAGAATTAAAATCAATTTCTATTCTCATAGCAACTTGTAAATAGTTAATTAAGTTTAATTAACTTATAAATTTCGAGTTGGAAGTCTTTCTGTAGTCATGCATATGTTCTCCCTATGTTTTAGGGGTCCAGTATTGTAGGTTTTAACCCCGTATACAAATTACCTGCATACGATTCTAGAACACAGAAAATAAATAATGCAAGAGCATAACACATAAAACACATATACACAGAGATTTTCCCCTAGATCCCAAAACTGGGACTACTAGCTTGATTTTTCATTATGCTCCTTCCAATGTTACAATACATATCTATACATGCCAAAGCATCCAATACCATGGACCGAAAACCATCACGTCCAAAACCATGTGCAAAAATCATGCACAAAACCATAGGCAGGTCCGCCCAACCTAACATAGTGTCCAAAACCAAAATATTCCCATAGAGTGGGGTTACCTGCACCCCTCAAACCCCCTGTGACTCCCCCCACTATGCAATTGGCGTAACGAAGGGGGGGCTCCGCCCCGCTTCTAAACCCCCCCATTAACTATGTGGGCTAGTCGTGGAAAGAACATAACAGAACCCAACATTCTCCCACTTGTTGTTTTCTTTCCACAAGGGGCCACACGAGAGCTTAATCATTTATCTAGCCCTGCAATGCCCATTGTTTCTCTACACCAAGAGAACTTATCAAAGCTCACAGATTTTGTCAATGCATCTGCAGTATTCTTCAAAGTGTCCACCTTTACGAGAAACACCTTTTTGTCTTCTATCATATCCCTCACAAAGTGATATTGAACATCAATGTGCTTTGTCTTTGAATGGTAAGCAGGGTTATTTTCCAAGAAAATTTCACTTTGGCTATCACAGTCTATCCTTATAGCTCCCTTTACTAACCCCATACTTCAACACAATCTCTGCAACCAAACTGCTTCCTTGCTTGCATGAGTAGCTGCCATGTATTCTACCTCTGTAGTTGATAGTGCCTCTATAGATTATTTCTTACTCATCCAACTGACTACACCTCCAAATAGGTTAAACACATACCCACTTGTAGATCTTCTCTGATCCAGATCTCCTGCCCAATCTGCATCAACAAATCCATCAATATCCAACACCCTGTCAAATCCTGGTCTTCCTTGGTAGCACAAACCATAATCACTAGTGCCACGCAAATACCTGAAAACCCGCTTCACTGTTGTCCAGTGCTCCTTCCTTGGTTTTGACATAAACTTGCTCAATACTCCCACTGCATGTGTAATGTCTGGTCTAGTACAGACCATTGCATACATTAGGCTACCGACTCCACTTGCATATGGAACATGGGACATGTAATCTTCCTCTTTTTGTGTCTTAGGACACTATTCGGCAGATAACTTCACACCTATAGGAATAGGGACCTTCACCGGTTTACTATCTTGCATATTAAACCTCCGTAGTATTGTCGAGACATACTTCCTCTGGTTTAAACAGAGCTTTTTTGCCTGATCTCTTTTAATTTCCATGCCCAAAATATATTTTGCAGCACCAAGATCTTTCATGTTGAATTTGGAGGACAATTGGGTCTTCAAATCCTAGATAATTTCTTTGTCATTTCCATCCAGCAACATATCAACCACATACAAGACCAGATAAATAACACGGTCACCAATTAATTTAAAATACACACAGTGATCTTCTTTGCTTCTGGTGAAGCCAAGACCCCATATAAATGTATTAAATTTCTAATACCACATCCTTGGTGACTATTTTAACCCATACAATGACTTCTCTAACTTGCATACCAGTTCTTTCTTACCCTTCACTGCAAAGCCTTCAGGTTGCTTCATGTATATTTCCTCTTCTAGATCCCTATGAAGAAATGTTGTCTTCACATCCATCTGTTCTACCTCAAAATCAAAAGTAGCAGAAACAGATACAAGTAATCTAATAGAAGTTACCTTGGCAACAGGAGAAAAAATATCACTAAAGTCAATTCCCGACATCTGGGAATAACCTTTTGCTACCAACCGAGCTTTGTATTTCTACACCTTTCCTTCTACATTTGTCTTCTTTTTGAACACCCATTTGTTACCAATGGGTTTGCTTCTAGCTGGAAACTCCACTAGATCCCAAGCCTCATTTTTGTGCAAAGATGCCATTTCATCAACCATGGCCTCTTTCTAGAGTTTTCCATCCTCTGAATCTACTGCTTCCTTCATAGTTCTGGGATCATTGTCAGTAATAGATAAAGCAAAATTTGAATAAAAAACAGATGGACTATACCTTTCTGGCTTCCTTCTTTCTCATACTAACCTTCTGACACCCGGAGTTTGTGGCTCTTCATCTTATGATTCCTCCTCTATTGTAGAGTCTGATTCTTCCTCCTTAAGCTCAAACTCTATCTTCTCAGGTTCCTTTGGTTGGACTTCATGTTTAATAACATATTTTACCTCTCTGAACACCACATTTCAGCTGTACACAACCTTCCTTATTACTGGGTTCCAAAGCTTATAATCCTTTAAACCATCCTTATACCCAATAAAGATGCATTTTTTAGATTTACTATCCAACTTGGTTTGTTTCTCCTTTGGAACATGTACATATGCATCACATCCAAATACCCTCAAATGTGAAAGAGAGGGTTTCTTACCAGTCCATATCTCCTATGGAGTCTTATCCTCCAAAGCTGATGAAGGTGATCTATTGACCAAGTAACATGTTGTCTCCACCGCCTCTGCCCAGAATTCATGTCCTAACCTAGCACCACTGAGCATGCTTCTTGCCCTTTCCATCAGCATCTTGTTTATTCTTTCTGCAACTCCATTTTTCTGAGGTGTGTATGGAGTATTTTTATGTCGTGCTATACCACACTTCTTACATAATTCTTCAAATTCCTTACTGAAAAACTCTCCACCATTATCTGTCCTCAACACCTTTATCTTCTTCTTTGTCTTGTTTTCCACCAGAGCCTTAAATTCCTTAAATCTATCAAAGACTTCAGATTTCTTCTTAAGGAAATATATCCATGTATTCCTTGAGAAGTCATCTATAAATGATACATAGTACACTGACATAACCAGTTATGGAACCTTCACAGGTCTAAACACATCACTGTGCACAAGTTCTAATATCTTTTTCACCCTCTTACCACCAGAAGGGAAACTCACCCGATTATGCTTCCCATATACACAATTTTCTCTCCAATATGTCCAAGGCTTTGATGCCACAACATGGTCTTCTCTCCAAAGACCACTAGATTTTCTACTCCACTTTTACGAACCATAAAGCTGTTGCACCTATCAACAACAGTGCTACCTTGTAGCTTGTACAGAGCTCCTAGCCGAACTCCCCGCATCAATACCAGTGCTCCCCGAGCCATCTTGCAGGTATCCTTCTTGAACGTTGTTTTTACACCTGCATCATCTAGCTTGCTTACAGAAATTAGATTTCTGGCTAATGCAAGAATATACAGAACACTTGGAAGGGTTATAACCCTTCCACCTTGGAACTTCAACTTTACTTTTCCGTGACCAACGATTTTAGCCTTCCTGTTATCCCCCAAGAAGACATCACCACCATCATATTTCTCATACTCACAGAACCATTCTCTATGGGGAGTGAAGTGAAAAGATGCACCTGAGTCAATCAACCATGCCTCATGATCTACATGTGTACTTGAAGAAGCCAAGTACATATCCCCACCTTCATCTGAGGTGGTTTTCGCCTCTGTAGAAGGAGCATCATCAGATCCCTTTCCTTTGTCAGGAGCTTTAGATTTACAGTCCCTTTTGTAGTGCCCTTCCTTTCTGCATTTCTAGCACACCATCTTTACAGGTTTTCCTGGCGATTTAGATCTCCCACTCGATGACTTACTTTTGTTTCTGTTCTGGGACCATCCTTGTATAGACAAGGCATCACCATTCTGTCTCTCCATATTTTTCTATCTCATCTCCTCCGTCAACAAGGATGAGACTATTTCATCAAACTGCAAGGCAGTTGCATTGCTACCTATTGCAATAACCAAACTATCCCATGAATTTGGTAGAGAACACAACAAACTCATGCTCTTATCTTCATCTGAAATTTTGATATCAATAGATGATAACTGACTTACCACGGTATTAAATGCATTCAGATGCTCTCTCACCAAGTCTCCATCTTTCATCTTCATGTTATACAACTTTTTTCGTAGGAATAATTTATTCACCAGAGACTTAGATTGATACAAAGTCCCTAACTTGTCCCACAAAGCCTTCATCGTAGCTTCCCCTGATATATTCAGCAATATTGAATCTGAGACACATAATCGTATTGTGCTCTTTGCCTTTCGATCCATCTTCTTCCATTCTTCATCAGATACTCCCGTTGGTTTAGTACCTGGATCTGCCGCGATCCACTGATCTTTATCCACCAATAGATCCTCCATCTTGAGTTTCCACGACTCAAAACTCTGATCATTAAATTTCTCGATCTCTATCTTTCCACTTCTCGCCATATTCTTTCACCACCAGAATCGATCCCATAGATCTCCCACTGAACGGGGTCTACCACAGGCCCAAGACAAACCCCTCAGCAACAAAGGCATCCCCTTGAAGCCAAAATAGCTCTGATACCAAATGTAGGTTTTAACCCCATATAGAAATTACCTGCATACAATTCTAGAACATAGAAAATAAATAATACAAGAGCATAACACATAAAACACATATACACAGAGATTTTCCCCTGGATCCCAAAACCGAGACTACCAGCTTCATTTTTCATTATGTTCCTTTCAATGTTACAATACATATTTATACATGCCGAAGCATCCAATACCATGGACTGAAGGCCATCATGTCCAAAGTCATGGACCGAAAACCATCGCGTCCAAAACCATGTGTGAAATCATGAAAAAAACCATAGGTAGGTCTGCCCAACCTAACATAGGGTTCAAAACCACCCTGACCCCTTTGAAGTTGAAGCAGTTACATTCTGGACAATTTCCAAATAGTTACTTTAAAAAAACATCATTTCAAACCATGTTTCCCATCATTGGTGGGGGGGGGGGGGGGTTGATAGAAGTGGAAAATTTCTAATTTTATTGAACTACCTATACATGCTACACAATTTTCTGTTACATCTCTGAAATCAATCTTTACATTCTGAAGAAGTAGTTTTTGTTTATTTATTGTTATCTTTGTTTGCCATTATAGAAACTAGTTAAAGGCTTGTCCTTGTTTAGAAGTTTATACATTTAGTTCTAGTGTTCCAATATATATATTATTGAATGTAGGGCTAAATGATCTTGCTTGATTGTTGTTAATTGAAAGATTTTCTTTGATTTAGTGATAGTCAACGTTTTACATTAACAATTGAAAATGTTATGTTATGATCTTTTGTACTGTGTAATAGCACCAATGTTTAAGAAAATATAAAGTTTTACTTTGTCATTGTAGATTTCAATTTCAATATTTACTATTGAATGTGTATATCTGCAAAGGTTTAAAGTAGAATATTAAGAACATTTGTACTTGTTGCATGTGTCTTATGCAATACTGAAATGACTGGTATCTTTTAGTTTTTATTTTACTTTTACTTTTTATTATTATTTTCTTTCTTTTAACTTCCCATCTATCCATTTTTCATTCATGTGTTAGCTTCTTCATATCACTAGGATTGTATTTCTAATACCATTATTGAATTAAAGTGTTATTATTCACTTCTGTTAATGCCATGCCTTACTACAACCAACAATTATCTATATTTGACCTTATATTATTTTCTTTTTGAAAATTAAATAATTGATCATCAGGAATACCTATTGTGGTGCATAGGAGGTTAGTCGTAGCACCTAGAGTGGGAGGACTCCATATTCCTTAGTGAATGGATATTCATTTCATTAATATGTGGGGACGATTTGAGTACCAACATTCTTTTGGAACCATTGTCAGGAAACGACTAGTTTAAATCAATAGATAACTAATTCTAACCTTGTTCAACTACATATTCTTTTTGGTTTGGCTTATCAATGCTGCATATTAAATGGCTTATATGAACTCTCCTTACAAGTATCTCGAGCACACCAAGAACTTTGCTAGAATTGGGAAGTGTTGGTGCAAGAAGACAAGTGAGCACAACCAAACCCAACGCCCCTGAACGACGACAACCATTGAGTGTTGAAGCCTATAACGGAAGTGCACATCCATCACTACCTTGGTACTCCATCAAACACGCCTTGTAATTTTCGTATGAAGTTAATTAAAAATAAATCTGTAAATTTGTACAGTTAAATATTTTTTTTTTGCTTTCCGATTCCCGTCCAATTTGGATAGTCCCTGGAGGTTGACTAGATGCACGTCTGAGGTCATTCACTTTCCTCTAGAGGACCTTGATTTTCTAGCCACCATAGCAAACAAGAGGAGACGCCTTAACGAGTTCAGGAAGAATAACCATTTGTCTCCAAATCTCAGGATATTAGAATCCTCTGTTTCTCTCCGCTCAATTTCACGAGCCATAGCTCCATCATCTTCTTCTCAATCTAGTCTGTCATCCTTCCCTCTTCCATTTATGCCACCAAACAGCCCACCCCCCCCCCACACCAGTATTTCCTCCCCTCTCGTCCTTCTCAACTATCTCCTTCACCCGTGAATGCTTGGGTGAACTTTCGTTATTTCCCCCTTGATTTACAAGGGGCTTTACGTGATTTACCATTGAAGTATGATAAAAAGTTTCGTAGGTTTGACAATGAAGGGGACCAAACCATCGAAGAACATGTAGTCAAATTTCAAGACTACTATGAGAACCTAGGTGTTGAATACGACAACATCTGCATGAGATTGTTCGTGCAAATCCTGGAGGGTGAGCCCCACAAGTGGTTTAGGACCCTTCCACCAAATAGTATTAACACCATGGATATAATTATCGAGCTCTTCTCTCAATATTGTGGTGTTAAGAAAAATAACCAATTATGGCTTACGAAATTCTCCGCCCTTAAATTGAAACCTAATGAGTTTATCTTTGATTTTAATAAATGATTTACCAAGTGTTATAACCATTTTCCCGACGATGTTCAGACTTTTGATACTACTACTGATACTTCTACCGAACCACCGAAGAACATGTAGTAAAATTTCAAGACTACTGTGAGAACCTAAGTGCTAAATGCAATGATATCTACATGAGATTGTTCATGAAAATCCTTGAGGGCAAGCCCCATAAGTGGTTTAGGACCCTTCAACCAAATAGTATTAACACCATGGAGAAAATTATTGGGCTCTTCTCTCAATAATGTGGTGTTAAGAAAAATAACCAGTTATGGCTTATGGAATTCTCCGCCATTAAATTGAAACCTGATGAATCTATATTTGATTTTAATAAATGTTTTACCAAGTGTTATAATCATTTTCTCACTAATTTTCGGCCTTCTGATACTACTACAACACTTGACGATGACTTATCTTATGCCTTGCGAGAAAGTGAACCCACCACATTGGCCAATGCCCAAGCTAAAGCTTGTGCTTGTGAAGGAAACATCATTACTACAGGAAAACGACTCTCCCGAGACACTAATTCTAAGGGGAAGAAGAAATTATTTGACATGTCACCTCAACATTCTAATGCTTCCACCTCCCAAGAACATAAAATCGAGGGAATTTCGAAGCTTATGAAATATTTTGCTACTAAAATCCAACACTTGGAGGTGGGAAATAGAGCATTTCCCCTAGCCCCCATGAACCCCTTAGTGAAACCTAATTTTTTTCCTAACTTGTTGAATTGAAATCCAAAATTTCCCCCTAGAAATTCAGCCCTTTTCAATTGTCCTCATCCCCAACAAATGTTGTAGAGAGGACAGAGGCCAAATGAGCTACTTGTTTAGCCTCTCGTCAAGAATAACGCCAGTCTTGTTGATGAGTATGATGAAACCAATTAGCTCATGAACCCTAAGGAAGGAGAGTTCCCCAATGTAAATTATATTAATTCCTTCGACATGTCATTGCAAGATACTCCTGAATATCTGGAGCAGGATTTTTGAGAGCCTTAGCTTCAATGTTTCGTAGAACAACTAGAAGTCAAGTTTCACCATAAGTATAATCTTAGGCCCAAAATGAATCAGATATCTCAGAAGGAACCGACTCATCAACCTCTCCAAGTTAAGGACAAACCCTTTTTACCTCCCGAACCTAACCATGTAGAGGTAGATCCACCTTTTCCTAGAAAATTTAGCCCGCAAAACGAATTAAACAGACTCTGGATTAGTATCTCGTTAACTGAGGTAGTAAAGCTTCTTAATTATAAGCAGGAAATTGACCCCTTCTTTAAAAAATCCTAAAGAAAACCTTAGGAGATGGGGTTCGATGACGTTATACATATCCAGGATGATGCCCCTATGATCTCTCTCAGTCTTGCAGAACAAAAAAATGGCAATTTGATTCCTCCTTTTTATATCAGTTTGAAAATCCACGTCTGAAACCTTCACAACTACGTGATACACTTGGGTGCTTCCCACAAGCTTATTCCAAAAGAGATCACAGATAAACTCGAACTGAATATAACCCAGTAATATCATGATATGTATTCCTTTGATTCTCGCACGGTAAAGTGTTTAGGTGTAATTAAAGACCTAGTGGTAGTTTTGGCCTAGGTTCCGGTCAAAAGCCTTGTTATGGATGTGGTTGTGGTTGATGTTCCCCTAAATTATTAGATGCTCTTGTCTAGGAGCTAGGGAGGAAATCTCAGAGTATTGCTGCAACTAGACCTTTCTTATGCCACCATTCCAATGTTTGGAGGAGGCACTCACCACCTATATAGAGAGTCTAGGCTAACTCATACCATTAGTTTAGAGCAGCACCTCGAGAATTCCCTAGTATATAATTTTCAGGATTATACAAGAAACTTATTATTTACTATGTCAGAGGAAGAAAAGGCTCTTATGTCTGAGAAGGATACCTCCGTTTCTTTGAACCTAATTTTCTTTGGAAAATGTATTTCGATGGGGCTTCTTCCAAAGAGGGGTCTGGCACTAGTGTCATTATAATACCTCCCTCTAAAAGAAACACATCCTTTTCTTTCAAATTGAGCTTTGAAACCACTAATAAAAAAACCGAATATGAAGCCCTAGTTCTTTGGTTAGAGATGACACACAAAATCAATATTAAGAATTTATTGATATATAGCGACTCCTAATTAGTGATCAAGCAAGTGACGAACAAATGCCAAACCAAACACCCTCTTTTGCCTGCTTACAAAAATAAGTTTGGGATCTAGTGTCCATATATATAGATTGAAGTTGTAAGCATTTCCCCCATCGTTGAGGCTAAAATGGTTAATATATCCAAGCTACTCCCACCCCATGTTAAATATCAATACATTTATCTTCTTTCAAAATATAATGACATCTTCGCTTGGTCTTATGATGACCTTAAAGCCTAGAACCAGAATATAAACAAACATCGGATTCCTCCAAAGGAAGGAGTTAAGCCTTTTAGGAAAAATCTTAATCACATTAATCCTCTATCACTTCCTCCTATAGAAAATGAAATCAACAATATTTTAGATGCAAAGATAATCATCCCATTATGATGTTCAACCTTGGTAGCCAATTTGGTCCCCATCAGAAAGAAAAATGGCAATATTTGGCTCTATATAGACTTTAGGAATCTCAACCGAGCCCCGCTTAAGGAAAATTATCCTCTCGCTAAAATGGATGTTATTCTCCAACGAGTAGTTGGCGCTACCCACATTTCTATGATGGATGGGTTTTTTGGTTATAACCAGATAGTTTTCCACAAAGACAATATGTATAATATTTCCTTCACAACCCATTAGGGTACGTTCATCTATGGAAAATGCCATTCATGTTGATGAATGCTAGAGAAACCTTCCAGAGGGCAATGGAAATTTCCTGAGAAAGATCAGTTCATGTTTATTTATCTAGATGACATGATCACATTCTCTTCAAGCGATGAGCAACACCTCAAGCATCTAGAAGTGATTTTCCAAAAATGTTGTAGGTTTGGTCTTTCTCTGAACCCCAAAAAATATTTATTTGCTACTCCAAAGGGGAACTATTGGGACACATTGTGTCACAGCATGGTGTTAGAATCAACCTGAAAAGTGTGCAAGTGATACAAACTATTTCCCTAACCCATACAAAGAAATAAGTTCATGATTTCTTGGGGAAAATCAATTTCTTGTGACATTTTATTCCCAATTTCATGGAAATAGTAAAAAATATCACCCGCATGTTAAATAAAGGTAGTGATATTTGGTGGGATGAAGAGTCAAAATATTACTTTGAAAGAATTAAGACTGCCATTATGGAAGACCCTGTCCTCATCAGCCCTAACTATAAAAAGGATTTTATAATTTCCCTTTTGCCTCAAAGCATAGCATTGATGGTGTCTTACTACAAAAGAACTAGCAAGGATACGAGAAACTAGTAGCATTCTTTAGTAAGGCCCTCCAGCACACAGAGCTTAATTATACTATTATAGAGAAGAAGGCCCATGGTCAAGTTAAAACTCTTAAGTATTTTATGGAATATATTATGTTGGTTATGTCTATAGTTTATCTCCCACATCCTGCAATAAGAGATATACTCTTACAACACGATACTGAGAGAAGAAAGGGGAAATGGATTGCAAAAACTAAAGAATAAGATTTGGAGCTTAAGCCCATAAAAATCATTAAGGGGCAAGGGCTATCCAAACTGTTAATTGGGGCCAATTTTGATGCACTAGGCATTAACCGATATGCTCCAGAGAACTCGAAAGAAGTTGGTCAAGGTCAATAGGATAAGTAGCCACGATTGCTACTCCATCTTTTAGACTGAACTATTGTTCACCTAGATTTTCTGTCACTTGAATAGTACAGGGATATCATAAGTTACCTTCAAACCATGCAATTGTCTAATTCCTTGAGCAAAGATGCAAAATGTTCACTTAAATTAAAAGCTATAAATTATTGTATTGTACATGGTAGACTATACTAGAAAGATCCAGTAGGCATTATTTTGAATTGTGTTCTTCCCTCTGAAGTTGACTAATTGATTTCTCAACATCACGATGGGGTATGTGGCAGACATTTTGCGTGGCAAGCCACTGCCCATAAAATTTTGAGGAGTGGGGTTTATTTACCTACCCTCTTTCGAGATGTAAAGAAGAAAGTGAGGGCTTGCCACCAATGCCAATATTTCTTGGAAAGAAAAATCTTGTTGCATTACCCCTCAAACCTATTGTAGTCAAATCACTCTTACAATAATGGGGCCTAGACTTTAACGAAGAAATTCACCCTCCATCCATTAGCTAACACTGTTGTTTATTACTACCATTGATTAATTTACGAAATGGTTTCAAGCCACCCCATTAAGAAAAATTTATCGACAAGGTAGTAATGGCTTTTCTAGTAGAAAATGTATTTTCTCACTTTGTCTGTCCTCGAAAGATTATAGCTAATAACATCAAACCCTTTTGTTTGGCTGATTTTCAGAATTTTCATGATAATTATGAAGTGAGATTAGGAAATTAAACAAGCTTTTATCCTCAAGGGAATGTACTAGATGAATCCACTAACAAGAATATCATTAATATTTTGAAAAAAATTCTGCATTCTAAGAAGCATAATTGGCATGTAGGGTTAAAATACATTGTCTGGGTTAACAGGATCACCACCCAAAAATCTATTGGAACCTCGCCTTTTCAGCTAGTCTACGACCTAAATGTTGTCTTCCCATTATACTTAGGTACAAAAGTTATGAAGAATCTACAAGATTCCATTGAATATCCTAACAATTTGCAAATATGTATCAACCAAATGATTCAGTTGCAGCAAGAAAGGGAATTATTGTACGAAAAAATGAAACAACACCAAGCGAAGATCAAATAGATCTTTGATAAGCACGCTAAGGATCAAGTTTTTCTCCTTGGAGACTAGGTCCACAAATGGGACAAAAGAAATGAGGAACTACGTAAGCATGGTAAATTCGATAACTTATGGCTACGTCCATCTATAATCGACAAGGTTGAGGGAGAAAAATATTTTTCCATCAGTAATTTTGAAGGGGAAGAATTTGGTTGTGCTGTTAACAACTAATTTCTCAAACACGATATCACCTACTGAATTTTCTTTGTTTAAAATAGAAAAAAATAAATAAATGAATGGAATAACTATAATCAAAAAAATATAGAAAGAAATTGTATCATTTGTTTATGTAATCAAAATTCAAAAATTTCTACATTAAACTTGAATAATCCAAAACCATAAAGGAATGTCAATGCTAAATGAAATCAGACATCATCATCTACGATTATCTCTTCCATCATTCATATCAAAAGAGTAGAAATTTGTATATTATCTCTCGTTATGGTAAATCATGAATGGTTCGTAAGTATAAACAACTTTAGGGTCATGTGAATAACATAAAAGGCATAGTCTAATTCCATTGAATCCCATTATCCCATGTCTCTCGAGGTAACTATACATCTACGCATTCTTCAAAATTCTTGAGACGATATATGATGTGTTGCAATCACTATTATCCTTGGAGCTATGGAAACATATTGTATTCCTCTTCCACAGGAAAGTGCCATCACCAGCCTGTTTCTCACTAATCATTAACCTTCCTTGTTAGGATGGGGTCTGTTGACAACCTTCGTCGGGGCTATGAACGCTCACTTGTAGTAGAGTAAGGTCAGTGGTATGGGAATCTTGATGTGTAACCTACCCATCCCCTCACGTTGTGGTTTGCGGGGTATGCTAATGACTCCGTCGGGGCTATGAATGCTCACTAGTAGTGGAGTGATATTAGCCGCACTGGAATTCTCTAGTGTGGCTTCATCCCATTGTGTTGCAAAAATAAATCAATGCAAGAAATTTAATACATGACGAACCCATTAGTATGGATAAATAAGAATGGAAGGCAAATCTTGTCTATGGGATAGGAAATGACTTTGCTTGGGCTATGGACACTCATTAAAAGCATAACGAAGTTCGATGGTAACTACTATGGAGGGGTCTCCTAAAAATATTATGGTTCAATACTTTTAAGTCGAGGAATATGTTTATTGTAACAACTTAGTGCCCTCGCAGGAAATCTAGTTACATAGGCACTTATTAAACCTTCAGCCGAAACTAATGATGCCCCCACTACACTCGTGCCATAAAGTTTTGTTGTCTCACACTAAACCCATATATATAAGTTGCCTTATGAATTATTTGTTTATGATCACATGCAAAGTGGCTATCCATACTGCATATATATAAAAAGGGTGAAAGATAATTGAAAAGTGGCTAACAAGCATTTGTAATAATTTGTAATTAACTACAGAAGAATAATTATTTCTCTCTCTAACTGAAATTATACTTCTTACTCAACAAAAAAAAAATTCACATTCTTCATGTCATAATTAAGTTAAATTCCTACAAAAAGTATTCATAAGTTCTCATACTATCGTCATATACATTAAACTGATATTCCTAAATGTAACATCCATAAAAAACGTTATAAAGTGAGCCATACGACACCATATTATATATTATTTATACAAAATTGTATTTCAAAGTTATTCTGCTCAAATTTGCATTCCATTTAAAGCTATGCTGCTTTCATTAACATAATTTATCTATCTCACACATGGATTATCTCCATCTCAGAATTACAGGAGCCCGCGAGACAAGTGTTTCCAATAGCCTCCCATGCTCGAAATCCCTGAATTCCATGATAGATTATGGGAAGAAGTGCCAAATTTCCTTCAATACAATCCATCTTCTCCTCAATTGATTCTAGTAAGCCTATAAACTTGTCCAACTTGTCACGAATTGTCTCTCGTCTGACTCCACTACTACTCACAACACCTGCCATTGCAACCAATAAATCCTATCACAAACAATCGAATAATAATTGTGTTTAATGTGACAGTTTCATCATATTTATCTCATTAGTTCACATCATCTCAACATTAATTTTTCACTTGTATCCATTGCATCGCATAGCAAAAATCTCCCTCGTGCCATATCTGTATGGATCTGTCTTATCAGATATTTTCTACTAGCACTTAAGCCATACTCCATAACCCAACTAAAAGGCACCTGGTCTTTGTTCTTAGTACTCCACAAGGATGAACCATCCCCAGAAGGAGCCCATGTTAGGTGCTCAAAAAAACCCCAACCTTTCACACTTTATCAAGTAATTAAGCTCGATCAAATATATATCTTAAATTAAAATAAAGGCGGGGTGAAAATTATTGAATATGTGAAAAGGAATGGTAGATATCTCCTGATGGAAGATTGATGGTTCTCACATGCCTAATGCATTTAGTCGTGTCCTAACTTAACACATTTCCAAAAGTACGATGAGTTTAACCACACTTTGATTTGTGCATAATTAGCCGTTCAATCCTGGCTCCAATAGTTGAGTCATTAGTGTCACATCTAAACTAGCACGTGGGTTAACTACCACCTTATCACCTAATGGATCTCCATCATCAACTTCAATTCAATTGATGGTCACTAGGTATCATTGCATTAGAACTTGCATAACTATTACAGTCCTTCTTCTGGCCTGATGTAATCCTTGTCATTTATCCGTCATAGATCTACGGAGATCGCACCACAACTTGTTTGTGATTTAATCGTTCTCCTTCATGCGATGAGTGAGCCCCTCTCTCCTTGGTTGGTGGTTTAGTCAATATATGAATGACAACTTTCTGTGACATTTAATTATCCTCACAATTTCCATTTAACATTAATTTCCTCAACCCTTCCTCCATTCCTTCGTTCAGTCTCATTCTTGTATGTTCTCCAGAGGAATTCGTCCATGGTCGAGAGTAGATGTGAAGCAGTTCTTATCCTGGAAGCTACGCTTCTTCTGTGTGGTAAGTAACCCTAGCTCATTTTCTTTTGTTTAGTCAACAATTTAATAACAGAATTGTACAATTTCTGAGTCTTCCACTAAGGAGGCTATGGTTAATGAGTAGTCTGTGGACATGAGAGTATGTCTCACAAACATGTTGGGTGTGGAGCCTGATTATCTTCTATATTCAAAGGTATCGCCACATTGGATCCCAGTTCGAAATGGGGGCAGCAACACCGCCCATAAAATATTCGCTGCAGGGGGGGTCCGGGGGGGGCGGCTGTGACCTTTGGGAGCCCCCCCCTGGTGGGGGGTTTCGGGGGCAGCGCCCCCGAAGCTAACAACAACTGTAAAATTGCCTTGTAAAAGTACAATAATTTCTAGTCAATCTGGGCCGTTCATTAGGCGGATGATCTGACGGTAGAACTTATGTTTAGTTTATGGTTTTTTGCCCTAGAAGGCAACCCCTCTCTTTGTATGAGGGCATTGTATTTGAGGCTATGTGATAGATGTGTATTCTGTGAGCGGGAAATAGAGAGGTGAGACTGTGAGAGAAAACAGAGGATATTACAGCGGATCTACTGTAGGTTGTGTCTCTTCATTTTGCTAGATAATAGAAAGGAAGGACTAGCTGTTCGGGGTGGACGTAGCCCAAACTGGGTGAACCACGTATATCTATGTCTCTCTTGTTTTATGCGTTTTCTGTATTTATATTTCTGCAATATTTTATTTGTTCCATTGCTCCATAATATATAATTTTCTAACAACTGGTATTAGAGTCGAAGGTCTATTTAGCTGATAAACTCGCAGGAAAGAAGGGTTCCTGGTTCGAGTGGGAGCAATGGCGGAAGATGGTAAGTTTAGGGTCGAGAAATTTAATGGCCAAAACTTCTTGCTGTGGAAGATGCAGATGGAAGATTATTTGTATCAGAAAGATCTATACCTACCATTGGGCGGAAAATCAAAGATGCCGATGGGTATGACAGACGAAGAATGGAACCTTCTCGATAGAAAGGAACTCGGAACAATATGGTTGTGCCTTGCTGCGTCAGTCACCTTCAACATTTCGAAGGAAACCACGACAGAGGGTTTGATTCAGACGTTGTCAAAACTATATGAAAAACCCTCGGCCTCAAACAAGGTATTTCTTATGAAACGGTTATTTAATATGAAGATGTCGGAAGGTGGATCTGTTGCAGACCATTTAAATGATTTTAATACAGTTACAAGTCAGTTAAGTTCTGTAGGGGTAAACTTTGATGATGAAGTTAGAGCTCTGTTATTCTTGTGCTCATTACAAGAAAGTTGGAATGGTTTGGTAATGGCCATTAGTAACTCCGTTTCTGGATCTATTACTTTAAATTTTGATGATGTTGTCGATGCTATCCTTAGCGAGGAAATGCGACGGAAAAGCTCTGGTGAGACATCGGGAAATGCTTTGAGTGCAGAGTCTAGAGGAAGAAAAATGGAAAGAGGAAAGAGCTTAGGATATCGCAGTAAATCAAGGAAAGGCAGATCCAAGTCCAGATCGGGGATAGTGTGCTGAAAATGTGGAAAGAAAGGACACCTAAAGAAAGACTGTAGATCTCGGAAGGGAAAAGAAGGAGATGCACAACAAGAAAACAATCATGAAGCAAATGTGACAGGTGAGGTGGTACAAGATGCTCTGATTCTTTCTTTCGAAAATATTACTGATTCCTGGGTGGTAGATTCAGGGGCTTCATTCCATGCCACACCTGATAAGAAATACTTTCATGACTATGTTCAAGGAGATTTTGGACAAGTTCGTCTGGGTGATGATAAACCCTGTAAAATCATTGGAATGGGTAAGGTTCTTGTAAAACAGTAGAATGGAAACCAATGGCTATTAAAGGAGGTAAGGCATGTTCCAGATCTAAAGAAAAATCTGATTTCAATAGGGCAGTTAGGCGGTGAAGGTTGTGTGACAACTTTCACAGATAAATCTTGGAAGGTCACCAAAGGAGCCTTGGTAATAGCAAAAGGCGAAAAGGTTGGTACATTGTATTTATGCAATGGTATTTCTAACTCTGTTAATGCTTTAACTTCCAAAGGAGCAGATGCAGCATTATGGCATCATAGGCTCGGACACATGAGTGAAAAGGGGATGAAGATTCTTCACTCAAGGAATTTGTTGCTAGGTTTGAAGAATGTTGATTTGGACTTCTGTGAGAATTTCATTTATGGAAAACAGAAGAGAGTCATATTTCTCAGAGTTGGGAAAGAAAAGAAGAATGAAAAATTAGAGCTTGTGCATACAGATGTATGGGGACCTGCTCAGGTATCATCTCTCGGTGGCTCTCATTATTATGTTACTTTTATTGATGATGCAACTAGAAAAACTTGGATTTATTGTATTAAGAATAAATCTGATGTATTTGATACTTTCAAGAAATGGAAAGCTTTGGTTGAGATTGAGACAGGAAAGAAATTGAAGTGTCTTAGATCAGACAATGGAGGTGAATATTGCAGCAAAGAGTTTGATAGGTACTGTTCAGAGCATGGAATTCGCAGAGAGAAGACAATTCCAAGAACACCACAAGAAAATGGTGTGTCAAAAAGGATGAACAGAACAATCATGGAGCGTGCAAGGTGCATGAGATTTCATGCAGGATTGCCTTTACAGTTTTGGGCAGATGCTGTAGATACTGCTATTTATCTAATAAACAGATGAACTTCAAGTTCCTTGGATGGTGGTGTTCCAGAGGAAGCATGGACAGGTAAAAAGGTAAACTACTCTATTTTAAAGCCTTTTGGTTGTGAGGCCTTTGTCCATATTGATAAAGAAAATAGAACAAAGCTTGAGGCAAAGTCAAAGAAATGTACCTTTATTGGATATGGTGTTAATGATTTTGGTTATCGCTTATATGATTACGAAAATCACAAAATCATTAGGAGCAAAGATGTAATATTCAATGAAAAGGTCTTGTATAAGAATCAGTTGCAGGAAAAGAAACAGGAAAAGGAAAACAAGGAATATGCAGTTCTTGATGAAATCACTGAAAAAGTAAAGGTGCCTGAAAATAATAATTATCAACAACCACAAGAACAACAACCACCACAACAACAACAGGCACCCCAAACACCTGAAAGTGGTGTTAGAAGATCTACCAGGATAAGTAGACCCCCTGAACGATACTCTCCTTCATTATATTATTTATTATTGACTAATTCAGGTGAACCCGAATGTTATGAAGAAGCAATGCAGGTTGAAAGCAAGAAGAAGTGGGAGGTAGCCATGGAAGAAGAGATGGACTCCTTAATGCATAACCAGACTTGGGATTTAGTCAGGTTGCCTGTAGGAAAAACTACATTGAAGAATAAATGGGTTTACAGGCTGAAGGAAGAAGATGGAGGAAAACAGAGGTATAAAGCTAGACTTGTGGTGAAGGGGTTTGCACAGAAGAAAGGTATTGATTTTGATGAAATATTTTCTCCTATTTCTAAAATGACTTCAATCAAAACTATTTTAAGTCTTGTAGCAGCAGAAGATTTGCATCTTGAGCAGTTAGATGTAATGATAGCCTTTCTCCATGGGGATTTGGAGGAAGAGATATATATGCAGCAGCCACAATGATATGAGGTGAAAGGGAAGGAGAAACTAGTGTGCAGGTTGAAGAAGATCTTGTATGGCTTAAAACAGGCTCCAAGGTAGTGGTATCTAAAATTTGACAAGTTTATGTCTGAACAAGGTTATACTAGATGTCACTCTGATCATTGTGTTTATTTGAAAAAAGCAAAATGATGGCAGCTATATTATATTGTTATTGTATGTAGATGACATGCTTGTTGCAAGGATCTAACATGCGGGAAATAAATGTGCTCAAAAGAAAATTGGAAAATTCATTTGCAATGAAGGATTTGGGAGCTGCAAAACAAATCCTTGGTATGAGAATAACTAGAGACAGGAAAAATCGTAGATTAACATTGTCTCAGAATGAGTACATACAAAAGGTCTTGAAAAGATTTAACATGCACAATGCAAAACCAGTTAGTACACCTTTTGCTAGCCATTTCAAACTTAGCAAGGAAATGTGCCCAAAGACCCAAGAAGACATGGATTATATGTCTAAAGTTCCATATGCATCAACAGTTGTAAGCTTAATGTATGCAATGGTCTGCACAAGGCCCGATATTGCACATGCAGTGGGAGTTGTAAACAGGTAGATGAACAATCCAGGAAAGGAACATTGGATGGCAGTGAAATGGATTCTCAGATATTTGAAAGGTACCACAAATCAAGCATTATGCTTTGGTGGTTCAAACATCACCCTACAAGGATATGTTGATGCAGATATGGCAGGTGACAGAGATAACAGGAGGAGCACTACAGGATATGTATTTACTGTTGGACGAACAAGTGTCAATTGGGTTTCAAAAATCAAAAGTGTTGTTGCACTTTCAACAACAGAAGTAGAGTATGTTGTTGCTACAGAGGCTAGTAAAGAAATGATTTGGTTACAAAGGTTTATGGGTGAATTGGGTAAGGAGCATGATATGGGCACGTTATACAGTGATAGCCAAAGTGCCATTCATCTTGCAAATAACTCAACATTTCATTCCAAGACTAAACACATATAGCTCAAGTACCATTTCATACGATCAGTGTTGGAAGATGGAGAGTTGAAGCTAGAAAAGATACACACTAGCCAGAATCCTGTAGATATGCTAACAAAAGTTGTAACCAGGGAGAAACTGAGAATATGCTCAGTTTCAATTGGTCTTCAAGGATGACGATGAAGATGAGAAACAGCCAGGTCCAAAGAGGAGTCATTGTCCAGCAAATGGAGCAGCGGTGGAGTTTCTACAATCAGTCTCCAAGTGGGAGATTGTTGGGTGTGGAGCCTGATTATCTTCTATATTCAAAGGTATCGCCACATTGGACCCCAGTTCGAAATGGGGGTGGCAACGCCGCCCGTAAAATATTCGCTGCAGGGGGGGTCCAGGGGGGGGCGACTATGACCTTTGGGAGCCCCCCCCCCCCCCCCCCCCCCGGCAGGGGGTTTCGGGGGCAGCGCCCCCGAAGCTAAAAACAACTGTAAAATTGCCTTGTAAAAGTATAGTAATTTCTAGTCAATCTGGGCCGTTCATTAGGCGGATGATCTGATGGTAGGACTTATGTTTAGTTTAGGGTTTTTTACCCTAGAAGGCAACCCCTCTCTTTGTATGAGGGCATTGTCTTTGAGGCTGTGTGATAGATGTGTATTCTGTGAGCGGGAAATAGAGAGGTGGGACTGTGAGAGAAAACAGAGGATATTACAGCGGATCTGCTGTAGGTTTTGTCTCTTCATTTTGCTAGATAATAGAAAGGAAGGACTGGCTGTTCGGGGTGGACGTAGCCCAAACTGGGTGAACCACGTATATCTGTGTCTCTCTTGTTTTATGCGCTTTCTGTGTTTATATTTCTGCAATATTTTATGTGTTCCATTGCTCCATAATATATAATTTTCTAACAAAACATACTTACCCATAAAAGAACCCTGACCCTCTCCTCTGTCGTGTCTAAAGTCTGGGGTTCCACATGCAAATCTACATCCTATCCACTTCGACCTCGATTCAATTCAGTTGTTAGCTTAACAATATGACCATTACCACCAAGCATTCTTCTATAAGTCTATCTATAAGTTTTTCCTAAAGCTTGATGAGGAAATAGTTGTGAAGATGTTAGGGATCCCTGCCTAGGGAATCGATATAACCAAAAAGGGCTTGGACAGTGAGTTTATTTCTTGGGCAGAGAGTGACAAACTTGAATTCTTCACAACCTATTGAGGCCTTGAAAATCACTGCTTAAACACAGGGGGAAAACCACCCGGTCCAAACCTTAAGACAAGTCTTTTTGCATTTGAGTAGTGGCTCCGATTGGGGATAATGGGACCAGTTTCCCAATGAAATATGATTGAATGAATGTGTAATGCTTATAGTGGAGTGAAATAGATGGATCTTCATCACTGAATCAAATTTAAAAATAATTGCATTAATCTATTCTATAACCTGTGATTGATTAACTTTTATTTGGATGTGATCTATAATGATTTTCCTTAGTAAATGACGATATAGATTTCTCAACACTAATGGAAATGAAACTTATTTCAAGATGATTAGTTTGATTAAGTAGTTAATCAAAATAATGTGTAAACTTATATCGCATTTAGAATATCACATCAAATTTCTTAACATGTATACAAATATCAATGGCAACATGATGAGTAGTGAATACATGTAACATTGTTCTTTAAATATCAAGTAATAAGCAATTTGAAAAGATAAATTTACTATTTACTTATGAACAAAACAGAGGTACAATGATAGAAATACCAGACATGCTTCTCTCAACTCATAAGAGAAATAACAACAGTTTATCCTTCCCACAAAGATGATTCGAGGAGTACAGTAATGCAACTTTATCAAAAGTCTTTATGAAAAATCCTAAACAATGTTCCAGTCATTCTATTGAGAAAAGGGTGAAATTATAGTAGTGCGAGCTTTCGTAAGCCTTTTTTCATTAAATTCAGAATCGTTATTTCCTACAATGGCTAATCTTAAATAGAATAAAGCAACTCTAATCTATTGTGCAGAGTGATGGGGGCATTAAACAAACCCCTTCAACAATGCTTAAAGGAAAGGAGTATTTTGAACAATGTAAACTTTGAAACGGGAACTATAAACTCAAAATGGGAACTCTGGGCAAAAAACCTTCAAAAAACATCAAAAATAGTGTTAAAAACGAAAAGTGTTGATGCTGGAATAACACCTTTTTTTTTTCTTGGGTAAATTTTCAACATGTTTTAAAATTTGTGGTGAAAACCAAATTTTTGCACAAAAATTGTCCAAAAAACATCCTCAAAACGAAAAGTGTTAACCTTGGGAAAACACTTTTTTTTTCAAGAGTAAAATTTCAACATTTCGAAATAATGGCGTAAAATATTTTATCATAACCCCGAAAAACATTAAAATTTAAAAGAAATAATGAAAACATAAAATAAAATTAAAATTAAAAAAATTAAAACAATGAAAAAACACAAAGAAAAAAAAAGTTAAAAAGAAAATTAACAAAACATAAATTAAGATATAGACTAAAAACAAAACATAAAATAAAAAAATGAAAATGAAAAAAAAAAAAATGAAAAATATAAAAAATAAATAATAATCATAAAAATGTAAAAAAAAAAAACACACAAAATTAATGATAAGAATTAAAAAAAAAGGAAGACATTATAAATAAATAAATAGTAAAAAAAATTAAAATAAATGGAAAAAAAATAAATAAATAAATATATATATATATATATATATATATATATCCTAAACCATAAAAAAAATTGGCAAAAAGAAAAAGAAAAAAACAAAAATTATGGAAAGGAAAAAATAACATTTAAAATAAACTAAAAATTAAGTAGGTAAAAAATAAATAAATAAAGAAAATAAAGAAAAAATTAAAAACAAACTAGATTTTTTTAAAAAATTAGAAAATTAACAAAAAAAAATTAAAAACTACTAAAATCAAAATTAAAATGTTCAGTGCTTAAAAAAACAAATATAAAAATATATATAAAAAAGACAAAAATAAAAAATAAAAAATGTTAAAAAAATTATCTCATAAGCCATAAAAGAATTTGGAAATATATATATATATATAAAAGTTGTGAAATTGAAAAAAAGCATTAACAAAAACTAAAAAAAAAACATTAAATAAAATAAAATTAACGAAAAATATTAGAAAATTAGTAAAATTAATATTAAAAAAACAAAAATTAACTCAAATTATAAAAAAAAAAAAAAAAAAAAAAACCAAAAAAATATGAAAATTATTTAAAAAAACCAAAAAAATTTAAAATATAAAAAAAACCAAAAAAAATTAAAATTAATTTTTTTTTAAACAATTTTTTTTTATTAAAAAAAAATATTATTATTATTAACTTTTTTTTTAACAATTTCTTTTTCTTATTTAAAAAAAAATCATTAAAAAAATTTTAAATTTTTTTTAAACAAATTAAAATTTTTAATTTAAAATTTAAAAATTTAAAAAAAGTTTATGGATTTTTTTAAAAACAACCTTTTTTATTTAAAAAATAATTATTATATTAAATTTTCTTAAAAAAGAAAATTCCTATAAAAAAGAAAATCATTAAAAAAATTTTACACGTATAAAAGTTTTTAATTTAAAATTTTAAAATTTATAATTAATATTTAAAAAAATTATACAATTAAAATTTTTTAATTTAAAATGTTAAAATTTATAATTATTATATAACAAAAAAAAAAAATTCAGTTTTCCTGCCCCCCGGTCACCCGTTGTGGTGTAGCCGTGGGGGCGGAGGGCTTGCATGGGTGGTCGGGGGGTGGTGTAGCCGTGGGGGCGGAGGGCTTGCATGGGTGGTCGGGGGTGGCAAGACTGAAATTAAAAAAAAAACAATTTAAATAATAATTATAAATTTTAACATTTTAAATTAAAAAAATTTAATCGTATATATATTTTTTAAATATTAATTATAAATTTTAAAATTTTAAATTAAAAACTTTTATACGTGTAAAAAAAATTTAATGAATTTTTTTTTTTTAAAATAAGAAAAAAAGTTAAAAAAAATAAATTAATATCATAATTATTAAAAAAAAAAAATAGTTTTTTAAAAAATCCATGAAAAATACAATATTAATTTTAATTTTTTTTAAATAATTTTTAAATTTTAAATTATAAATTTTAATTTGTTTAAAAAAAATTTAAAAAATTTTTAATGATTTTTTTTTTTTTAAATAAGGAAAAAAATTTGTTTAAAAAAAAAGTTAATAATAATATTTTTTTTTAATAAAAAATATTTGTTTAAAAGAAAAGATTAAATGTTAAAAAAAATTTGGTTTTTTTTATATTTTAATATTTTTTTTGTTTTTTAAAATAATTTTCATATTTTTTTGGTTATTTTTTTTTAATTTGAGTTAATTTTTGTTTTTTTTAATATTAATTTTACTAGTTAGATTTTATATTTTTCCCAATTCTTTTATGGTTTATGAGATAATTTTTTTTTAACTTTTTTTTTATTTTTCATTTTTGTCTTTTTTATATATATTTTTATATATGTTTTTTAGAGACAATTATTTCATGTGGATTGAAAATTTAATTAACAATGTATAAATATGTAGAATATCAAAAATGCAAAATATTGACCTTCTTCTTTAAATATGAAAAACAATAAAAACATCACTACAATAAAAATAAAAATAAAAATAAAAACAAGAAAATATGAAGAAGAAGACCACTTCCAAAGTTATTAAATTTACAAAATAATTATTTACATTTCATACATTATAAAATTAAAAGTAAAAATAAAAGGCCTTTTAAAAGAAGGGCATGGTATAGAATTACCACTTTTTTAAATCAACATCAAAATCACTACCATTCTAAAACGCAATGTACATAAAAAAATTTATAGTGCCAAAAACTATGCTCTAAAAAAAACATGTGTGTTCTGCATCACCCCTTTTTAAAATCGGGTCACTTTTTTGCTATCTCTACAAAACGGGTAACAGTATCAGTTCTCGTTTCAATGTTTACATTTTTTTTGGTAGAACTTTCTAAAAATGATTTATTGTCATCATTAGCTTCATTTGTTCCTTCGAATTCTTTGGATGTCTGTCTTTCTGTTTGAACTGATCTGCCACTGTCAGCACAACTGTCTTTCTCTATCATGAACTTGAACATGGAAAACAAGAATTGATAAGATAAACATAAATGAGATGATGAACGATTTTTTTTTGAAACAAATCACTTTTACAGGAAATCGAGAAAACATAGAGCATAATAAATCTAACACTGACAACATGGAGAGGAATGGGGACTGAGGAGGTGGAGCTTTGTCTTATTGCAATCGGAAATCGGAGTTTTGGGGAAGATCATAAAACAGTTGCAATCATAATATAATCAGGCCAAAAACTTTAGAACATTTGCAGTTGATTTAGAATGGGAGTATTTCATATAAAATAAAAAAGGATCCTTCTTAAATAAAATCAGAATTGCAATCGAAATGGGCAAGAGACAAAAAAACGATGTTCTTTTGTTATTCTCGATAGCTGCGGATTCAAGGTATGTATGAGTTGGAATGAATAATCTCGTCGCATCTAATCTAATCACAATCGCAAATCGGCTGGGGTGAAGGGTTTATTATAAGCCATGTCTCTTTAAATCTTGAGATTACAGGTTCTCGCGGTGACATCATAGTGATGTCACTATGATGTGGTGGATGATGTGGAATGGTGATGTGGCAAATGATGTGGCGAATGACAAGTGATAGGGTGATGATGTGGATCTGATGTCATCGCTGACATCATATCTCAATCGGCGTTGGGATGAGGCATGAATTCTTTAGAGTTTTGTGATTGTAGTAGGCCCCGAAGGCAATAAAAATATAAATCGCACTGTATAATCCCAGCGGGTCCGAGCCTTATCTCATATCACAATCAGAAAAGGAAATGGTTCTTGCGATAGATCTAGATGCGGGATTTTAACGAAGTGAATTTGATAATCCCCACAGGTCCAATTATATCACATATCGCAATCGGCAGTGTGTAGCGGGCAAAACCATTAGATTCTTGGATACTTCGATAGCTCTAGACGTGGGGTGTAAATGAAATCAATTTTATAATCCCGTCAGTCTGGGCTTAATCGCATATCGCAATCAGTGGTGGGGTATGGAATTAATCTTTTTATAACCTATGGTAGTCACGAACGTAGGGTTTTAATGAAATGAAGTTGATAATCCCCATGGGTCCAGTTTATATCGCAATCGCAATGGAGTTTGGCAGTGTGGTCTTGAGCCTTATGAAACTTGTGATGCAGGGTATGGATGCAATATTTTAAGTTGGCGGATTTAAATCCGTGGTCAAGTCCGGAGTGATATCGCATATTGTAATCAATTAAGGCTCAAACTTAAGTTTTTTGAAACCTTTTGTGATTGTCATGAATGCGGGGACTTATGAATTGGGATGTATATTTTCCCGTCGGGTCCGATTTTAATCGCAATCACAATGGAGTTTTCTAGATGGATCTTGAGCCTTTGGAACTTGTGATGTGGGGTATGGATGCAACGTGAGGAAGCGAGATGAGTTGAATTTTGTTAAGTTTTGAACATTAGGGAAATAAAACTGATGAGCCTCATCATTGGGTAATTATATGGGCCTTAATTCAGCTCCTAGCCTAGTCAAACCAACTATTCTCACAACTTATTGCATACTTTTGATTATATTTTGTTTATGAGATGAGTTAGAGTTGGATATTTTTCTTTGTGGTCTAATGTGCATTTAACGCTGGATTAAAGGATAAAAGCAAGTAATTTTGGCAAAGACCTTGGTAAAAACTCGAATGGGACAAGGGAGAGGAATATAGGAGGTAAATCCTCCTCATTTACTACCCCTCCATTCAAATATTCCTCCATCAGCTCGGAGTGCAAATAGCCAAATCATGAGAACTAGAAGGCAGCCAAGCAAGTGAAAGTCAAAGCACCAGTTTATCTTGAGTTTGGGAGCCGAACCTCCCTAATTTTAAGGAATTCGTTGGAGACTTCAGTTGTATAAGTAGAGAGGCCTAGGACCTCAATATGATTCGGAATTTTGAGTGTAAAACTTTACTCTATTTTCGAGCTGCAAGACTTGTGAGAGTTTTTTATGTAATCCATTATTTTGATAATAAGAATGAGTTTTTTTTGGAGCCAGCATTGAGTTAACTCAGAGGGCTGAAGCTCTTGGGTTAGGGCCCAACCCTAGCAGCCAAGGCTCCTCTTTATTGTACATGTATGCTAGCATAGATTCATGGTTTAATCATTCATTTGCTTAAGTAGCTACATTTCCATTACAATAGTGTAGCATAGATTAGTTGTGTTTTAGTTCGCTTCCATTTGTGCCTTCTTTCAATTAGCAGGTTAGGTAGGAGTTGTTGCATGAAGTTTCTTGTCTTGAACCAGTACAAGGTTCCTTTCATTGTCGTCTTTTTCCATCACTTTTTGCTCATATGCTCATTTCTGTCAGCATCAAATGCTTAAGAGGAAGCTAATAAAACACATCTTGATCAGATTATACCTGTAGATTTCCTTACCGTAAGATCCATAACAAACCTGACCAATTACCGTCCGATTCATTTCAATGCTTGAATTTATGCACTCCAAATCTCCACCATCGATCTATCTAGCTTGGTCCAACAACTATCGTGAATTCTTCCTCCTACTTTATGCACTCCAAATATCCACCGTCGATTTGTCATGCCCTCAATCCAATGGCTATCGCGTCACCCGATTGTCAACTAGCTTGGTCAATCTCCACCATTAATCAATCCAACATGATCCAACAGCTATCGCACAATCTCGTGTGAATTCTTGTATGGTCGATGTCTACCCAAGAGCACGCGAGAAAAGTGGTTTTACGTGCTATGTGTCACTCACTTAGGCTAATCACTTGGAAATTAGAAATACAGCTTACAACTTTGAGGGCGCGGGAGAAACTGCTTACCACCTACGAAACCCACTCCATCATTCCACCCATTTTCTTACCCTTTTGTCACCACGTGACTTGATGTGATCCATCCATCTATTCACTTCATCGTCGTGCTAAGATCTCTGCCATTAATCTCCCGTTAATCATGTTCATCCATCTATTTACTTAACCTCCCGCGATAAGATCTTTGCCACTCAATCTTTCATTAATCCTATTCATTGATCAATCCATCCATATATTCCTTTCTTTCATTTGTCATTATCTGCTTTCCTTTCCATTCTGCAAGTAGAATTTCAATTCAGCAAGTAGTTTCTTTTTGTCAGTAGTTTTCATTCAATCAGTAATTTCATTTATGCAAAGTACTTTCTTGCTAAAAAATCTTCCAAAAACCAACCCAAAAACATTTCCTTTCATGCCTCATAGGAGTAGGGACAATTTAGGAAAATTCTTGCCAAATACCCCCATTGCATCCAACAGCCAACCTTCTCTCTTCTTCTGTGGCTGTGAACTAGAGGAACCCTTAGGTGAGCAACCTGACATATTTGAAGAAACTATAGGGGAAGAAGAAGAAGAAGAACCCAATTCTACTGAACCAATGGCTAAAAATTGAAATGACAAAGGAAATAGAGAGAGAATTGAGGGTGCCTTCCCCATCAGGGAAACCAATGGGGACACTAAGATGAAGAATATAAGCCCCTCTGCTCTACCTCATTTCCATGGCCTGACCACAAAGGACCTTGATACTTTCCTATTTGAGTTCATTGTTATATGTTGAACCTATGACTATACAGATGATGAGAAAAAGTTGAAGCTGCTTCCATCTACCCTCAAGGATGCAGCATTGCGCTACTTCATGGGTTTACCTGGAGATAGCATCACAACTTGCGCTTAGATGCAGCAGGGCTTTAACAACAAATATAGGGACTATTGTAGGTCAAAGGATACTAAAGAGAAGATTTTTCAGGATGACCATGGGCCAGGATGAATCCTTCGAAGACTACGAAGAAAGATTCCAGCTCAGTTACAAAAGGGCCAGGTGCACACTTGACCTCGATTCACTAAAGTTGGTCCTGCTAAGAGGAGTAAGGGAAGATCTTCTGGATACTTTACATTTGTTAGCAGGAGGAAATATCTACCAATTACCTTATGAATATATCAAGATTTTATTTACAAACCATTATAGGGCAGCCAAGAAAAAGGGGAGGAGTAGTCAACCTATGGTGAGTACATCATCTTCTAACTCATCCATCAAGGGTGAAATTGGAAATATGCTGTAAGATTTCAAAAGTGAGATGCTGCAAACCATTTCCTTACAATTGGATACCATGAACATCGAAAGGAATCAAGAGGAAGCAGAGAGAGCCTTGGCCATGTTTTGTCCTAGATGAACTAGGAGGCATCCTAGGAACGAATGTCCATTGAACTGCATTGAGATTTTCTTGGTCTGTGAAGAAAACCACTCCACAAACAAGTGCCCTTATTTACCTGGACTCAAAGTTGTATATCAAGGACGTGAAAGGGTCACTAAGTAGCTTTACTACATCAACCAAAGGAGACCTCCTCGGCCTAGACCATACCAGCAGGGTATGCAAGGATCATCCCATGCATATTATAACCCCAACCAAACCACCGCTATACCTTCTTGGGGAACCCTTACTCATCCTTCCTGGTCTACATCCCCTCCTTGGTCCTATGCATCTCAGTATTATTCCCATCTAGCCAATCAATCATTTCAACCTTATGTCCTACCACAACCTCAATGGAATACCCCACACCAGGGGTGGAGGCCCCAATACAGCAATGCTCCAGCTCTATTGCCTCCACCACCTACCCAACCACGACTCCTACACTTTGCTCCACCCAAGAAATCGCAGATGCCTGCCTAGCCAAATCTGAACCCAAACAATAGGTAGGCTCAACAAGTATGCAGTGGAGAGACATCATACCCATCTTATGTTGTATAAATCCAAGAGATCAACCTAAGATCTATGAGAATTCTCCCAGATAACCAACCTCCCTATCCACAAAGGGAGATTGAGGATGAAAGAGAGGAAATCAACCTTAAAGTATATCCACCCTTTCTTGAGAGATTAGCCTAACCACTCTAGCCTACCCCAGAAGAACTTGAACTTTTGGTAGAATTGAAAAATCTATGTGTAAAGATCCCCCTTCTCCAGGCAATAAAAGATGTTCCCATTTACAATAAGTTGATTAAGGAGAAATGCTTCAAGCATCTAGGAAGAAGAAAAAGGGATGCTCTGACCATTATTGTCATTGGGCAGTTGTCTCACTTAATGCTAGGGTAGGTAATATGTCCAAAATATTTGGACCCTGGAAGCCCTGTAGTAGATGTGCACGTCAATGGCACCATCGTCCCACACACTCTATTCAATCTTGGGGCTACCATTAATGTCACGACCAAGGACACCATGCTTAAGCTCAACCTCCAAGGGTCATTGAGGAAGACCACAATAGTTTTGCAACTTGCAGACCATTCCATAATCACCCCTGAGGGAATTGTGGAGGATGTGATGGTCTCCATTGACTCCTAGGAGTACCCTATAGATTTTCTAGTTCTCTAGCCTAAGGCTAAGCTTACTAGTTACCCTCTCATCCTTGGGAGGCCATGGTTGGCCACAGCTAATGCTTACATTAGCTACAGAGCTCGAAATATGATCATCAAGAATGGGTATATGTCCAATAATTTAGTCCTATACCCTCCTGCTCAACCTTCTCTAGAGCATGATTTATCTTTATGGTTGGATGAGGAGGAAGAAGATGAAGTTTATTCAGCCCAACTTTATGCTTTGGAAGCAACCATAGGAGGAGGGCAGCAAGATGAGGATGACTTAATTGAACACCTGCTCCAAAGTCTAACTCCTAGTTCATTACCATTAGAAGAAGAAGTAAGGGAAACCTAGAACAATCATCCAATTGACTTATGCTTGGCCAATTCCAACCCACTCCATGTCAAAACCATAGAATTTGGACCAGAGAAAACTTTGAAAATTAATCCATCTATTTTTTCTCTTGAAGAGGAGAAGCTATGCAACATGTTGAGAGAAAACCTAGAATCCTTCGCTTGGGGTTACAAGGAAATGAAGGGAGTACACCCCTCAGTGTTTACTCACGACATATACATCAAAGAAGGTTGCAAGCCAGTCTGACAATCACAAAGGAGGATGAATCTAGCTCTTAAAGATATATTCAAAGAAGAACTACAAAAACTGCTAGATGCAGGATTCATTTACCCTATCTCTGACAGTGAGTGGGTCTCTCCTTTAGTGTTATTTCCCAAGAAAAATGGTAAGTGGAGGACTTTTGTTGATTACAGGGAGTTGAACAAAGACACAAAGAAGGATCATTTTCCCCTACCCTTCATTGACCAAGTGTTAGATGGCTTGGCAGGGAAGAAGTTATTTTACTTCCTAGATGGATTCAGTGGGTAGAACCAAATCCAAATCTGCCCAAAAGATCAAGATAAGACCACACTCACCTATCCTTGGGGTACTTTTTCCTATAGGGTCCTTGCTTTTGGCCTATTCAATGCTCCTGCCACTTTCCAGAGAGAAATCTTGAGTATTTTTTGCTGAATTAGTACATGATGCAATTGAAATTTATATGGATGATTTAACACCTTATGGTTGTGATTTTCAAGAAGCCCTGATTAACCTAGCCAAAGTATTGCACATATGCATTGAAATGAACCTATCTCTCAGTCTAGAAAAATGTGAATTCTTAATGACTGAAGGGACCATGCTAGGTCATTCAATATCTCAGCAAGGATTGCAGGTGGACTCGAACAAAACAGCAATCATCCAAAGGGTCCCACCTCCACAAAACTAAAGGGATGTCAAGAGTTTCTTAGGTTCATTTGGATACTACCGAAGGTTCATAGAGGACTTCAACAAGTTGGCCTCTCCTTTATTTGGGTTGTTGGCCAAAGATTCAAAGTTTATATGGTCAAAAAGCTGTCAAGAGGCCTTAGACATTTTAAAGGGTAAGTTAACCACTCCACCAATTCTACGAGTCCCATACTGGGCCCTCCCTTTTCATATTCATGTTGATGCCTCACACAAAGCCATAAGAGCAGCCTTAGGTTAGGTAGAGGAGAAATTGCCCTATGCCATCTATTTTATGAGTAAGAACTTGTCAAAGGCTGAGCTAAATTATATTATGACCGAAAACGAACTCCTAGCTCTTGTGCATTCATTAAACAAATCTAGGCATTACATTACAAGCTACCAAATATTTGTGCATACTAACCATGCTACAATCAAATATTTAATGAACAAACCAGATGTGAATGCTATAATTATAAGATGGTTGCTTTTATTACAGCAATTTGATCTAACTATTGTTGATAAGCCTGGTAAGGAAACTATTGTTGAAGACTTTCTATCTAGGATGAATCTGTCTGTAGGTGAAGAAGGAATGGTGGATGACCAGTTACCAGATGGGCATTTGTTTGCTATTTCAGTTCTCTCCCCATGGTTTGCTGACATAGCAAACTATTTGGCATCAGCACAGTTCCCACCAAACGTTCCCTAGAAAGAAAAGAGAAAGATAGTCAGGAAAGGTGCCCCCTTCACCTAGATTGGGAGCAATGTTTTCAAACTTGGCCCAGATCAAATATTGAGAAGGTGTGTAAGGGAAGAGGAAGTTTTTTACATCCTTCAGACCTCTCATGATGGGCCTTGTGGAGGTCACTTTGCAGCAAAGAGGACAACATTCAAAGTGTTACAAGCAGGCTATTATTGGCCCACTCTTCATCAGGATGTGAAAAAGTACATTAGTCAGTGTGATCGGTGCCAGAGGATGGGAAAGCCTACTCCAAGAGATGAAATTCCCCTACAAACTCAAGTGACTTTCGAGCCATTTGACAAGTGGGGCATGGACTTCATTGGGCCTATCAACCCTCCAAAGAAAAAATAGTACATTATTGTGTGCACTGATTATTTGACTAAGTAGGCTGAAACCAAGGTGACTAAGGCAACAATAGAAGAGAAGGTGGCTGAATTCCTAAGGGAGAATATATTCTACAAATTTGGGTACCCTAGATAGCTAGTCATAGACCAAGGTAGCCAGTTTACCTCCAACATGATTGAAGAACTGCTCAACCATCACAAAATCAAGCATAGGACCTCCACTCCCTATCATCCACAAGCTAATGGGAAAGTGGAGGTGACCAACAAGGCATTGGAAAGCATCTTAACCAAGGTAGCGAGCAGCAGTAGGAAGGATTGGGCAGAGAGACTAGTTGAGGCCACCTGGGCCTATAATACAACATGGAAGACCACCACTAGATTTACTCCCTATGAGCTAGTCTATGGGAAAAAGGCTTTGTTGTCCATTGAGTTTGAATATAACACATTGAGGATGGCAGCACAACTACATTTGGATCTTAGTCATGCACATAGAGAAATATTCTTCCATTTGAATGGCTTGGATGAATTCAAAATGCAGGCCCTCCTACATACAGATATAGTTTAGCTTCAAAGGAAGATATAGCATGATAGACATATTAAGGATAAGAAATTTCAATAAGGTGATTGGGCATTGTTATATGATTCTATGTATAAATACTTCAAGGGCAAGCTAAGGACAATATGGCTTAGACCTGATGTGGTGGAAAGATGCCATGATAATGGTTCAGTGCAAATCAGAACTATAGATGAAGAATTCATTCCATTACTTGTTAATGGACACTGATTGAAAATGTACAAGAGGCCTTTATCAAAGCAAGAGTTCATTGACAATATCAATAAAATAGTGATGATGGTGGAGCAACGTCTAGCTCCTCCCTCATTAGGTCACTGAGAAAAGAAAAAAAAAAAAAGGACTGACGTTAAAACCTCCATGAGGCACCTGAGTCCCATCCTTGGGTTGAAAACCTCGCGAGGTGGCCCAAGGATGAGAAAAAATAGAAATAAGAATAAGAATATCCATGGGTGAAAACCTTCCTTGAGGTGGCTAGGGAAAACATCTAGGGTGAAAACCTGTCTAAGGCAGCCTAGGTGTTTTTCAAAAAAAAGAAGAAAAAAGAGATAAAAAGATGTAATTTTTATTTGCAGGTGGACAAGAAAGACAGTCAAAGAGAAAAAAGAGGATCCAAAGGGAACCTTGCCTCACACATATCCATCTCCTCCACTCCTTACCATCCATCACTGAATCATTTCTATCATTTTCCACTCCACTACTTCAATTTATCTGTAGACTGTGTTTTCTACAAGGTCCCTTGTATTCCTATAGGATCCCCTGAAAATGTACAGGATGATCCTGTAGGGAATCCTATAGTAGCCTATTCCACAAAATATCGATCATCTTCTACAGGTCTTCACTAGGATGATCCAGGAGCTCTAAACAACAGATATTAGATAGAAGACAACAGAGGAGGAAGAAGAATGACCATGAAGCAAATAAACAGTGCAGCACCTCTGATATTTGACAACTGCAGCATGTCATCGAGACCACAGGTAAGTATCCCACTCACTCACTCATATGCATCATTTGATCAAAAGTTGTACGAGTCACGAGGTAGTTGGTTTATAAGTGAAAAGGTGGCTAGTTAACTTTCCCACCTTCGTTCAGTCATCACATAAAAAACTAGGTGGCCTCTCACATGTGGCTGCAGTCAACTCAAAGACAAAGGAGTAGTAGGACTAGAAGTGGTTAACTACGGATCTACGAGGTGGGAGCTGATTACAAGGAGTGGGAGCTGATTACGAGGAACCTCGCCCCAAAAATCCATAAAGGGAAACAAAATGTTGTTTGCATGCATTCGTGCATTCCACCTCCTCAAAACTCCCTCACACAAGTCGCTCTCATAACTCTGGCCACCCACCGGAAGCAAGGATCCATTATTCTGCAAGATTATTTCTACAGGATCATGCACAAGAATTCCTACAGGAACAGTCTACAGGAGTAGAATACAGGATACAAAGAGGCAGTCTATAAGATAGACGGAGAGGGGTTCAAGAGGGATTATCACGAGAATTGTCCACTGTCGCCATTCTAAATAGGTAGGATCTGAAAATCCATCCCCATTTAAAAGAAAATGAACTAGAAATGCTCTAAAAGATAGTGGATATAACAACTGTGGAAGGTGAATTACATACATAGGAAACTCTGTTTTCTCCTAAATTTCAATTTCTTGTGTCAAACCTTGCATTTCCTCCTAAAGCCTCACAAGTAAGATGACATGAGGGTTTAATGGGAGAGAACCCACAAATATTGTGAGGATACAACAACACCCCCAATGCTTGAAATCTTTATAAGACACCAATAGATGGGGTTTTTCGGAAAATTCATAGGTACGATGATGAAGTGGCTCAAGAATTTTCTCATTCCCTCACTCCAAACAGAAGAATCCATGCCACTATCATAGTTAGAGGGCTCACTATAGATCTCATCCCGTAGCTCATCAGTAGGGTCACCACACTTCCCCTAGGAATTCCATGGAGAAATGAAGAAAAAGCATATAGTCAGGTGGCAAAAACGAAATTGTTTTTTAGAAGGTGAAGAACCCAAAGAGGATAAAAATGGAGTAAGGAGGGAAAACATTCCATACCCATGGAGTGAGGTAGGTTACGAACCCATCAAATATATCTCATGTGAGGGTAGTTACAGTGTTGTCTATGGCTACCATTTTTGAATGCCATCTAGAACTTTTGGAAGAATATAAGGTTTCGATTGACTAAGCCATTGATTCTACCCAAACATCAGAGGTTGAAGATCCTAAACTGTTACGCACCAAAATAGCTTAGTTGGAGCAAGAGATAAATTTGGCCAAAGCAGAGAAAGAAAGATTCAAGCATAGAGCAAATAACTTGGTAGAAGGGAAGACTGAGGAAATCAAGCAAATCCAAGGTTCCTTGAAGAACGCGCATGATGAAGTAAAGTCCCTCCAGGAAGCACTTCGAATTTCTTTAATGGGAAGGAAAATATTAGTGCAAGCCAAGGAGGAGATATGGTAGCAAATCACCATAGTTAAAGCTTATGTAGATGTAACACCCTCCTCCCACATCCACTGAGGTAACCAGTCAACTAGGGTAAATATGTGATGAGAGGATACTATGTTTGGATTCAACCTCCTATGTGACCTTAAGGAAATGGAATCGACTGAAACAAAACATACAGACCTTCCACATTAGTTACAGGACCCCTGAGAACCATCACAACACTTTAGGTAGCATGTCCCTCTGCCCATTGAATTTCTTGATCACTTGACCTTTGGATGCTATCATGACGTAGGCCTGCCAGCATCCAGGAGGCTCTAGACACTCAATGTTGTAGGAATGCCAATGTCGAGGGACTATTTTTTCCAGTTTTGTGCCAGTGTCCTTAGGATTTAAGCCACTTTTTCAGGCCCAAGGGCCTAGGTCACTGTCCAGAATGGAATGACATCTTCTTAACAATAAAATAACATGGAAACAACGATTCAAAATCAATTAGTTGAACAAGCCCTTAACCAGACCCCTACTAGCCATGAGAGGAATTTCTTCAAACATATCAAAAATATCTAATCTACGGGTGTAAACAAGATATTTAAGCATAGGGATCTCATACTTATTTGAGAATTGCTAAGAACCTGTTGAGAATGAAATAGGGAAATGTATATGTTAATTCTCTTTACTTGATAATTGTTTTTGTTACCTTTTACTTATTACCTTTGATCCTTCTTATTCTAATGTGAAATAGATAAAAAAAAAACTACCAAAACAATAAGAACAATGACACAGTATATAGGCTCCAAGATAAGGCCAAAATCCCTCCTCTTGAGGGGAAAACCTGTAAAATATCTTCTCATCTTTTAGATCTTTCAATTGATGAATACCATGACCTAGACTCAGACAAATAACCTCCAAGACCAAGTATTCCTCAACCTCCTACTGAAATATCTTAGGACCTCCTAGTAGATCCGAAATTCTGCTCCCCAACAATTGTTGTTGCTTCTTTAGGAGACTTGGATCTCCCTCTAGCATGCTACCCCTTGGCCTCTCTTTACTTTACTTGAGTCCTAAGGCTAGTAATATGCCCTAAGAGACCTTTGTTTTCCTTCCTTTCTCTCTTTCTCCCAAAATCGTACCTCAGAATTTCCCAGCACAGAAACCATAACTTCACACTCCCAAAAGAATGGAGAGGGACCCAAATACTTCGACTTCTTCATCGTTCTCTTATTCACGCTTCCTTCTTTAACTTCCTTCTTCTGCCTTCTCTGCATAAGAGATGAGTGAATGAATGATCCAAATGGAGGACAAGTTCCTCTTATATATAGGCTTCCCCAAGAGTTGATGTGGCTCTTCATGTAGGCCGACTTGATAGCTCATTAGGCCAACTTGATCTTGGACGTATTTCAACACTTTCATGACAAAATAAACTTTCTTTTACAATTTACAATGTGCTCATAGCATCTTCCATATATGACAATGACTCTTATACCTAGGACAAACCCTAGAAGCACTAAATGGGTGCTTGACCTATAAAATAAAATAACTTGAGCATGAAGCCCATGCTTCAATAATACTAATAATTTCTTTTTCATTTTACATTTACAAGAACAAAATTCATACTAATGAAGATCTAACCTAGAGTTACACAGTTTTCAACACTCCCTCTTAACTAGGGAGGTATTCATTAGAGGTACATGGTCATTCTCAATCTGAAGAGATCTCATAAGAAGAGTCGGATTGGTAACCCATATGCCTAGCATCATAATAATTAGCATTGTCACATAGAAAGGCCTTGAATAATAACTCTATCTCTCCACAAGATTAGAGTCATTTTGTGAAGCCTATTCTCTATAGGTATTCATCCATTCTAGCATACCATGCCCTTGGTGGTTTCTTGAGGTCATATAATTCTTTCTTGAAACTGCAAACATATGCCTTCCTATCTTTGACTTCAAATCCCAATGGTTGTTCTATGTAGATTTCTTCATCTATAATGCCATTTAGAAACACATTCTTGAAATCCATCTGATGTATGTTCCATCTCATCGATGATGCTAGAGAGACTAATGATCGAATCCTTGTATATCTTGTTGTTGGAAAATATGTTTCTTCATAGTTGATGCCTTCAATTTGAGAGAACCCTCTAGCCACAAATCTTACTTTACTATTTTCTATACTTCCATCAACTACATGATTGATCTTATAGACCCATTTAGAAGTAACCACAACTTTGTTTTTAGGTCTAGGTACGATCTCCCATACTCCATTCTTCATTATAGATTTATATTTGTCGTTCATGACATCCTTCCATTCTCGATGTTCTACAACCTCTTCAAAGGTAGATGGTTCTGCTTCTATTAATTTTGTCATGTATTCAGTAGACCCATAATATTTCTTGGGTCTTTTACTTTCTCTAAATGATCCTTGAGCTACCCCATGAACTTCTCCATCGAGTAATGTAGACTTCGACCAAATAGGTATTTTCCTTGTTCCTTGAATGACCATGGGTTGAACAGCTTCACTATGTCCTTCTTCCTCATGGTGAGGTCCTTCTCCTTGCTTGTCAACTTCTTCTTCAAATATGGGAAATTCTTCATCATCAGAATCTATAGAAAGTTCTTTTGATTTCTTGAATGTTATTCTCTCATGAAATATGAAATCATGACTAACTTCAATGTGATGAGTTACTATAACCAACAAATATGCCCTTCACACCGAAAGGATCCAGCTTCTTTCTTTTGTCCTTTAGTATATGAATATACATAGGACATCCAAAGATTTGTAGATGATCTACATATGGATTCTTCCCAGTGAAAACTTCTTCCAAAGTCTTGTTGTCTAGAAATATGTGAGGACATCAATTTTTTATGTAGACTACTGTGTTTTTTGCCTCACCCCACATAAACTTAGGTAGATCTTAATTGTGTAACGTTGCTTTTACACTTTCTTCAATTGATTTTTCCTTTCCTTCTATAGCTCCATTTTGTTCAAGATTGTATGGAACTATCAACTCCCTCTTAATCCCAGATTCCTTACAACATGCTATAATCTCTTTGGATGTATATTCACCTCCATTATCATATTTTAGTATCTTGATTCTTCTTTCTGTAAGGTTCTTCACTTCAAGTTTGAATTCTTGAAATTTAGTAAATACTTCATCATTGGTTTTCGTTAAGTAAACCCAGGTCTTTCTTGAGTGATCATCTATTAATGTGACATAATAAAGATGTCATCCAAGTGATTTTGGAGTCATAGTGCCACACACATCAGAGTGAATGAGATCCAATATTTCTTTCGACCATGAAGCACTGCTTCCAAATGGTCTCTTGGTATTCTTTCCCAATGCACATCCATTGCAAACACCTTCATGATTCTCCTTCAGATTTGGTATTCCATATGCTATGGAATTTAGACTCTTAAGTATTTTGAAATGTAGATGGCCAATCCTTCGATGCCAAAATTCATATGGACTAATCTCAGTGTGAATAAGGGCATGGTTTATTGGATATATTAATCTATAGAGCCTTCCTTCTTAGATACCTATTACTTTTTCTTATTCTATTCTTGAGCCTTTTTCCCATAAAGTCTTCACCGTCAATGAAGGCTAATATATCTCCTTTATCTTCTAATCTTGAAATAGAAAGTAGATTTTTGTGCAAACCTGGAACAAATAGAATGTTGTTGAGGTGGATGTTTCTTCAATCTTCGAGTCTTATGGATGATGATCCAATGCCTTTCATTGGATAGATTTTTTTGTCTCCAAGTTCCACAAACTATGTGGATTTTCCTTTTAACAAGGTCTTCAATTAGTGGGAGTGACCAGACATGTGCCTTGATGTACTATTATCAATCACCCAGATGTCTTCAGCTTGGAATGTCTGAGAGAGAGATGAGAAGAGTCCCTCGTCCCTTTCTTTGAGTGATACCTTCTTTGAAGAGAATATGAGACTCCATAGTTATTTAATACCTTTATTGAGAAGGCTTGCAATCTTCTTGATGACTTTCTTCATTGTACAAGAGACCTTCATGATGCCCTTAGAGAAATAAACTATGATACCATGTTGAGAATTAAATAGGGAAATGTATATGTTATTTCACTTTACTTGATAAACTGTTTGTGTTACCTTTTACTTATTAGATTTGATATTTCTTATTCGAATGTGAAATACATCAAACAAATACCAAAACAGTAAGAACAATGACATAGTATATAGGTTGCAAGCCAAGGCCAAAACCCCTCCTCTTGAGGGGAAACCCCGTAAAATCTCTTATTATCTTTTATACATTTCAATTTAAGAATACCATTACCTAGACTCAGACAAATACCCACCAAGATCAAGTCTTCCTCGGCCTCCTACTGAAATAACTTCGACCTCCCACGAGTTCCGAAATTCTGCTCCCCAGCAACTACTACAACTACTGCTGCTTCTCTAGGAGACTTCGATCTCACTCTAGCTTCCTTCCCCTTGACCTCACTTGAATTGAATTGAGTCCTAAGGCTAGTAATATTCCCTAAGATACTTTTGTATGCATTTCCTTCTCTCTTGCTTCCAAAATCGAACCTTATACATTCCCTGCGTAGAAACAGTAACTTTGCACTTCTAGAAGAATGGAGAGAGACCCAAACACTTTGACTTCTTCATCCTTCTCTTCTTCACACTTCCTTATTCGACTTCATTATTCTTCCTTCTTCAGATAAGAGATGAGTTAATGAATGATCCAAATGGAGGAAGAGTTCTCCTTATATTTAGGCTTCCTCAAGAGTGGATGTGGCTCTTCATGTTGGCCGACTTGACAGCTCATTAGGTTGACTTGATATTGGATGTCTTTCAACACTTTCAAGACAAAATAAATTTTCTTTTACAATTTAAAATGTGCCCATAGTGTTGGGTGTGGAGCTTGATTATCTTCTTTATTCAAAGGTATCGTCGCATTGGACCCCAGTTCGTAATGGGGTGACAACACCGCTGATTATTTGTGCCTCTAATACCACTTGTCAATGCCCCCAAAGCTAAAAATTGATGTAAAATTCCTTGTAAAATATTGAGTCAATCTAGGTCATTCTTTAGGCGGAAATCTGACGGTAGAAGTTATGTTAAATTTAGGGATTTTTTCCTTAGAAAGCAACCACTCACTATATATGAGGGAATTGTATTGCGGCTATGTAGATGTGTGTTCTAAGTGAGGAAGAGAGAGGAGATTGAGAGCAAAGAGGGAATTATAATGGATCTAGTGTAGGTTGCATCTCTTCATTTTGTTGGATAATATAAAAGGAAGGACTGGTTGTTTCTCCGTGGACATAGCCCAAATTGGGTGAACCATGTATACCTATGTCTCTCTTGTTTTAATGTGTTTTCTGTATTTATATTTATGAAATATTTTATTTGATCCATTGCTCTGTAATATATAATTTTCTAACATGTAGGGTCTTCCATATATGACAATGGTTCTTATACCTAGGACAAACCCTAGAAGCATTCAATTGTTGCTTGACCTATAAAATAAAATAACTTGGGCATGAAACCCACGCTTCAATAATAATAATAATTTCTTTTTCATTTTATATTTACAAGAATACATTTCATACTAATGAAGATTGAACCTAATTACAAATTATTCAACAGAACCATTTTTCCCTCATGTCATTTGTTGCATTATCATCTATTAGGTCATAGATACATTGTCCATTCATTTACAATTAAAAACATGATGAGAGCCATACATAGTTGTTGTCATAAAAAACATACATCACCATCATAGTAACAACAGAAATACCATAAATACATCAACCATAGAATTCACATATAAACCAATACATTTACACATGAAAACCAAGGGAATGAAATTCTCATTAATGAATCTAGAAACCAACTTGGGATGGTACTACCACATTCCACCTGACCATAGATTGTCCAAGACAAATATCTCTTTAGCCAATCACCCTTGTGCCATATTCCAAGCATGAATGTGGGACTCATAACCAATTGTTGGGAGCGGGATCCCCCAAGGGCAGTTTTGGGGCTAAAAGCCCACGTTTAAGTCAATCTTTGTAATATAATTCTGAAGAATCCACATTTTCTGGTCATGGAGCATGAAGGTATTATGTGTCGAAATGGGTAGTCTGCCCTTAGTTTTGTAAAGTAAAGTCAGTCCGCAGACAATGAGATTATATAAAAAGAGCTAAGCTCTAAGTAGTTTATAGAGAGAAGGGCAGATCATTTAATAGAGTGATAGCTCTGAAGAAGAAATCTTAGTCTTGGGTCATAGCATAGGTATCTAGGCTCTAAACTGAGTGCACAGAGGCCTAGGGTAGAAGTCCGCAGCTGAGTGCGCGGACCCCTGCAGCTGTGTGTGCAAGGCATACAAAAGTTGTAACACTTGGAAGATATTAATAAAAGGAGATATTCTACAATTTCTGTGTCTTTGTTCTATTGATGTGTTTGGATATTTTATGTATGAATTTCCTTTATTATGCTTATATGATGCGCGAATGAATGTAATTACATTGAATAATTGAACACAATTATGGATATCTACTTACGCAGTGTTAAATTTAATTATTTGATGAGATAAGCGAATCACTTAGACTAATTGGGAAATCTACACGTCACGCTACCATAGCAGTGAAAAAGTACCCAAGCAGCCAGTTAGGGCTGCATGAGGCTCGAACGCTCCCTTTCACGATGGTACGAAAGGATAGAGTAGAGGGCATGTCTTGCAAGCCCTAGAGTGAAGAGACCTACTTAAAGGCAGGGATAGAAGGGATCAAACGAAATCACAACCATCTCAGGGTGTAGAAACTTTGTTCCAACATCCCCCCATGCTGCTTCGGGTGAGACTTTGGTCCGCGCTTCATGGGTTGATGCCGAAAGGGCTAGTAGTGTAGGGATTTTTTTGGCTAATTAACGTTGAACCTGGGTCAGGCCCCCTCAAGCCAAAAAATGGTTCTATTGCTAGGACCAAAATCTGCATAAGAGATGTGTGATGTCGTATCACTGGAATCCAACTAAGAAGGAGATTGGAGACTGGTTAGACAGGAAAATCCATGAATTCATGCCGCATGAGAACAGGAACCCGCGATTGAAAAAGGAACAGTGGTTGGACAAATACCTATTTACAGAGATCCATGAGATATTTTTCTGCTCTTTCCCTATTCAGCTATACGAGTGGATCGCGAAGCTAGTAGATAGCCAAGAAAGGTGGAAACTTGACAGTCCTATTTTGTGGACCCCGAAGCTAGTTCAAAGGTTGGAAGCGTTGGAGGATAAGATCACCCGTGATGTCGATCATTGGCTCAATTGCATCATAGGAGGATTTGTGACTAAACTTGTGGTCGACACTTCAGTCAGCTATAGTGAGGCAGAGCGACACTTTTTCAAAGGACCGCAAGGTAAGTACATAAAATATTTGAATAGTTGGATTAAAATGCTATTGTGCGAAAAATGGGTTATGCAGCTACCTTGATGTTTGGGACTACACGAAGCGGAAAAACTTACAGGAACGATGGAAAAAAGGGTTCGGAGTATAATCCCTTGATTCCACCTCTGCAAGGTGACGAAGAAGGGATAACAAAGGTTTCTTTGCGAAGTGTTGTTTAGTTAATAAGACAAGGATTCCTGTAAATACCACCTCCGCCCACACCACCTCCAACTTCACCACCCTCACCTCCAATTTCACCCGTACCACCTCCACCTCCATCGCAGTCTAGTATGGAAAATACAGTGAAGTTTCCTTTGTTCAAATGCTTGGGAAATGAGGACCCAGACCAATTCTGGTTCGTTGTGAGGGTTGTATGGCAAGATCAAGGTGTTAAAGATGATCATATAAAGAAGGTGATGCTAGTTAGTGCTCTTCAAGATTGCGTACTAACCTGGTATATTAAGTACTCTAATGATAACTTGAATGTTGGAGTGGAAAACATCCAGGCAGCACTAAATAGAGAATTTAGCAAGCCTAAATTTGATGCGCAGTTGATTCTGGGATTCAAACATGGCAAGACACCTAGGGAACTAGATCAGAGGTTGAAGTGTACAATCCATGAAGCCAACATGAATTTGATAGATGGACAACATCACGAGTGGTTTGTAGCTTCACTACTACCACACTTAAGGAGTACGCTATCGCAGCAAAAGATAACAACTCAGGAAGAGGCCTTGGACATTTCCATGAGGCCACATGAAACCCTGATGCAAGATCCAAATCTAGGAGTTTAGCAGATCCATGTGTAGCTAAAAAATATGTGCCTTGAGATGCAAAGTCTGAACCAGGACCAGATGGTTCGACCAAAGGTGCGCGAGGAGGTATGGTGCTTGAAATGCAAGAGTCAGGGTCATGACAAGGACCATTGCCCAGTCTTTGCAAACTACATTGTAGGAGAAGGATCGATGCCTTTAAGGCCAGAATCTCAAGAAGGACCTAGTGTAGGGCCTGCATTATGGCGTGTTATCTATCAGGCAGCCGAAAAACATGCCACACGTAAATGTTACTTGCTACAGAATTTTGTACAAGCACCGCAACAACTATTCTGCAACTTTTGTAGGTCAATAGGACATGATGAGAGTACTTGCAAGAGTTATGAATTGATGATGGATAAAACTCCTGCCTATAGGGTTCAAGCTGAAACGCAACCCCTAGACCAGAGCACAAAGATGGCGTGGACAGGATCTCAGGAGTGCGGACAAGGCCGAGGCAGAGGAGGACCTAGCAGAGGGACAGTTGATTTTCTACAATTGCATAGGACCAAGACATTATTCCCGCAATTGCACTAATCTAATGCATCTGGCGTGCAAGTATTGCACATTGCTTGATCATGAAAAGGAAGACTATCCTACACTGATAGCTAAGATACGTGACAAAGGGGCGCTACCACTTCCGTCGACTCAGAACCTACAGATGATGAGGTCTAAGCCACGCGAGGAAGATCCAAACGTAAATATAGTGCTTAGAAGTGGAATCACAATCGGAGATGACAAGGGGAAACAACCAGAAGACAGTACTTGGGTTCGTAAAGCTCCGACGAAGGAGGCTGAGTTCGATTTGGAGTGCGCACACGAAACCTTCATGGAAGCTAAGAAGAGATTTGCTAAGGCCTCCACCACAGGAAGCAAGGATAAGCCTGAGCAAGAGATGGACCCCTCTATGCTCACAAGTTTCCTGGAGACCTGTATGAAGTTACTGTATGATAGTAAGGCTATGAAAGGGATAGAAGAGCTCATCAATAGATGCGTCGGAACCGTACTGGGTGAGCCACATGTAGTATGAAAGATTGGCAAGCATAAAACAAGGACAGGACAGGAGATGAGACTGACCACGCAGATAGGAGAGTATGAAATGGATCAGGTTATTTTGGACCTGGGGTCAGACACGAACGTCCTACTGAAGCAGACTTGGGAATGAATGGGGAGACCTACGCTGCAATGGTCTCCGATTTAGCTAAGGATGGAAAATCAGCAGAAGATCATCCCCATGGGGCGACTGTGGGGGGTGACCATGGATATTGAGGTTGCAATCACTCTAGCTAATTTTGAAGTAATAGAGATAGTGGATGATAGAAATCCCTATCCTGCACTCCTGGGAATTGACTAGGCTACTTATATGAATGGGGTAATCAATCTGAAGAAGCGAAAGATGATCTTTGAGAAGAAATCGTTGCGTGTAATAGTACCCCCAGATCCTGTTGAAGGATCGCGCTATACCGAACCAGTCCACAATTATGAGAGTGATGACAACCTGGACTGTATCTATAAGGTAATAGCACGAGACCAAGATTGGGTGAATTCCACCGTAGATGGATGGCTTACATGGGATGGCGATAGTTCCTACACTTCAGACTCTGATGAAGAAAAAGAATGTTGGAAGAATCAGTTACATGAAGTAACTATGTTGAATTGAAACATGATGACCTGATCACTGTGCTGTGTGCCGTCAGAGGTAAGAAATCTGCCTACTTATGATGTTCTAAATGAGGTAGATATATTTTTGGATGCATTTTAAAGGGAGGTACTAGAAAAGCAACACTCCCAGGTGTTGGACTGGGCACTGCATGCTACGCCCACAAGATGGTGGGGTATGCATAAAGGAAGCTTTGATGATTGGTGCGAATGTAGGAGGAGGATGAGAACACAATTTGGGAAGCTTAAGATGTGACTGATAGACAAGTATGATGGACATGATAATCTGCGCACACATTTGGCCAAATGGACCCAGGCTTATAGATAAAAGCCCCAACCTGAGTGGGTGCACTTGTTCTTTCATACCTTGGATGTGGTCCCGATGAATTGGTACATAACAATAGAGATCCGCCATGGGAAAGGTGAATGGGATATCCTGCTCGAAGGATTCATGATGACATTCAGTTTTGAGGACGGGTTTGACAGTATTGATGAAGCGCTACAAGAGGTGAAAGCAACAATCTTTAGGATACCGCAGGATCCTTTGGACTTGATTCAACCTAAATGGGCTACTCAGCTGAATCTCGTGCTAGAATTTTATAATGTAATTGTTGAAGAAGAGGATGAGGATCCGCAGAAGAATAACATTCCAGAAAAAAAGGGTCACAGCGCAGTTCAAGGACCATAGATTGAGAACCCTGATATAACCGCATTGTTGAAAACGAAACAAATAAACATTAGTACTAAGGTAGAACCCAATTTCGCAACCATTGGAGATTACTAGGATGACACGATGGTGGATAAGGTCATTGAATTGCTCCGTGAATACCAGGATTTATTCCTACCAAGTTTACAAACCTGAAAGGGACAATTGGGGACCTAGGTATGATGAAGATTATATTGAAACCCAACGCAAAGCTAGTTAAGCAAAGACCTTATCGTCTCAATCCAAAATATAAGGAAAATGTCTACTTAGAGCTAAACGAGATGCTCGCGATAGGCATCATTGAGCCTGTGGAAGAATCTGATTGGGTAAGTCCAATGGTAGTACAGGAAAAGAAGCAGAAGGATGAAATAAGGATATGTGTAGATCTTAGGAAGCTGAATGATGCTTGTGTACATGATCCTTTCCCGACTCCATTCACTGATGAAGTGTTGGAAAATGTATGTGGCCAAGAAGCATATTCCTTCACTGATGGGTTCTCTGGGTACCACCAAAGCAAAATTGTGTCAGAGGATAGGAGTGAGACAACTTTCACGACTGAGTGGGGTTGTTTTTAGTACATTGTAATGCCATTTGGATTGAAGAATGTGCCTATGATCTTCTCACGTGTATTTTTTGTTGTGTTCAAGGAATTTATTCATAAGTTCCTAGAGGTAATTTTGATGAATGGACTGTATTTGTGCTGGTTAAACATCATATAGCGAGATTGCATCTGATGCTGGATACTTGTTGGAGATACCATATCGCGCTCAATCTCAATAAGTGTCTATTTTGTGTTCCTTTTGGGAACCTGTTGGGGCATGTGGTTTGCAGGAAAGGACTGATGGTAGACCCCATGAAGCTCGCGGTGATACCAAAACTTGGAAGCGCTGAGGAGTGTGAAGCAGTTGCACGCTACCCTGGGACATATGTGATATTACAGAAAGTTTATCAAAGGCTATGCACAGATCACCACGCCTATGGAGAAACTATTGAAGAAGGGTGTCACATTCTGTTGGAACAATGACTGCAAGAAGAGCTTGGACACATCAAAAGAAAAGATGGTCACTGCGCCAATTCTAGGCTTCCCAGACTGGAAGAAAGAGTTTCGTGTGCATGTCGACGCGTCATGTATAGCCCTGGGAGCAGCATTAACACAGGTTGGTGGAGAAGGCTTGGACCATCCTATCGTGTTCGCAAGTTGAAGAATATAGCAAGCAGAGAAGAATTATTCCACCACTAAGCACGAAGGGCTAGCTGTGGTGTATGTGCTCCAAAAGTATAGGCACTACTTGCTAGGAGGCCATTTCAAGATGTATACAGATCACTATGCGCCGAAGTACCTGGTCAATAAGCCTTTGTTGGGGGGAGAATCTGTAGATGGCTCTTATTATTCCAGGAGTATGATTTTGAGGTGGTTGTGAAGCCTAGACACTTGAACACGGGACCAGACCATCTATCGCGCATCGAAACAGGGGAGGAACCCACTAACTTGGAAGAAGGATTGCCTGACATGTAGTTATTTGTAGTGTGCATTTTGGATGTTAATTTTGAGGATATAATACACTTCCTAACAACAGGAACTGATATGGAAGGATACACTGTCCAGCAAAAGAAGGAATTAGTGGTGCATGCGGTAAATTTCTCTGTCACTTCTAGGCATCTGTACAAGATGAGGACTGATGAGATATTGCGATGGTATGTACCTACGTTTGAAAGAAGCAACATTCTCATGGATGCTCATGGGAGCACCACGGGAGGCCATTATGCCTAGTCTGCACATAGTAGCGCTCACAGGTATGACGGATCACGGAGCCCTAGAGGAGAGGCTCACACAGCTGGATGAACTAGAGGAAGAAATATTTTTGGCTGGATTTCACCAACAGGTCCAAAAGCAGTGCCAAAAGACATGGCAGGATCGACACATCAAGCTGCACACATTAAGGTAAATGACCTAGTTTTGCTATATGATAGTAAGTTTGATAAATTTCCAGGGAATTTCAAGATGCATTGGTTAGGGCCTTATGCTATTAAGGAGATTAGTGATGGCGGAGCGGTACAACTAGTCAAATTGAATGGCGAACCCTTCCTAGGAAAGGTGAATGGCAGTCGCTTGAAGCCATACATCGGCGATCTAGCCATGTGACTAAATGAAGGTAGCATACTCTTAGCACTCTTGGCAACTAAAAGGAGGCGTGGGACTATAAACTACATTTCCTGGGTTGGGGAGTTGCGCAATTGGAAGATGGTGCAAAGCAAGGATGTGTCATTTTTCATGAAAGGACAACAGAAGTGAGGCCAAATGGAGTGGGCAGCTAGCATTTAATACGAAATTTATGGCTTAGACCCACGAAAATCTACCACCAATCTAGCATTAATGAACCGATTTTGGGGGGAACAGTCAAATTTGAATTCGAAATGCCCTATAAATTACAAGTGGTTGTCTAGCGAAAAACCCTTAGCATTTTGAGAATTAGGTTGTTGCGCTCTCAAGTGCACATGAACTGTGAATTCTTTCAATATATGGTAGTGAGTCTGACATTTGAACAATTATCAAAGGAGACACAGGAACTAGTGAATAACATCATTTCGACATGCACAAAAGCTATGAACATTGAAGAAGTGGAAGCCGAGGAGAATGTGCAGGAAATCGATATGGAGGCCGAAGTAGATGCTCCAAAAGTAGCTGCTCCGGAAGTGTCCGAAGTATTGGCGGAGGTCCCTAAATCACCAAGAACACCGAGACCTAAACCAACCCCAACCAAGGAAACTGCGAAGGACAAGAAGGGAAAGAAGCCTGCCATACTCTTGTGCTCGTCACCAAGGAGAAACCCACCAAAGCCCACTGCCCAGGAGAAAGGCAAGGCTATAGACATAGAGGCAAAGGAGGAGGACATCGAAGACATCCCGATGGATGATGAGGATGTTGGGGTTGAAGTAGAGGAGGTTGAAACCTAGGGTGCAAACCCTATTACATGGTTTCTGAAGTATGTCCCTCCATGCAAGCCTAATTCGAAGGTCCCAAAGGACATTGATGAGAGTAAGACTCCCTTGCCAACCCCTCTTCTACTGGATGCAATTACTTTCGATGGTTTGTGCTTGGCCTGAGTGCTGATACTAAAGCTTGAAGACTGGGACTTGGCGGAACACGAGAAGTTCCTGCACCTAGCGACTGAACAACTGATATGCCACATCATCGACACAAATACGAAAATGACTACGTTGGAGCCACGGAGGTGGCTCAATGGGCTAGAGAAGGTAGGATTTTTGAACTTGCTCTAGGTGCCACACTATAACCACACCCCGGTGACAGTTTTGGTCATCAAGCAGCTATTGTACTTGGTTCATGATGGGTGTCTGTAGCTAGAGGAGCCGATACCCATCACATTTATCTTAATCCACCAAATAATGTTCCTACCATATACAAATGAAAATCCAGCTATGATCTTTGGCGGCAAGGGTGGCGAGGAGGCACTCGCAAAATCAACGAAGGAGAAATTCAAGCTAGTAAAGAAGTCACACGGGTACACTATCTCCAACATCTGCGACCCTGCTATGAAGGTAGCAATGTAGATCCTTATTTGCACCTATTGTCGCACTCACACAGTGGTGCACAGAAGGATTCCAATTTAACTAGTCAGACTACCTTCACAAAGAGTTCTTGGCAAACTGCTGTGAAGCACAAGAGCAAAGCAAGACCTTCCACTATACATGGCTCTTCTTTCAATTGTGTTGGTAGTGTGGGAGCTACCAAAGGAGAGCTAGTTCCCTTCGGTCACGCCAGACCTTCCTGAAGCAGCGAAGTATGCTTCGCTGTGGGCAACCAAGGACACAGAGCAAGTTCGGGACAACAAGATCTTCTGGATCTTGATGGAAATGAATATTAGAATAACCATCAATCGCAAGCAGTGATTGTCGCCCACGGTATACGCTAACCTGCAAATCTATGCCTAGTTTAAAGTTGATTTCCATCGCGTATCTATTAGGGCGCGAAAGGACCCTGAGCGGAAGTAGTACGACTTGCCGTACCTGGCCACAAATGATGTCATCGATGCGGTGCATGATAAACGGTCAGCAGAGTCATGCACTACAACAGACTTGGTGGTGGGTGGAAGCAAGTCTGATGCATAGAAGAAGAAGGAGGAGGCCAAGTTGAAGATGGTGCAGCTAGTTGAAAAGAGGAAAAAGTAGGCTGCTAAGAAGGCCTAGGCGGAACATACAAGAAAGGAGGTAGGAAAATAAACAGGTGGCACAAAGAGGGGCTCTGACAAAGCCATGTGGTTGCCTTCACATGAGACCAAGGAGGAGGACACAGAGTAGCACAGTGCGGACCCTCAAGAGATGTCTGCCCACATTAAGTGCTCAAGAGAGCTGGAGAAGGGAGGGTCCAAAAAGAAATCCAAGGTGACCAAGACCTCGCTGGACCCTTTCACATTGACAGAGGGAGACTTATATGACATTGGTGACACAGTATGAGATGTCACTGTGGAGGCCCTATAGCAATTTGAAAAGAATCATCAGAGCATACTAGGGGCTATCCAGATAGGGTTGCAAGAGTTGCAGACCCACGCATTTCAAGATGGTATGTTGTCTACCAGCTTGGCTATCGACAAGTCAGAGGCTGTCGATATGCTACGCACCAAGGCTTACAATGCAATAGTGTTGCCAGATGGAGCACTAACCACGGAAAATGAGGATGTAGGCCCACTTTCAATGCCTTGAAGGGAGTTGGATTGAACCTAACAGCGCTTTTGCACGAAGCACTCCACCTCTTGCAGGATGGAGTAATTGCAGAACTGAGGGCCCGTGAGCACTACGCCCTCCAAGTGATCAACAAATAGAGGATAAACAATGAACAGATGGCCCTACAGAGAAATGATGCCATCTCTGCTGAGGCCGAGGAAACCAACCAAAGCAATAAGATCATGTAGGTCATGGAGGAGGCATGCAGAATGGTCCCATAGCTCACCATTCCAGAGGAAGAGCCAGTTGAGGTCAGCATCCACAAATTGGCCACAGGGATACATGACACTTAGACAGAGATGCGCGGGTTCAGTGGGAGTTGAACCCACATATTATAGAGCTCCAGTTGAGGGCCTAGTTTTCAACACTGCTAGAGATAAAGGAACAGTGAACGACCGCTGTCACAGAAGCAGTCACAGCGGTAGAGAGTGCAATAGCAGATTTCACACAATTTTTCAAGCAATCATTTGAGGTCCTGACCAGCTTACAGGAGGACCCAAACATCTAGAGGCTAGAGACAGAAGTGCACAGACTCCAACAACGCTATGGCAAAGTTAAGGGCACAACGTGAACCATCATGCTGACACAGAGGTTAGCCAAGGTGCAGGAAGCCAAGCAACTGAAGGAACAAGTGGACACAGCGCTACACAAGGAAGTAGTGTTGAAGGTGTGACTAATGCCCTGACTGGAGGAAACTTACATAGTCACAGGAAACATTGAAGGCAAGCTTGTGACCCTACAAGCGACGCAACAAAAGCTTCATGCTGATAGCGTAGGAGCAATAACCGAGAAGACAGCTGAAGATGCAAAGCAGGAAGCCGCTCAGTGCACGACTGAAGTTGCAGTCATCTGGGTCAAGCTAGATGGGCTTCACGTAAATAGCTTCGCGTCTATTAAGTGACTTGAGGGAGAGTCATGATGTTTGTGTTGGGGGCCTGTTGGGAGCAGGATCCCCGAAGGGCAGTTTTGGGGCTAAACACCCGCATTTAAGTCAATTTTGGTAATATAACTGTAAAGACTCTACACTTTGTGGTCGTGGAAAGAAAAGGTATTATGTGTCAAAAAGGATAGTCCGCCCTTATTTTTGTAAAGTAAAGTCGACTATAAGAGACCTACCCATGGTCCATGGACAATGAGATTGTATAAAAGGAGTTAAGCTCTAAGTAGTTTATTGAGAGAAGGGCAGATCATGTAATAGAGTGATATCTCTGAATAAGAAGTCTTAGTCTTGGGTCAGAGCATAGGTAGAGGCTCTGGAGCTGAGTGTGCAAATGATTTGGGTAGAACTCTACAGCTGAGTGCATAGACCCCTACAGCTGTGTGTACAGGGCAGACAGAAGTTGTAACACTTGGAAGATATTAATAAAAGGAGATATTCTACAATTTTTGTGTCTTTGTTATGTTGATGTGTTTGGATATTTTATGTATGAAGTTCCTTTATTATGCTTATATGATGCACGAATGAATGCAATTACATTGAATAATTGAACATAATTACAAATATCTGCTTATGTGGTGTTAACTTTAAGTATTTGATGAGATAAGCGAATCACTTAGACTAATTTGGGAAATTTCATAGTGCACTGCCATAGTAGCGCGAAAGTACCTGAGCAGCTGGTTTGGGCTAGGCGAAGGTCAATCATACCCTTTCGCGGTGGTACAAAAGGATGGAAAAGAAGGCTAGTATTGCAAGCCCTGGAGCGAAGCGAACTGCATGAAAGTAGGGATATAAGGAATCAAATGACATCACAACCATATTACGGTGTAGAAACTTGGTTCCAACATCCCCCCATACTGCTTTGGGTGAGACTTCGGTCCACGCTTCGTGGGCTGATGCCGAAAGGGCCAGTAGTGTAGCGATTTGTTTAGCTAATTAATGTTGAACCTAGGTTAGGCTCCCTCAAGCCAACACCAACTGAAAATGACCAAGTAAGCATAGATTCTATCAGAGTTCTCCAACTACACTATAAGGAATTTGAGTGCTTCTTAGTCTCTCACTCTTTACCGTAATCCACAGTTTGATCCAGGGATCACTAGGCCCTACACCAAGACCCCTGCTCTAGGATTTACCATACATCCCATCCTGGGACTACTAGGCCCAACGGAGAGCAATCCACCTCTTGGCTTTACGGTATATCCCATCATTCACTCGCATAGATTCCTAGTCTCACCGAGGCACATAGTCCTGGCTTTACCACAACCCACAGTCTAGCACATGGGCTACTAGGCCAGTGGCTTTACTGGGATCCAACTTTGGGTTCAGGGTCCCCTAAGCCCTGTGTTTGTCATTTCGAAGGTACACCCGACTCAGCTTCAAATCCATCAAGGAATCTAGCTGAACAAAAATATAAGAACCCATCTCATCAAGGCTATCAAGAAATGGCAAGACTAGGCTGAGAAAACATTGTCCCTGCCACTGTGATGGGTATAGTTGTGATTGGGCATATGTCCACTGGAACAGATTCTTCCTTTTCTTTAAGCAATCTTTCTATCTTCTCTTCCATCCTCTTTACTTGTATATTTGTATCGATGATTAATTCGACCATTTCTTCTTTGTGTTGCTCACTTTCCTCAATAGAAGGTAATCTGAGATGCTTCCTTAGCGCTGTAATATTTGCATTCTTCTTTTTGATAATGTCCTCTGCAGCTTTAACATCAATGGGATTGTACCCAATTTTGATCACTAAGTCTTCTAATGATTCAACCCAATTATCATTTGCCAAAGAGGACATCTTTTATATCTTTAACTGTGGCTGCACATTTGAAAGAGTTGTTCTCAATTTTTACAATGACATAGTAGTGTTAGTCATGGTAGAGAAAAACATCTCTCCAGGCTGTCTATGAATGTCCATTTGGTTGATTGGGTGTATCTGGTTGGCATCAAAGGAAAATATGGTCTTCTTGTAGTCTGAAGAAGCCTTTGGAAAAGGCACTTGAGCTTGTAGGAATTCCATTTGCATCCTCCCATTTTCACTAACAAGGTTGTCAATAACCTATGTTGTGAAGTAGATGTCTTCTTCCAAAGTTGAGCATAGACATTTTCCTTTAGAGATTCATTCTTCTGCTTAATTTGAAGAAAATTTTTGAAAATGTTTGGCTCCTCTTGCTCACTTACTTCTACTGATTGTGTAATCTCCAATAAATGATGTGAAAATGAAGAGGAGGATGGAGTGTTGAGTACAATTTCCTCTAACCCTGTAGAAACTTGTGAATCATCCAGATTCATGCTTATAGGCTCATTCTGACCTTGAACAATAGTACCTTTGGAGTCAGTGTTTTGTTTCTTCTGATAAATAATAAATTCCTTTGCACCCTTTGCTGAAGATGAAGAGTCCTCTATTGGCCTTTTTTCCTCCTATATTTAAGAAGTGGGAGTCTTGAGGGTAGAAGTAGGTAAAAGCTATTATTTTTCTTCCTAAAGCGTGTTCTCCTCCCACTGTTCTTGATTCCTGTATTTTTCAATCTCTGCTCTTGGAGTATGATTGTAAGGTGTGGTTTTAAGTTCCACCCTTATGTTGGAGATTATATTAAATGGGTCATAAGACCAAGTAAAACATGGTTGGAATCCCATATGCTTGAGGATTGAATCTACTTTAATTCCTATTGATCTGGTATTAGAAATAAAGGATCCCACTTGGGAATTGATCTTAAACTTAGATTTTCTCTTCCCTTAAGCAAAATGAATCTCATCCATGTTTATCATTTGCCTTATATATTCCAAAGAGAAAATTCTCATTGGAACATATTTAGGCAATTTGTATGGAGCTAACTCACAGCCATGCAACCTAATCTCTGTGTAATTCTGGTAAAGATACCAGTCTCGCGTCTTAGCTTCGTCACTTAGATCCAGAATTATTTTAATTTATGGGTTGAATCTAGGTTCACTATAGCTACTGAGAATTTGTTCAATTGGATAAATAAAACAATCAATAAAATCTGAAAATTTGAACTGAGTTGAGTTTCTCCTGACCAATGAGGTCCACTGTGTAACTGATTGAATTTTTTGATGATAATCATGTTTGTGTAAGTTTATAGGCATGATGTCTCCTTGTTGGAAAATGAACATATGCACGAGCCCAGAAGAATACTTGAATACTCCCTTAGTAGTGATTTTCATTAATTGTTCATGCATATTTTTAGCCAAAAATTGTGTGTAATTATACATGAATGTTGGTTTGTGTTCTTTGGAGAAGATGGATTGATAACCAAGAATAGGTTCATCTACCTATTGGTATGTTTGGTAACCTAACAGGAAAGAAACTAAAGAGATGATATGTTTAGCTTTCTCAGGGAACATTGAGGTTGAATAAGGAGGGCTCTTTTTAGGAAGTTCAACGTCTACTGGAAGAAAGATCTCAAAAATTTGAGCTCTTTGGGGGAAAGTGAACTTATGGTATAGATCGATGAGGACATCAGCAGAAAAATGGCTAAGTGAACCATTATTAGGAATAAGAGGCATTTTATTGATGCTTTTAAGTGTGATAGATATCAGAATGTCTTGATTCTGAGCTACCATAGTTCTTTGCAGAGAATTGTGCCTAGATTGACACAACATGACGAAATCAGGAAATCGATGAGTTTAAGGGAACATGAACATGGGAAATAAGGATTCCCATAACTTAATTTCATCTTCTGAGTCCTTATAGGTTTGTTTTAACCAATGGTGCAATTCAAACATATCGAATTCACACTTTGTGTCCACGATTCTAAAAAATTGGTCAGCTAAGGGGATGTGGTCAAGGTCTAGGGTATCAGTGACCTTGGGATTTTCCTAAGATGAGGTTTTACTACCAGAGGGTTGGTCCTTTATTTTTGGTCCCATATTGTAAAAATGGGTGGAAAAGGAAATAGAAGTCTGGGATTTGGAATACCTAACAAAGAGAAGTTTGTGTTCAAATGGTAAATCTAGCTATGACGCAAGGTAAGTGTAGAAATAAGCTAAGCTTGAAAACTTATAAATCACAAATTGAAATAGAACTAGGGAAATCGCGTGAAGGGAATGAGGGGTTTATTTATAATGGAGAAGTGCATAACCATTAGGATGAATTTGTTACCAAATGAGACTAGTGTACATTGATGGCCTATGGGAAGCTAGTAACGAATATGAGAAATAGGTGTGTACTACAACAGATAGCAGAAACAGATAGAAGAAATGCATAAGAGAAATAGAGAAGACCATAACAAATATGGACACGTGGAGGAAAAGTATTAGTGGGAGGAAGGCGCCGGAAATAGGGATAAATGTTGGCGGAATGACGTATGGATGAAGTGGCATGAGCGGATTTTGGAGGGGGGTAGTGGTAAGTGGCAATGAGCACGCGTGGGGGGGGGGGAGTGAAAAGTAAAAAGGAGGCAACGCGTTGCAATGGCCCCGCCATAAAGGAAACCACTTTTTGGATGCCGCTTTGACGTTAACATGAATCAGTGGAAGGGGGGTATGAAATGGCTTTCCCGTTGTTGATCTGGGTGAGGAAGAAAATCGTCATCCAAAAGTATCTGCTTGATAGCACTTCACGACCAAATACTTTTATTGTTTATGACTTTGGTGGAAAACATCATAAACCTCTATTTATAAAAAATTAATCACCCATAAAGGGTAATGAAGCCCTAATTAAACAAATATTAATCTATAATTTGGTGCATTTCTTCTAGCAGCCATTTACTTTCCTAATTTTACTGTAACCCCACTCTAAAACATCATTTGGACAAATTTTGAGCATGTTAAGCCAAATTTTATTCTATTATATCCTATCTAATCATGTTCTACCAAGATTAAATGATTTGGTGAACTGATTCACTAATATAAGGACATAAATTTAAATTATTTGATCAAGGTTAAGCTATATGATTCAAATCCAAACATCAGGTTGTGGCATTTTAAACAAGTTGCACATAAAAGCCTAGTTTATTTGCAATGTAATTTTATTCTTTTCAAGTGGCATTTAAATTTGTTCACTTGCAAAAGTTTTGATTTTCTTTTGATCGGGTTTCATTTCATCATTTTCTATTCTATATTTTTAATACCCTCTTTTCTAAACAAAACTAACTTATCAAAACAAAATATGTTACAACATCAGCTCCAACTAGGGACTGCTTCCTCCTACAGGATGCATAGAACTTGTAGATCCATGTACCTTCTCCTAGGGCTAATGGAGTCTTTGTTGAAAAAAATCATACTGTGTGTAAAATAAAACAATCTGTGATATACAAATGATGAATGAATGAGGAACTCCTCAATATTGAATGTAATTCTTCAAGTATTTCCCATTGACAGACAATGAAGAATATTGTCCTTCGAAGTTTTATAAAATAAAAGTATTATTTCCCTTAGCCTCTGCAATGCTAAAAGGTCCAAACAGGAGATTATCAAACTTTCCATGTTTTCCTTTATCTTCTCTTCTAGCATCCGATCTTAATACCAAATATCCTTCTTTAAAATATCTTTCTCTATCTTTTCTATTAAACAAACTTTTCATTTTGTTATGATATTTCTGAAGCTTATAATGAAGTTCATCTCTATTTTCATTAAGTTCTATAATCTTATTTATCCTTCTGGAAAAATCATCAGGCTCTTCATTTGCTTCTTGTAAAAACTCTATGACAGGAAAAGCTAGATGTGTAGGAAATATAGTTTGCTTACCATAAACAAGCTAAAAAAGAGATTTACCTGTTGATCTCTTTGGAGAGATCATGTTTTCCCAAAGTGCATAAATGAGATGAATGTCCCAACTCCTTTTGTGATCCTCCAATTTTTTCTTTATTACTTTAACTAAACTCTTGTTTGATGACTCTGCTAGTCCATTTCCTTGTGGGTATTATGGGGTAGAATGACGCAACAACATTTGGTATTTCTGACTTAATTCAGTCATCTTGACACTACTGAATGTTGTTGCATTGTTTGTCACTATTTGTTGGGGGCATCCAAACCTAGAAAATATATACTCTTCAATAAATTTAATAACTACAGTGTGTGGTGCATTTATAATTGGAATTGTCTCTACCCATTTGGTAAAGTAATCTATTCCATCCAATATCCATTTGTACTGACTACTTAATGGAGGATTTCCAATCACCATTCAAGGAAAGATGCTTGGACTAGTACTGGAACTAGTGCAAGTGTTGTTAATCTCTATTTTCTAGCAAACATTCAAAATTCAATACAACCTCTAACCTTTGCTCCCACTTGTGCAAACAAAACAGACCAATGAAATATTTCTCTTAAAATCTTGTTTTTTGTAGCCCTCCAAGCATAGTGTTCTCTACAAATACCTGCATGAAATTGATCAATGATTCCTTCTATCTCAATTTCTACTAAGAAAAGTAAAAGGATGTTAAGAGGGTCCTTCCAATACAAATTTCCATTAACAATATAGTATTTTATTACCTTCAACTTCAATGTTTTACATTGATTTTTTGTAAATTCAGATGGACACTCAAAATATTTAAGAAAATTCACAATATTATTGTACCAATCATACAAGAAAAATTGTTCATCAATGTGAATGAGAGTTGATTGGATTGAAGAATAAGGTTCTTGTGGATTATTTTGTGTTGCAGATGAAGAAGGTTCTTGTGGATTCTTCTATGTTGTAAATGGTGAAGGTTCTTGTCGATTCTTCTCTGCTGTAAATGGAGAAGCTTCTTGTGGATTCTTCTCTGCTCAAATTTGAAAAATAGAATTAGCTCCCAAGATCTTACAATTTGACTCAGCTAAAAGTTTAGCCAAGCCTTGACCTTTACCAATTTTATAGTTTTGATAATGATATCATACTCTAATATCTTGGTAATCCATCTCCCTCTCCTTCCATCAACATCAGGCTGAGTTAACACAGTCTTAACAACATTGTTAGGTGCATAGGCAATAATGGAAGAGTAAAGGACATAAACTCTAAAAGTTTTCAAGGCTTGGACTAAAGAATAGGCATGTTTTGCAATGATGTCATATTTTAGCTTAGCATCTCTCATGACCTTACTGAAAAAGGGAATAGGTCGGTCATGTCCATCTTTATTCTTTTGCAAAAGAACAACAGTCAAGGTAGTTTCAGAGGCAAAATAAAAGATACTAAATGGTTCATAAGAGTTTGGGTTGGCCAAAATAGGAGCTTTTAAAATGGCATGTTTAATATGATAAAAGCAGACCTTGCTGGACTGGTCTATTTAACTTCATGATTCTTTCTTAACATATCAGTGGTATCCTTAACTATTTCAGCATAATTAAGTATACACCTTCTTAAAAAATTGATTTTCCCAAGGAAAGCCTGAATTTCCTTCTTATTCCTTGGTAATGAAAGTGCTTGTATAGCTGAAACTCTTTTAGGATCAATGGCTACTCCTTCCTTAGAAATAATATGGCCAAGAAATTTTCCTTCCTTGAGTGCAAACATGGAATTTTGGGGATTACGAGCAATCTCAAACTTCCTACACCTCTCAAAAACCTTCCTCAAGTGCTCTAAATGCTTTTGATTAGAACTAGAAAAAACAGTCAAATCATGAAAATAAATAACAACAAATTTATTTGGCTTATCGAAAAATGCTAAATCCATAGCTCTTTGAAAGGTAGCTCCAGTGTTGGTTAACCCAAAAGGCATCATTGCATACATAAATGTACACGAAGGAGTTGTGAATGTTGTATTTTCTCTATCTTATAGACTAACCATAATCTGATTGTATGCAAAAAAAAATTAAATAAATAAATAAAAATCTAACATATAAATTCTATTAGCTCCTAAAACTTTTTGAAGCAATTGATCCATCTTGCGTAATGGATAATTATCTTTGAGAGATGATTTAGTCAAATTCCTAAAATCCAAAAATAGTCTAATTTCACCATTTTTCTTTCTCACTGGAACTAAATTAGCTACCCAATAATAATATCTCAATGGAACTATAATTTTAGCATCAAGTAACTTTTTGAGTTCTTTTTCAATGATAGGAAGAAGGACGTGATTAATTCTTCTTAACTTTTGCTTAAAAGGTTTAGCCTCAGGTTTTAAAGGCATTTTATGTTCAATGAGAGATGTATCATATGTCTTTAATTCATTATAAGACTAAGCAAAAACATATTTATAGGCTTTAAGGAGAGCTAAATATTTATCTTTCGCTTCCATTGACAAGGATGTAGAGATTTTAATATTTATGATTTCTTTTGAATCTCCAATATTAAAAATTTCAATATCTTCCTTAGGTGAATTTGATAATAGACTTTTGGGAACACCATTATCGTCGAAGATATTTTCAAACCTGGGACCAACACCTCAGGAGTAAAATTGTTGGATAATTGAATAATGCTATGATCAACAATTTTTGAGTCAAATTGGGATGTCTAACTTTCCTTATAAGATTCATGATTACCGAGTTGTTCTTATTCAATTTGCAAGGTTGAAAATTCATCAATTACTTGCAAAAATGATTTTAACTTCTCAACATCATCAAATATTTTCCAATGTTTAAGGTTGTTAGGAATAGATGGTCTATACTTCAATTGAATTTGATATTGTACAAGCATTTAATTAGGAACTTTAATTTAAAAGAAATGGCTGAAACAACCAAAGAATCTGCGTGAATATTTTCATCCCTCGAAGTAGCAGTGATGTTAAATGCTAAAAGGAAATTATCTACTGAATCCCATATCTCATGCATATAATATCTAAGTCTAGGATGCTTTGTGTCACAAAGATTCCTTAGTTGTTTGACAATGAGCTTAGAGTCACTAAATACACTTAGGTTTTTCACCTTAAGGCTTTTAGCTAATTTTAATCCTAGGAGGAATGCTTCATACTCTGCTACATTGTTAGTTACATCAAATTCAAGCTTATAGCATTAAGAAATAATCTCTTTGTCTGGTGAAATTAGTATAACACCAGCTCCACCTCTTTCCTTTGAGCAAGAGCCATCAAAGTATAATTTCCAAATATCAGTCTTAATAGTCTTTGGCTTGTCAATAATATTTTCAATGCTAAGCTAAGTGTTTTGTGAATTATTTGACGATAATTCAAAACATCCAAAGTCTTGATCTACTGCATAAATGGGATGATTCCTTCCTTAGTAAGATTTACAAACAGTATCCATGAATCTTACTTCTTTGTATAATCTCATATGCTCAACCCCATATAGAGGAACAGTAACAAAATACATGTCGATTTGATGGCTTCCTCCTAATTTGGCACAACAGGATCTTGATAATAAATGCCAAATTTGGGAGGGATATCAGTGACTACAATGTCTAAAACCACACTCTTGATAGGGCTCTAAGTTAAAGTAACCACCAGATCTTTTATGAGCCCAAGGAAAGGTAGTTTCTTGGAATCAAAAGTGTATAAATCATGATAATTTCTAGTAACCTCTAATTGAATTTGATCCATGATTACTTCGGGCATTAGATTATGGGAAGCTCTAGAATCTAGCATGCAGTTATATAACAGGAAAGCATGAACCTTTAAAGTTAGATAGAAGGGTGGTACATTTTCATCAATCATATCTGAGATGTGACCAAAGACTACTAAAGATTTTCATCTTGTAAGCTTATTACATCTCTTTCAACATCAACACTAGATGACTGGATCCACTTAGAAACTTGATTTCTATATCCTAGATTCTTTGAAAGTTCAGATAAAGGAATGGGTATTTTAACTCTTTCTAATTTTGTTTCAACATTGAAAGTGATTAAAGGAGTTTTGTCAATTAAAGTTCTTTCGGCAATTAGATTCAATGGTTGAATTGTTGTTGTTTGGGTTACAGTAGAATTGATTTGTGGTTCATTTACAATGGGATTTTTGAGAGGTCTATCAGGCCCTAACCTAGGTCTTAATTCATATCTCATATTTAATTTTTCAATTAAAAACTCAGAAAAGGCCTGATATTTTGAAATTTGAGAGTCTTCTTGATCTTGAGAAGATTGATTTAAAGGAAGAGAGATAATAACATTTTGTAAAGATGAATGATCAAGATTATTTATATCCTCATAAGTAAAAGGGCTAGTGTCTTCAAGTTGTTGATCATCAATCATCAATGGGGGCTGAATCTATTGATCAATATTTGGTCTTTGCAAAATTTGAGTTTGGGGGGCTCTTCTAAATTGAGCTTGTGGTCTAGCAGTAGTTTGTTGTATTGTCCTTAGATGAGCTTCAATTTTTGAAATTGTGTTAGAAAGGTTTCAAGTAAAGAAGTAATCTCATCTATTTCTTGATCTTCATTTTTAATTTTTGAAGAAGATCCTTCTTCCTTAACTTTCATTTTTCTCTCAGTTTTTGCCTTAACTTTAAGTTTCGTTGATGCTCACCTATTTGCTTCAACTTCTATAGAATTTGTTTGTATATCTTCTAGGGTATGAGATGTTCTTTCCCTAAACATAACTACAAAATCGTCTTCAAATTCCTTATAAAATCTAACATTAGCAGCTTCTACTCATGGTTTACAGTCAGCTAGCATTTTATGGTAAAGTTTATTAAATGTTTTAATGAAATATTCTACTGGCTCACCATGGTTTCTTTTCATTTCCTCAAATTATATAAGAAAGTAAACAAGATTCTTCTTAAGCCTCCATTGTCTCTTAAATATGGTTTTTAATTCATTCCAAGAACGAATTGAATCACCTCTGAGCTGTCTGAACCAAATCCTAACATTTCCTTCTACTGATTGAACAAACAATATCATATATACATCCTCAAGTTCAATGTTCAAGTCACCAGTAAAATCTAACAAGGAAGATAAATGATCTTCAACAGACAAACCAGTTTCTCCATTAAATCTTGGTAGTTGTTTTATATATCCATCAATAAAATTATTCAGAAGAATTGGGAGTTGTAAAGCAGCATACCTGGCTTGAAAATTTTATTAGAAATCAACCATATTTTAATATGAAGATGAAGATGAATCAGTAGAAGAGGTAGAAGATTATGAAGTTGTAGGTGAAGATGGAGGTGTAAAGGTAGGAGGAGGAGGAAAAGAGGGTGGAGGATCTCTTATAGTTTTAAAAGGTGTTTTGATAACTAACTTCTGAACCTCTATTTCAACTCCTTCTTTGTTTTCAAACAAAGGATTTGAATATACTAAAGAAAAAAAATTCTTTAGGTTGGGCAGAAGCAGATGGAAATGTATAATGAGTGGGGGAGATAAAATCAGAAGGTTTTAACTTTGGTAGATGAACATCCAATTCTTCCTCTAACTTACGTGAATCTCAAAATATTTCAGGAATTTTGTATGATTCCAATGAATGGACTAAAAGATTTAACTACAGATCAACTCCTTTGGATAAAAGTTTTAAAACACTAGGTGTCAACTGAGCCAAATTTAAGGGAGATGGTACAGATCTAAATGGATCAGAAGTAGGTATATATTTAGGTTGTAGTGCTACAGAAGAAGAGGAAGAAGCTTCAAGTGTCCTTCTCAAAGAGGCTTCTCTTACCAGCCCCTCTAGATCAAATAATGGAGAAACAATTTGAGAGTCAGAATGAGACCTCTTGTGTTTTGAATGAACCAGATTAGGCTTGTGGAGTCATCAAGTGATAAATTTTAACGTACAATTCCTTTATTCACTTAAAGGAAAAGCTTTTATCTTTTTCCGAGGGAAAAATACTTCAATTTTCATTCCCCGACAACGGCACCAATCCGATGTTGTCCTGTGAGATAATTCGAGGTTAATTAACCATGCCAAAGCATCTAAAATGTTTTGTTGTTTTAAAATTTTTGGATGGACAATGTTATGAACAATTAAAGACAAGTGCTTAAACTTTAACACTTACCAAATATAATGAAAGGGTTGTTTATTTGTCTTCAAATAGTTAATTGATTTTAATTGAATGAATAACATAGTTTTAAAGGATTACAACTTACTAAATATTCAAACTGAATATTTAATTAATTGTAAGAGAGAGTGTAGGTAAACTATGCTTACCTACTCAACAAAATGTATTTAATCTTATGAAGATGGGTGTGACAATTTATAGATAAAAATGAGTTTATAATAACAAAAAAAATTATAAACTAATCTCTAATTATTGATTATAACTTCACAAGGGATTTAAGATGAACTGATATTCAGTTTAATCTTAGTACCCAAATTTCTCCATAAAAGCTTAAATACAAGAATAATAACACAATGAGATGAACACATAAGAAAAACTCGCAAGGAGACAAAATATTTGAGGAAAATTTAGAATCCTTTCATTATTTTGAAGTAAATCTCTAGTTTGATTACAATTCTGCTTTAAGAGCTCATCTAAGGGTTCAACCCATAATAACTCAAAGGAAGAGTTATTTACATAAAATGAGGGATCTTCTAGTAACATCTTTTGACAAAATACAAAAATAGTACAAAAATACATGAATCCCAAAACTGCTGAGTTGCTGGCACTATCTTCAAGGAAGTTGTTAATGATATGGCCCCTAAAATGTGTTCCCTTGTTGTTTGTCAGTTGGTGATGAAATTTAATCGATGATTTCACACAAGTGATCCAATCTATCTTCACTTTGTATAGAAACATTAATCCATTTTATGTAGACTTCATTAACCTCGGTATACTTTTTAAATGTAGGATTATTAACAAAGATATGTTTAATTTCATGCTTGATTATTAAATCAAATTTCAAAGCCTCTAAGAATTCCTTCCCTATAAGGTGATCTTTGATACCTTCAAATTTAGCCTTATCAATTGCAATTGTATAAAGCTCTTGGGAATTTTCCTCCAAACTTATTAACCTATCATTCAGTGCCACTAATCCTGGCAGTCCTCTTTGGTTGAGCAAGTTGAACTTGAAATGAAACCTTTGGATAACGGTTTTCAAAGTATGGCACTTTGTCTCCAGCTAAGTCATGAGATTATTTTTCTGCAAAACTTTCTTAATCTCCAGAATAATTTATGTCCTATGAACAATCTGAATCTCTTCCAAAACGGCCATGGTTTTTGAATTGAGCACCTTAATCATATTTGTACCTTCACTTGTCTTTTCCTTAAGGAGTTCTTTGAATTCTTCCATAACTATATGGAATCTATTAATGAGCTCTTCCTATTCAAAAATAATATGTATTAAGGGCCAAACTTCAGTTATAGCTTGACTGATATCTGCCCAAATATTTTCCTTGGCTTGGGCCAAGGTTTGAGCCATTATTGACTCATTCTCCAATTCTTCAATCATTCTTGTCAATATGTGGTATTTCTACATCTCTTCAATATAAAGAGTATCATTCTTAATCTTCTATGTCTCTGGATTTTTGAATTTCTTGTGAAGCTTTTCATTTTCCTGTCACTCGGGAGATAGCTCCTGTATGACTCTATTTAAATCACCTGTTGTTGATGCAGACTCTGTTGTTGCTGATTTCAATTCCCTTGTCATCCCTACCACTGTGATGGGTATAGTTTTGATGGGGGCTATGGCCACTTGAGGATTTTCTTACTTTCTTTGAGCAATATTTCTATCTACTCTTCCATCCTCTTTATTTGTATATTTTGTTCAATGATTAATTTTAGAATTTCTTCTTTGTGTTTCTCACTTTATTATATCTCCTTGGTTTGATGATCTTCTATAGAAGGTAATTTGAGTTGCTTCCTTAGCACTATAATATCTTCATTCTTCTTTTTTATAATTTCCTCTGCAGCTTTAAGATCAATGGGATCATACCCAATTTTGATCACTAAGTCTTGTAAATATTTAACACTGTCACCCTTTTCCAAAGAGGATATATTTTCTATATTTAACTGTCATTGCACATTTGAAATAGTTTTTCTCAATTTTGACATTACCATAGCAGTGTTAGTCATGGTAGAGAAAATCATCTCTCCATACTCTTTATGCATGTCCATTTTGTTGATAGGGTGTATCTGGTTGGCATCAAAGGAAAATATGGTATTCTTGTAGTCTAAACAAGCCTCTGGAAAAGGCACTTGAGCTTGTAGGAATGTCATTCACGTCCTCCCTTTTTCACTGACAAGGTTGTCAATAACCTATGTTGTGAACTAGATGTCTGCTTCCAAAATTGAGCATAGACATTTTCCTTCAGAGATTCATTCTTCTGCTTAATTGGGAGAAAAATTGTGAAACTGTTTGGCTACACTTGCTCACTTACTGTAGCTGACTGTGTAATCTCCAAGAAATTATGTGAAACTGAAGAGGAGTATGGAGTGCTGAGGACATTTTCCTCTGACCCTGTAGAAACCTGTGAATCATCCACATTGATGATTATAGGCTCTTTTTGACCTTGAACACTAGTACCTATGGAGTCAGTGTTTTGTTTCTTTTGATAAATAAAAAAAACCTTTGAACCCTTTTCTGAAGATGAAGGCTCCTCTCTTGGCCTCTTTTATTGCTTGATTTGAGAAGTGAGAGTCTGGAAGGTAGAAGCAGGTAAAATTTGTTTTTATGCTTCCTGAAGTGTGTTCTCCTCCCACTATTCCTGATTCCTATATTTTTCAATCTCTGGTCTTGGAGAATGATTGTAAGGGATAGTTTTAAGTTATACACTTAAGTTGGAGATTATATTAAATGGGTCACAAGACCAGGTAAACCTTGGTTGGAATCCCATCTGCTTGAGAATTGAATTTTCTTCAATTACTGTTGATCTAGTATCACAAACAAAGGTTGCCACTTGGAACTTGATCTTAAACTAGGAATTTCTCTTCCTTGAAATAAAATGAATCTCATCCATGTTGATTATTTTCCTTATATATTCTAGAGAGAAAATTCTCATTGGAACATATTTAGGCAATTTTTATGGAGCTAAATCGTAGCCATACAACATAATCTCTACGTAATTCTGGTAAAGATATGAGTCTCTCATCTTAGCTTGGTCACTTAGGTGCATAATTATTTTAATTTCATGGTTGGTTGTAGGTTCACTCTAGCTGCTGAGAATATGTTCAACTAGATAAATAAAACAGTCAATAAAATCTAGAAATTTGAACTCAGTTGAGTTTCTCTTGACCAATGAGGTCCATTATGTAACTGATTGATTTACTTGTTGATCATTATGCTTGTTTAAGGTTATATGAAAGATGTCACGTTGTTGGGAAAGGAACATATGCACTAGCACAAAATAATGCTTGAATCCTACCTGAGTAGTGATTTTCATTAATTGTTCATGCATATTTTCAGCCAGAAATTAGCTGTAATCATACATGGATGTTGGTTTGTGTTATTTGGAGAAGATGGATAGATAACCCAAAATAGGTTCTTCTACCCATTGGTCTGTTTGGTAACCTAACAAGCAAGAAACTAAATAGATGATATGTTTAGCTCTCTCGGGGAATATTGAGGCAAAATAAGGAGGGTTCCTTTTAGGAAGCTCAACATCTTCTAGAACAAAGATCTCAAAATTTTGATCTCTTTGGGGGAAGGTAAGCTTATGGTATAGATCCATGAGGAAAGTAATAGAGAAATGGCTAAGGGAATCATTCTCAGGAATAAGAACCATTTTATTGATGGTTTCAGGTGTGATAGATATCACAATGTCTCCATTATAAGCTACCAAAGTTCTCTGCAGGGGATTGTACCTAGACTGACACCATATGACTAAATCAGGAAATGGATGAGTCTGAGGGAACATAAACATGGGAAATAATGATTCCCATAGGGTAATTTCATCTTTTGATTCATGATATATCTGTTTTAACCAATGGTGCAATTTGAACATATCGAATTCACACATTGTGTCCACGATTTAAAAAATTGGTCATCTAAGGGGATGTGGTCAAGGTTTAGTGTATCAATGACTTTGGGATTTTCCTGAGATAAGGATTTAGTACCAGAGGGATGGTCCTTTATTTTTAGTGACATATTATAAAAATGGGTGGAAAAAGCAATAGAATGTTGGGAGTAGGAATACCTAACAGAGAGCAGTCTGTGTTCAAATGGTAAATTTAGCTATGTTGCAAGGTATGAATTTATTACCAAATGGGACTGGTGTACATTGATGGCCAACGGGAAGCTGGTAACGAGTAGGAGAAACATGTATGTACTAGAAATAATAGGAGAAACAAATAGAAGAAACAAATAGGAGAAATAGATAGGAGCATAATGGATATGGACTCGTGGACGAAAAGGATTAGTGGGAGGAAGGTGCGGGAAACAAGGATAACCATTGGTGGAATGACGTATGGATGAAGTGGGATTATCAAATTTCAAAGGGGGGGAATAGTGGTAAGTGGTAATGAGAGGGGGGGAGGCAAGGGGTGCGAAGTAAAGAGGAGGTGACACATTGCAATGGCCCTGCCATTAAAGGAAACCTCTTTTTGGACCCCCCCTTTTCCATTAAAGTGAATTGGTAGAAGGGGGTGAAAAATTGATTCTGCATTGTTGATCTAGGCAGGGAAGATCATCATCATCCAAAAGTATATGCTTGATAGTGCTTCACAACAAAATACTTTTGTCATTTATGACTGTGGTGGAAAACATCATAAAGCTCTATTTACACAAAATTAATCACCCATAAAGGCTAATTAAGTCCTAATTAAACAAAGAATAGACGAAGAGGGAGGATGGAATCGACGCGCGCACGCGAGGGCTTAGGGTAGGGTTTCCTTAGGGTTTCTGCAGCACCATCGCAGTTACAGTACAGGGATTCTCGGTTTCTGCGCACCGTTAGGTTTCTCCACCCGTCACTATCGGTTATTGAACTGGGGGACAAAATGGCCAATAGTATGGAAGCAGAAGCGGTGGACTACACTGAGGAGCCGTTTCTGGACAGAATTATATTCGACAACCCTAGCTTCTCTTCTAGGCCCCTGACCGTTCAGTCTCCTGCTGCTACCGGACTGGATCTGCCCACTGGCCCTCCTATTGTTTCGCTCCCTCGGCATAGCTCTGTTCCGCCTCTCATTGGTTCGGGCTCTATTGATTCCCCCTATTTCGAAGCCCCCCCCCCCCCTCTCCCTGGGCACCCTCCACATTCTCTCCTCCCATACTCCCCCATCGCCCTCTTTCGATCCCTCTTTCGACCCGCTATCCTCTGCATTTTTCGCGGCTCCACCTTCAAACCAGCCGGAATAGGCCGCGGCTCAAGCTACACCTGCAGGAGCTCGTCCACCTGGGTGCTTCGAATCACCGGCTGTGAAGGTCAAATCCTCCAAACCCTCACCCCTGGATGGAATACCCAATCCCATGGTAGACCATCATTCGGCTCCTCGCACCATCAAGAAAAAATCAAAGTGCATTAAGGCTACCTCAAAGGACATCACTATCAGGTTCGACGAATCTTCGACATTAACTCATCTCACAGTCTTGGCTAACACTGTTTTGGTAGGGCATGTTCGGGGTAGGGTTTACTCGGCGAAGTGGTTAACACAATGGGTGAAGGAGATTTGGGGAGGAGTACTCCTTGATCTCCCGGAAGTCCATGTCCTCCCCAGAGGATGGTTCTCCTTACATTTCATAAAGGAAAGCCATACAAACCTGGTCCTCGGCAGATACTGGCACATCGAAATGACTCCGGTCCTCCTCAAAAGATGGAGTCCCCTTTTCGACCCCGAACATGAACAGATTGGTGCAGGACCGATTTGGGTTTGACTGCCTGGTCTCCCTCTGCAGTTCTGGGGGGAAGAAGTATTCATTAGGATTGGGAATGCATTGGGCACTTATCTGGATCATGACCACACTTTTTCCGAATCAAGAAGCCGAACCCTAGCGCGCATTCTGGTTCACCTCAACACTCGAGACGGCCTGGAGGAACATATCACTCTTCAATGGGGAAGATGCATCAGAGTGCAGATATTAGATTATGAAGGGGTGTCTTTCCGTTGCAGGCGATGCCATAAGGTTGGACACCTCATCCGAGACTGTCCCCTCATCAAGAAATCTGAGGACGCTCCGAAGATCTCTCCGGCACCATCCAGAACGGCCTCCCCATCGACCACACGGCCTGTACCTACGGGACTGTCACCAGCGGTATCCTCACCTGCGGTCGATCCTGGACTTCGGCAGCCTACTCCGCCAAGGTCCAGGGCTCGTTCTGTAGCTGAAGCCGGTACGGTCTCGGGGACCCCTCTCTACCCTTCTCTTTCTAATATTGATTTGGTTATGCATGAATCTGGTCCATCTATACATGCTCCCATGGTGCACTGTGCTATAACATCCCCCCCTCTGGTGAGCACCACTGGCCCCTCTATAAACCCTTCCTCCGATCAGCCTGTGTCTTCCTGCTTATCCTCGGATGATTCCCCCCCTCACCCTTATTTCCTCCGCTCCAGAAATCATGCAAGAGAACCGTCCTCTCATCACTCGGGCCTGGGCATCGTGGAACCAGTAACCGGCACTCTGCCTACCAGAGGCAGGAAATCACATCTCTCCAAGGCTATTAAAAAAGCAGGGGCGGAGGTAGTCTCTGGCCGTCAGTCCACCATAGACGGGGTCCTTAGAGCAGGACACACCCCAAGTGGTGTCCCTCCATGAAGTGCCTATCCTTCAATTGTAGAGGACTGGCTAGTTCCTCTAAAAAACTAGCCATGAAGCGATTAATTGAGTCTGAAACCATCGATATTATTATTCTTCAAGAAACTCTTTGCCCGGCTGATCATATTACCCGTTCCATGCAAACCTTGACTCCTAGTTGGACCTATGTAGCCCTCGATGCAGCAGGATGATCCGGAGGTCTGGCCATCGGGGTTAACCCGCGCACTATTCAGGTGGAGACATCTTGGGGAGGAGTTGGTTACTTGGGGCTAGATATCTTTTCTGCTGACCTGGGAATGAAGTTGCGAATTGTGAATGTATATGCCCCATGTAATCAAAGACAATTATTCTGGCATAGACTCCTTCGTCTCACCCTTATGGCTAAAGATCGGGTTATAATTGGAGGCGACTTTAACTTCTCATTGGGTTTTAGGGAATCATGGGGATCGGCAGCACAAATTGATTCCATCTCTGATTACATGACCAGCCTGCTAGAGCAAACAAGCTTTGCGGATGTACCTATGCATAAACTCCTTCCCACATGGAGGAACCGAAGGGTGGGGGACGCAGCTCTGGCCCGCAGACTTGACAGATTCATTATGAAGGAAGCTCTTCTTCAGAAATTGCATCATTATAAGCAATGGGTAGGAACGGGAGGTATATCGGACCACTCGCCAATATATCTGGAAATTCAGGGTCCCTTCAAGAAGCCCAAGGCCCCTTTCAAATTTAATCACTCTTGGCTCAAGGATCCATCTTATATTAAGTTGATCACCGAATATTGGACTTCCCATCCTATTAATGGTGCAGATACACTAGCAAAAGGATTCTGCAGAAATATTTCTGAGATCAAGCACCTTTCGATTAACTGGGCAAAGGAGAAGCGGGCTCGTGAAAATGCACAACTCGTTCACATTGAATCCGAACTGAATATGCTAACAGATGATCGGGGGCTGGGTTTTAACACTGCTGAGGACAAGGGTCGGCTGATAGATCTGGAGCAACAGAAGGCCAGAATACTCAAGGAGCGTGAGGAATCCTTAAGATTAAGGAGTCGGGCCATTTGGATACAAGCAGGGGACGACAATACAAAGTTTTTCCACAGCTATGCTAAAGGAAGAAAGGTGTCCAACACCATCTGGAAGCTCCCTACACCGGATGGAGACATGGCAGACACCTTCAATAAGCTCACACACTTAGGCATCTCACACTTCCGAGCACTCTACAGGTGCCCCCGTGATGTGAATCTCCCAGATATTATCAACGTGGCAAATCACTTTCCGAGATTTGTTGAGGAAGATGATGTGGATGTGCTTAATGCACCGGTTACCACTGGGGAGCTAGAAGGAATACTGAAATGGTTTAAGAAAGATAAGAGCCCAGGCCCTGATGGCTGGACCATTGAATTTTATTTAGCATTTTATGACATCCTGGGGCAGGATCTTTTGAATGTGGTGGAGGAAAGTAGGACTACTGGATCCATTTACCATGCCATCAACTCTACCTTCCTAGCACTCATTCCTAAATCGGACGCCCCAGCCTCTTTCGATGATTACAGGCTTATCTCCCTATGCAATTGCCTCTACAAGATCATATCTAAGACCATAGCCAATCGTCTTAGACCTATTTTATCCAGGTACATCGCCCCTCAACAATTTGCTTTCCTGGACTCTAGACAGATTCATGAAGCCATTGGATTGGCTCAAGAGGCCATTCACTCCATCTGGTCCAAGCATCTCAAAAGCATTCTTCTCAAAATTGACCTTTCCAAAGCTTTTGACCGGGTTAGCTGGCTGTATATCAAGATGATTCTTATACATCTGGGATTCCCATACTCCTTCATTTCCTGGATCATGGCCTGTATTACTTCCCCATCTTTCAGTATTCTCATAAATGGATCGGCCTCCCCCTTCTTTCACTCCGAAAGGGGTCTGAGACAGGGTTGTCCATTATCCCCATTACTCTTCTTGTTGGTTATGGAAGGCCTTAGCCGCCTTATTGCCTCAGCAAAGCAGACGGGTGATATTAGTGGCCTTCGAATATCAGAGGTCTACTCCCTCACTCATCTCCTGTTTGTGGACGATGTTCTCATCCTTCTTAATGTTAGCATTCGCGACTCCAGATATTTTTCAAGAATACTTCTTCTCTTCTCATCTACAACTGGTATGCTCCCTAATCAGGCTAAATCCACAATCACTTGTTCTCGCACATCCGTTCAGGAAACACTTTTCGCTCAACAGGTCTTCCCCTTCTGTATCCACCCCTTGGACAGAGGTCTCAAATACTTAGGATTCAGGCTAAAGCCAACTTGTCAAAGAATAGCAGATTGGGTTTGGTTGGTTACTAAATTGGAGAAGAGACTCACTGTTTGGAGCTACAGATACTTATCAAGGGCAGGCAAACTGGTACTCATTAAATCTGTATTGGAGGCTACCCCGGTTTTTTGGATGGCGCTTGCATGGATCCCGCGGAACATTCTGGGGAGACTAAAAAAACTCTGCAACTGTTATCTATGGAATGGTAATCAAGAAAAAAGATTATTTGCCTGGATCAGCTGGAAAAAGATCTCCCTACCAAAAAAATGGGGAGGATGGGGACTTAAGGACCTTCCTAACTTCGCACAGGCTCTCTCTGCAAAGATGGGCTGGTCGCTATTGACTAGTCAGAACCTATGGGCGCAAGTTACATATCATAAATACATATGGCCTCAGCAAATACTGGACTAGATCAGACTACCAACTTGGCAATCAAAGGGATGTTCATCGAGCTGGAAGGCCCTCACACAATCCCTTCCTCTCATCCGGGACAACCTGGTCTGGCGAATTAATGATGGAGCGCTGGGCAGGATCGGTCTAGATCCATGGATTGGTAGTGGGGGTCGACACATTCTCAGCAGGGATCTTATAAGGCTCCTTCATGATAGGGATATCCAGAATTTCGCACACATTGCAGATCAACAGAGCACTGATATTTTCTCACAAGCATGGAAGTCTGCGCACCAACTCGACCTCCCACCTCAATGGCATCAGGAGTGGGACGATTATATTCAGGCCTTATCTGAATCCCATATCCGTATTAAACAAGGAGCGGATGAATTAGTTTGGTGTAGGGCCGATAATGGTATATATGCACCAAAACAGGGGTACTACTCCCTCATCTCGCACAAAACGCCAGACATATCTCAGAACTGGTAGCGAAAAATATGGAAGTTGAATGCACCTCCCCGCACCAGGCTCTTCTTCTGGTGTATTCTACAAGATATCGTCCCCACGGGGGAGCATCTCACCCATAGAGCGATTTTCGGACCTACCTGGTGCTCCCTGTGCAAAGCAGCTTCGGAGTCTACGGTGCAACTCTTCCTACATTGCCCAGCTACTCGAGCACTATGGAAAAACATCACTGCATCCCTAGGTATTGTTGGAGCATGGAGCGGGGACGATACGACAAGTGCGTGGGAAGACTGGAGCCGCAGACACCCGGGCTCAAAACTCCTGAATCTTCCCCTTGTGGTCGCATGGCACATATGGCTGGCTCGAAAACGTTACATATTTGAAGACCTGGCTATATGCTGGCCACGAACGGAAGCTTGTATAATATCAGCATATCATGAACTGCCCGAATCCCCTCCCCCCAGGACCAGGACTATTCAACCACCCCCTATTATTGATAAATCGGTCGCGTGGGCCTTCTTTGATGGCGCAACAAACCAAACAGGCTGTGGGGGAGGTTTTGTGCTCCACATTAATGAACATCATAGATACATGGTTAAAATGGGGCTCGGGGTGGGCTCGAATAATCTTGCAGAACTCATGACCCTGCGGAACCTACTGCAATTCTCCCTGCAACATCAGTGTTTAAATCTCAATATATATGGGGATTCAATGACTGTTGTAAATTGGATCAATCATGAAACTATATGTCACAATCACACACTCAGCAATATATTATATGAAGCACATACTTTCTGGACTGCATTTAAGCATGTCTCTTGTATCCACATATACAGGGAACATAATCACAGTGCAGACCAACTATCCAAAGAGGCAACGCTACTTCCCAGGGGAGAGTGGATAATACTAGAACAACAGGGATCCGAGGAGTACAGATATTATCACAGGCCCTACATAGACCAACAAGCTCAAAGGGACAACAGTCCCGGGGCTCTTCAATGAGGATTTTGGATTTTTGACAAATGTATATATAACAGTTTCTCTTGATGTTTAATAGACCCTGCGTGGTCTCGTATTGGCAAATAACCCAGACTGTAAATGAGGACATACTAGTATCATTTTGACATACTACAAACAAATCACCCTGCGTGGTGAATGTATCTGAACAGTAAAGCATACGCAAGCTGCATCTACAATATGTAATTTTCTCCATATAATGAAAATTACGGATTTTTCCAGTGGAAAAAAAAAGTCCTAATTAAACAAACATTAATCTATAATTTGGCGCATTTATTCTAGCAGCCATTTACTTTCCTAATTTTATTGTAACCCCAATCTAATACATCATTTGGCCAAATTTTGAGCATGTTAAGCCAAATTTCATTCTATTATATCCTATCTAATCATGTTCAACCAAGATTAAACGATTTGGTGAATTTATTAACTGATCTAAGGACATAAATGTAAATGATTTATCACAGTTAAGCTATATGATTCAAATCAAAACATCAACTTGTGGCATTTTACATAAGCTGCAGACAAAAACCTAGTTTAATTGCAATGTGATTTTATTCTTTTTAAGTGGCATTTAAATTTGCTCACTTGTACAAATTTTGAATTTCTTTTGATGGGGTTTCATTTCATCATTTTTTATTCTATATTTTTTATACCCTCTTTTATAAACAAAAACTAACTTATCAAAACCAAATATGTTACAACATCAACTCCAACTGGGGACCGCTTCTGCCTGTAAAATGCAGAGAACTTGCAGATCCATGTGCCTTCTCCTCGGGCTAATGGAGTCTCTGTTGAAAACAATTACACACTGCATGTAAAATAAAATACTCTGGTGATATACACATGATGAATGAATAAGGAACTCCTCAATATTGAATGTAATGCTTTAAGTATTTCCCATTAACACACAATGAGGAATACTCTCCTTTCATGTTCTGTAGAATAAAAGTATTATTGCCCTTAACCTCTGTAATGCCAAAAGGTCCAAACCATAGATTCTCAAACCTTCCATGTTTTCCTTTCTCTTCTCTTCTAGCATCCCATATTAACACCAAATCTCCTTCTTTAAAATCTCTTTCTCTAGATTTTCTATCATACAAACTTTTCATTTTGTTCTGATATTTCTGAAGCTTATAATGAACTTCATCTCTATTTTCATTCAGTTCTATAATATAATTTATTCTTCTGGAAAAATCATCAGGCTCTTCATTTGCTTCTTGTAAAAACTTCATGAAAGGAAAAGTTAGATGTGTAGGAAATATAACTTCCTTACCATAAAAAATCCGACAAGGAGATTTACCTATTGATCTCTTTAGAGAGATCCTATTTTCCCAAAGTGCATAAATGAGATGATTTTACCAAATCCTTTTGTGATCCTCCAATTTTTTATTTATGACTTTAACCATAAATGAGATGATTGTACCAAATCCTTTTGTGATCCTCCAATTTTTTTTTTATGACTTTAACCAAACTCTTGTTTGAGGCCTCCGCGAGACCATTTCCTTATGGATAGTATGGGCTAGAATGATGCAACAAGATTTAGTATTTGTGACAAAATTCAATCATCTTGACACTGTTGAATGTTGTTGCATTATCTATCACTATTTTCTGGGGGCATCTAAACCTAGACAATATATACTCTTCAATAAATTTAATAACTACAATGTCAGTTTCATTTCTAACTGGAATGGCCTACACCCATTTTGTAAAGTAATATGTGGAAGTCAATATCCATATGTGCTGACTACTTGATGGAGGTGTTAGACAACATTTTGTCACTATCCCTCTACTCCCTATTCCTTGATCCTGAAGGACCTCTACAGTGAATCCTACATGATTTCCCTTCATGAATAAACTCCCATTATGTTGCTCTTCATGAGCAGAACAATTCCCTTTTGCACCATTTCCCCAAAAACTTTTGTTTTGCTTAGTTTACAAGACTATCGCTAATGGCCCTTGTCCCCCTCATGCCGATATGCAGGGATTAACATTGCCCTTGGTACTGATCGTAGTGACTGAGCTTTGTTCCAGTCATGTCAGTCGTCTTATTAAAAAAAAATTAAATAAAGAGCCGAAGCTTCCAACTCTAGAAGCTTCGTAACGGAAGTCTGGTAAATGGCTTGGTCGGATGGGGTCGAGGATGTCAGTTTGGGAACCTTTCCCCTATAATGATGGAAATACATCAAGAGATAAGACCTTCTCCCATGAGAAGAGGATCCATATCCCATCCATTCATCCTATATAAACCTCCCTTTTTCCCAAGCACAAGCTAGTGTTAAGGTTGGTGTGCTAGTGCTAATTAAGTTTGGAGTAAACAATAAATTATTCATAGTTTTAGATCTCTAGTTGTGTGAGGGAGAAGTGTGAATTTGGTTTAGTGTGAATCCTAAAGGGAAGAGCCTTAAAACTGTTACTGTTGAGGTAATCATGCAATGCTAGTAGAAGTGTGTGGGAACCTAGTTTTGTCATAGGAGAATGGCAATGTCAAGACAATGGTTGTAATCTCCTCTCTATTCAATTTATATGCAACTATCGACTTATTTCCTACATGATTTGTCATATTACATGTTCATGGCTTAAAGTTTCTTGACCTGTTAAGCAGGTTGAATCACAATTTGTCTATTATCATGGTTTTTGTTCATTGTTGTTTACTTGTTTGAGGTGTTTGAAGAAGGAAAAGAGAGATAGCTGGAGTGAGAAAGCAAGGTCATCATCAAACGGGATAAACGTACTAAGAGGTAGGCCCTCTTAATTGGTTCTAACCTAAGGAAATCTCCATAGAATGTATCCGTTATGGCTAGACCCATTATCAGGCTAGAGGAATTTGTTTGTGTCCGCACTTATAATTTTACTTCACCACAGGAGGATGAGTTTCACCAATGAAATACAATCCCCATTGAAGGAAACGTAGTTGGACTAGTATTGGAACTAGTGGAAGTGTGGTTAATCCCCATCTTCCAGGAAACATTTGATATTCGGTACAACTTCTAACCTTTTCTCCCACTTGTGCAAACAAACCAGGCCAATAAAATCTTGCTTTTAAAATATTGTATGTTATAGCCCTCCATGCACAATTTCCTCCACAAATACCTACTTGAAACTGATCAATGATTCCTTCTGTCTCATTTTCTATTAAGAAAAGTGAAAGGATGTTAAGAGGGTCCTTCCAATACAAATTTCCATTAACAATACAGTATTTTATGGCCTTCAACTTCAATGTTTTACATTGATTCTTTGTAAATTCATATGGACACTCAAAATACCTAAGAAAATTAACAATATCAATGTACCAATCAGCTAATAAAAATTTCTCATCAATATGAATCAAAGTTGATTGGATTGAAGAAGAAGGTTCTTGTCGATTGTTTTGTGCTGAGAAAGAAGAAGGTTCTTGTGGATTATTTCGTGTTGTAAATGGAGAAGGTTCTTGTGGATTCTTCTCTGTTGTAAATGGAGAAATTTCTTGTGGATTATTCTCTGTTGTAAATGGATAAGGTTCTTCTGGATTATTTTCTGCTATAAATGTAGAAGGTTCTTGTGGATTCTTCTCTACTGAAATTTCAATAATAGAATTTATTCCCAAGTTCTTACAATTTTACTCAACTAAAAGTTTAGCCAAGCCTTGACCATTTACCAATTTTATAGTTTTGATAATGAGAGCATACTCTAATATCTCAGTAATCCATATCCCTCTCCTTCCATCAGTATCAGGATGAGTTAACACAATTTTAAGAACACTATTAGGTACATAGGGAATAATTGAAGATTGAAGGGCATAGACTCTAACAGCTTTCAAGGTTTGGACTAAAGAATAGGCTTGTTTTTCAATGATGTCATATTTTAGCTTAGCATCTCTCATTACTTTACTGAAAAAGGAAATAGGTTGGTCATCTCCATATTTATTCTTTTGCAGAAGAACAACAGGAAAGGTAGTTTCAGAGGCAAAAGAAAAGTTACTAAATGGTTCAGAATAGTTTGGCTTGGAGAATATAGGAGCTTTTGAAATGGCCCTTTTAATTTGCTCTAAAGCATACCGTTTAGTAATAGTCCATTTAAATTCATGATTCTTTCTTAACATATCAGTGACATCCTTAACTATTTCAGCATAATTAGGTCTAAACCTTATTAAAAATTTGATTTTCCCAAGGAAAGCCTAAATTCCCTTCCTATTCCTGGGTAATGAAAGTGCTTGTATAGCTAGAACTCTTTTAGGATCAATTATTTGTCCTTCCTTAGAAATAATATGGCCAAGAAATTTTCTTTCCTTGAGTGCAAACAAGGAATTTTTGGGATTAAGAGAAATCCCAAACTTCCTACACCTATCAAAAACCTTCCTCAAGTGCTTTAAATGTGTTTGCTTAGAATTAGAAAAAAACAGTCAAATCATCAAGATAAATAACAAAAAAAATGTTTCTCTTATCAAAAAATGCTAAATCCATATCTATTTGAAAGGTAGCTCCAACATTGGTTAACTCTAAAGGCATCCTTGCATACATAGATGTACCCCAAGGAGTTGTGAATGTTGTATTTTATATATCTTCTAGACTGACCATAATCTGATTGTATCCAGAAAAATCATCTAACATAGAAATTTTATTAGCTCCTGGAACTTTTTGAAGCAATTGATCCATCTTGGGTAATGGATAATTGTCTTCCAAAGATGATTTATTCAAATTCCTAAAATCCACAAATAGTCTAATTTCACCAATTTTCTTTCTCATTGGAACTAAATTACCTACCCAATCAGAATATCTCAATGTAACTATAATTTTAGCATCAAGTAACTTTTGAGTTCTTTTTCAATGATAGGAAGAAAGACATGATTAATTCTCCTTAACTTTTGCTTAAAAGGTTCAGCCTCAGGTTTTAAATGGATTTTATGTTCAATGATACATGTATCATATGTCTTTAATTCAGTATAAGACAAAGAAAAAAAATATTTATAGGCTTTAAGGAGAGTTAAATATTTATCTTTCCCTTCCATTGACAAGGATGCAAAGATTTTAATATTTCTGATTTCTTCTGAATTTCCAATATTATAAATTTCAATATCTTCCTTATGTGAATTTGATAATGGATTTTTGGGAACATCATTATGGTCAAAAAGCCTTTCAAGAGGGACCAACCCCTTAGGAATAAAATTGTTGGATAATTGAATAATGTTATGATCAACAATTTTTTAGCCAAATTGTGATGTTTGAGTTTCCTTATAAGATTCATGATTATCGAGTTGTTCCTCTTCAATTTGCAAGGTTGAAAATTCATCCATTACATGCAAAAAGGAATTTGACTACTCGTCATCATCAAATGTTTGTCGATGTTTAAGATTGTCAGCAATAGATGGTATATACTTAACTTGAATTTCATATTGGACAAGCATTTTATCACGAATTTTAAAAGAACTAGCTTAAAGAACCAAAGAATCTACATGAATATTTTCATCCCTTGGTATAGTAGTGATGTTAAATGCTAAAAAGAAATTATCTACTGAGTCCCATATCTCATTCATATAAGATCTAAGTCTAGAATGTCGTGTTTGACCAAAAATCCCTACTTGTCTGACAATGAGCTCAAAGTCACTGAATAAACTTAGGTTTTGCACCTTAAGGCTTTTAGCTATTTCTGGTTCACCTCTAACACTCGAGACGGCCTGGAGGAACAGATCACTCTTCAATGGGGAAGATGCATCAGAGTGCAGATATTAGATTATGAAGGGGTGTCTTTCCGTTGCAGGCGATGCCATAAGGTTGGACACCTCATCCGAGACTGTCCCCTCATCAAGAAATCTGAGGACGCTCCGAAGATCTCTCCGGCACCATCCAGAACGGCCTCCCCATCGACCACACGGCCTGTACCTACGGGACTGTCACCAGCGGTATCCTCACCTGCGGTCGATCCTGGACTTCGGCAGCCTACTCCGCCAAGGTCCAGGGCTCGTTCTGTAGCTGAAGCCGGTACGGTCTCGGGGACCCCTCTCTACCCTTCTCTTTCTAATATTGATTTGGTTATGCATGATTCTGGTCCATCTATACATGCTCCCATGGTGCACTGTGCTATAACATCCCCCCTCTGGTGAGCACCACTGGCCCCTCTATAAACCCTTCCTCCGATCAGCCTGTGTCTTCCTGCTTATCCTCGGATGATTCCCCCCCTCACCCTTATTTCCTCCGCTCCAGAAATCATGCAAGAGAACCGTCCTCTCATCACTCGGGCCTGGGCATCGTGGAACCAGTAACCGGCACTCTGCCTACCAGAGGCAGGAAATCACATCTCTCCAAGGCTATTAAAAAAGCAGGGGCGGAGGTAGTCTCTGGCCGTCAGTCCACCATAGACGGGGTCCTTAGAGCAGGACACACCCCAAGTGGTGTCCCTCCATGAAGTGCCTATCCTTCAATTGTAGAGGACTGGCTAGTTCCTCTAAAAAACTAGCCATGAAGCGATTAATTGAGTCTGAAACCATCGATATTATTATTCTTCAAGAAACTCTTTGCCCGGCTGATCATATTACCCGTTCCATGCAAACCTTGACTCCTAGTTGGACCTATGTAGCCCTCGATGCAGCAGGATGATCCGGAGGTCTGGCCATCGGGGTTAACCCGCGCACTATTCAGGTGGAGACATCTTGGGGAGGAGTTGGTTACTTGGGGCTAGATATCTTTTCTGCTGACCTGGGAATGAAGTTGCGAATTGTGAATGTATATGCCCCATGTAATCAAAGACAATTATTCTGGCATAGACTCCTTCGTCTCACCCTTATGGCTAAAGATCGGGTTATAATTGGAGGCGACTTTAACTTCTCATTGGGTTTTAGGGAATCATGGGGATCGGCAGCACAAATTGATTCCATCTCTGATTACATGACCAGCCTGCTAGAGCAAACAAGCTTTGCGGATGTACCTATGCATAAACTCCTTCCCACATGGAGGAACCGAAGGGTGGGGGACGCAGCTCTGGCCCGCAGACTTGACAGATTCATTATGAAGGAAGCTCTTCTTCAGAAATTGCATCATTATAAGCAATGGGTAGGAACGGGAGGTATATCGGACCACTCGCCAATATATCTGGAAATTCAGGGTCCCTTCAAGAAGCCCAAGGCCCCTTTCAAATTTAATCACTCTTGGCTCAAGGATCCATCTTATATTAAGTTGATCACCGAATATTGGACTTCCCATCCTATTAATGGTGCAGATACACTAGCAAAAGGATTCTGCAGAAATATTTCTGAGATCAAGCACCTTTCGATTAACTGGGCAAAGGAGAAGCAGGCTCGTGAAAATGCACAACTCGTTCACATTGAATCCGAACTGAATATGCTAACAGATGATTGGGGGCTGGGTTTTAACACTGCTGAGGACAAGGGTTGGCTGATAGATCTGGAGCAACAGAAGGCCAGAATACTCAAGGAGCGTGAGGAATCCTTAAGATTAAGGAGTCGGGCCATTTGGATACAAGCAGGGGACGACAATACAAAGTTTTTCCACAACTATGCTAAAGGAAGAAAGGTGTCCAACACCATCTGGAAGCTCCCTACACCGGATGGAGACATGGCAGACACCTTCAATAAGCTCACACACTTAGGCATCTCACACTTCCGAGCACTCTACAGGTGCCCCCGTGATGTGAATCTCCCAGATATTATCAACGTGGCAAATCACTTTCCGAGATTTGTTGAGGAAGATGATGTGGATGTGCTTAATGCACCGGTTACCACTGGGGAGCTAGAAGGAATACTGAAATGGTTTAAGAAAGATAAGAGCCCAGGCCCTGATGGCTGGACCATTGAATTTTATTTAGCATTTTATGACATCCTGGGGCAGGATCGTTTGAATGTGGTGGAGGAAAGTAGGACTACTGGATCCATTTACCATGCCATCAACTCTACCTTCCTAGCACTCATTCCTAAATCGGACGCCCCAGCCTCTTTCGATGATTACAGGCTTATCTCCCTATGCAATTGCCTCTACAAGATCATATCTAAGACCATAGCCAATCGTCTTAGACCTATTTTATCCAGGTACATCGCCCCTCAACAATTTGCTTTCCTGGACTCTAGACAGATTCATGAAGCCATTGGATTGGCTCAAGAGGCCATTCACTCCATCTGGTCCAAGCATCTCAAAAGCATTCTTCTCAAAATTGACCTTTCCAAAGCTTTTGACCGGGTTAGCTGGCTGTATATCAAGATGATTCTTATACATCTGGGATTCCCATACTCCTTCATTTCCTGGATCATGGCCTGTATTACTTCCCCATCTTTCAGTATTCTCATAAATGGATCGGCCTCCCCCTTCTTTCACTCCGAAAGGGGTCTGAGACAGGGTTGTCCATTATCCCCATTACTCTTCTTGTTGGTTATGGAAGGCCTTAGCCGCCTTATTGCCTCAGCAAAGCAGACGGGTGATATTAGTGGCCTTCGAATATCAGAGGTCTACTCCCTCACTCATCTCCTGTTTGTGGACGATGTTCTCATCCTTCTTAATGTTAGCATTCGCGACTCCAGATATTTTTCAAGAATACTTCTTCTCTTCTCATCTACAACTGGTATGCTCCCTAATCAGGCCAAATCCACAATCACTTGTTCTCGCACATCCGTTCAGGAAACACTTTTCGCTCAACAGGTCTTCCCCTTCTGTATCCACCCCTTGGACAGAGGTCTCAAATACTTAGGATTCAGGCTAAAGCCAACTTGTCAAAGAATAGCAGATTGGGTTTGGTTGGTTACTAAATTGGAGAAGAGACTCACTGTTTGGAGCTACAGATACTTATCAAGGGCAGGCAAACTGGTACTCATTAAATCTGTATTGGAGGCTACCCCGGTTTTTTGGATGGCGCTTGCATGGATCCCGCGGAACATTCTGGGGAGACTAAAAAAACTCTGCAACTGTTATCTATGGAATGGTAATCAAGACAAAAGATTATTTGCCTGGATCAGCTGGAAAAAGATCTCCCTACCAAAAAAATGGGGAGGATGGGGACTTAAGGACCTTCCTAACTTCGCACAGGCTCTCTCTGCAAAGATGGGTTGGTCGCTATTGACTAGTCAGAACCTATGGGCGCAAGTTACATATCATAAATACATATGGCCTCAGCAAATACTGGACTGGATCAGACTACCAACTTGGCAATCAAAGGGATGTTCATCGATCTGGAAGGCCCTCACACAATCCCTTCCTCTCATCCGGGACAACCTGGTCTGGCGAATTAATGATGGAGCGCTGGGCAGGATCGGTCTAGATCCATGGATTGGTAGTGGGGGTCGACACATTCTCAGCAGGGATCTTATAAGGCTCCTTCATGATAGGGATATCCGGAATTTCGCACACATTGCAGATCAACAGCGCACTGATATTTTCTCACAGGCATGGAAGTCTGCGCACCAACTCGACCTCCCACCTCAATGGCATCAGGAGTGGGGCGATTATATTCAGGCCTTATCTGAATCCCATATCCGTATTAAACAAGGAGCGGATGAATTAGTTTGGTGTAGGGCTGATAATGGTATATATGCACCAAAACAGGGGTACTACTCCCTCATCTCGCACAAAAAGCCAGACATATCTCAGAACTGGTGGCGAGAAATATGGAAGTTGAATGCACCTCCCCGCACCAGGCTCTTCTTCTGGTGTATTCTACAAGATATCGTCCCCACGGGGGAGCATCTCACCCATAGAGCGATTTTCGGACCTACCTGGTGCTCCCTGTGCAAAGCAGCTTCGGAGTCTACGGTGCACCTCTTCCTACATTGCCCAGCTACTCGAGCACTATGGAAAAACATCACTGCATCCCTGGGTATTGTTGGAGCATGGAGCGGGGACGATACGACAAGTGCGTGGGAAGACTGGAGCCGCAGACACCCGGGCTCAAAACTCCTGAATCTTCCCCTTGTGGTCGCATGGCACATATGGCTGGCTCGAAACCGTTACATATTTGAAGACCTGGCTATATGCTGGCCACGAATGGAAGCTTGTATAATATCAGCATATCATGAACTGCCCGACTCCCCTCCCCCCAGGACCAGGACTATTCAACCTCCCCCTATTATTGATAAATCGGTCGCGTGGGCCTTCTTTGATGGCGCAGCAAACCAAACAGGCTGTGGGGGAGGTTTTGTGCTCCACATTAATGAACATCATAGATACATGGTTAAAATGGGGCTCGGTGTGGGCTCGAATAATCTTGCAGAACTCATGACCCTGCGGAACCTACTGCAATTCTCCCTGCAACATCAGTGTTTAAATCTCAATATATATGGGGATTCAATGACTGTTGTAAATTGGATCAATCATGAAACTATATGTCACAATCACACACTCAGCAATATATTATATGAAGCACATACTTTCTGGACTGCATTTAAGCATGTCTCTTGTATCCACATATACAGGGAACATAATCACAGTGCAGACCAACTATCCAAAGAGGCAACGCTACTTCCCAGGGGAGAGTGGATAATACTAGAACAACAGGGATTCGAGGAGTACATATATTATCACAGGCCCTACATAGACCAACAAGCTCAAAGGGACAACAGTCCCGGGGCTCTTCAATGAGGATTTTGGATTTTTGACAAATGTATATATAACAGTTTCTCTTGATGTTTAATAGACCCTGCGTGGTCTCGTATTGGCAAATAACCCAGACTGTAAATGAGGACATACTAGTATCATTTTGACATACTACAAACAAATCACCCTGCGTGGTGAATGTATCTGAACAGTAAAGCATACGCAAGCTGCATCTACAATATGTAATTTTCTCCATATAATGAAAATTACGGATTTTTCCAGTGGAAAAAAAAGTCCTAATTAAACAAACATTAATCTATAATTTGGCGCATTTATTCTAGCAGCCATTTACTTTCCTAATTTTATTGTAACCCCAATCTAATACATCATTTGGCCAAATTTTGAGCATGTTAAGCCAAATTTCATTCTATTATATCCTATCTAATCATGTTCAACCAAGATTAAACGATTTGGTGAATTTATTAACTGATCTAAGGACATAAATGTAAATGATTTATCACAGTTAAGCTATATGATTCAAATCAAAACATCAACTTGTGGCATTTTACATAAGCTGCAGACAAAAACCTAGTTTAATTGCAATGTGATTTTATTCTTTTTAAGTGGCATTTAAATTTGCTCACTTGTACAAATTTTGAATTTCTTTTGATGGGGTTTCATTTCATCATTTTTTATTCTATATTTTTTATACCCTCTTTTATAAACAAAAACTAACTTATCAAAACCAAATATGTTACAACATCAACTCCAACTGGGGACCGCTTCTGCCTGTAAAATGCAGAGAACTTGCAGATCCATGTGCCTTCTCCTCGGGCTAATGGAGTCTCTGTTGAAAACAATTACACACTGCATGTAAAATAAAATACTCTGGTGATATACACATGATGAATGAATAAGGAACTCCTCAATATTGAATGTAATGCTTTAAGTATTTCCCATTAACACACAATGAGGAATACTCTCCTTTCATGTTCTGTAGAATAAAAGTATTATTGCCCTTAACCTCTGTAATGCCAAAAGGTCCAAACCATAGATTCTCAAACCTTCCATGTTTTCCTTTCTCTTCTCTTCTAGCATCCCATATTAACACCAAATCTCCTTCTTTAAAATCTCTTTCTCTAGATTTTCTATCATACAAACTTTTCATTTTGTTCTGATATTTCTGAAGCTTATAATGAACTTCATCTCTATTTTCATTCAGTTCTATAATATAATTTATTCTTCTGGAAAAATCATCAGGCTCTTCATTTGCTTCTTGTAAAAACTTCATGAAAGGAAAAGTTAGATGTGTAGGAAATATAACTTCCTTACCATAAAAAATCCGACAAGGAGATTTACCTATTGATCTCTTTAGAGAGATCCTATTTTCCCAAAGTGCATAAATGAGATGATTTTACCAAATCCTTTTGTGATCCTCCAATTTTTTATTTATGACTTTAACCATAAATGAGATGATTGTACCAAATCCTTTTGTGATCCTCCAATTTTTTCTTTATGACTTTAACCAAACTCTTGTTTGAGGCCTCCGCGAGACCATTTCCTTATGGATAGTATGGGCTAGAATGATGCAACAAGATTTAGTATTTGTGACAAAATTCAATCATCTTGACACTGTTGAATGTTGTTGCATTATCTATCACTATTTTCTGGGGGCATCTAAACCTAGACAATATATACTCTTCAATAAATTTAATAACTACAATGTCAGTTTCATTTCTAACTGGACTGGCCTACACCCATTTTGTAAAGTAATATGTGGAAGTCAATATCCATATGTGCTGACTACTTGATGGAGGTGTTAGACAACATTTTGTCACTATCCCTCTACTCCCTATTCCTTGATCCTGAAGGACCTCTACAGTGAATCCTACATGATTTCCCTTCATGAATAAACTCCCATTATGTTGCTCTTCATGAGCAGAACAATTCCCTTTTGCACCATTTCCCCAAAAACTTTTGTTTTGCTTAGTTTACAAGACTATCGCTAATGGCCCTTGTCCCCCTCATGCCGATATGCAGGGATTAACATTGCCCTTGGTACTGATCGTAGTGACTGAGCTTTGTTCCAGTCATGTCAGTCGTCTTATTAAAAAAAAATTAAATAAAGAGCCGAAGCTTCCAACTCTAGAAGCTTCGTAACGGAAGTCTGGTAAATGGCTTGGCCGGATGGGGTCGAGGATGTCAGTTTGGGAACCTTTCCCCTATAATGATGGAAATACATCAAGAGATAAGACCTTCTCCCATGAGAAGAGGATCCATATCCCATCCATTCATCCTATATAAACCTCCCTTTTTCCCAAGCACAAGCTAGTGTTAAGGTTGGTGTGCTAGTGCTAATTAAGTTTGGAGTAAACAATAAGTTATTCATAGTTTTAGATCTCTAGTTGTGTGAGGGAGAAGTGTGAATTTGGTTTAGTGTGAATCCTAAAGGGAAGAGCCTTAAAACTGTTACTATTGAGGTAATCATGGAATGCTAGTAGAAGTGTGTGGGAACCTAGTTTTGTCAGAGGAGAATGGCAATGTCAAGACAATGGTTGTAATCTCCTCTCTATTCAATTTATATGCAACTATCGATTTATTTCCTACATGATTTGTCATATTACATGTTCATGGCTTAAAGTTTCTTGACCTGTTAAGCAGGTTGAATCACAATTTGTCTATTATCATGGTTTTTGTTCAATGTTGTTTACTTGTTTCAGGTGTTTGAAGAAGGAAAAGAGAGATAGCTGGAGTGAGAAAGCAAGGTCATCATCAAACGGGATAAGCGTACTAAGAGGTAGGCCCTCTTAATTGGTTCTAACCTAAGGAAATCTCCATAGAATGTATCCGTTATGGCTAGACCCATTATCAGGCTAGAGGAATTTGTTTGTGTCCGCACTTATAATTTTACTTCACCACAGGAGGATGAGTTTCACCAATGAAATACAATCCCCATTGAAGGAAACGTAGTTGGACTAGTATTGGAACTAGTGGAAGTGTGGTTAATCCCCATCTTCCAGGAAACATTTGATATTCGGTACAACTTCTAACCTTTTCTCCCACTTGTGCAAACAAACCAGGCCAATAAAATCTTGCTTTTAAAATATTGTATGTTATAGCCCTCCATGCACAATTTCCTCCACAAATACCTACTTGAAACTGATCAATGATTCCTTCTGTCTCATTTTCTATTAAGAAAAGTGAAAGGATGTTAAGAGGGTCCTTCCAATACAAATTTCCATTAACAATACAGTATTTTATGGCCTTCAACTTCAATGTTTTACATTGATTCTTTGTAAATTCATATGGACACTCAAAATACCTAAGAAAATTAACAATATCAATGTACCAATCAGCTAATAAAAATTTCTCATCAATATGAATCAAAGTTGATTGGATTGAAGAAGAAGGTTCTTGTCGATTGTTTTGTGCTGAGAAAGAAGAAGGTTCTTGTGGATTATTTCGTGTTGTAAATGGAGAAGGTTCTTGTGGATTCTTCTCTGTTGTAAATGGAGAAATTTCTTGTGGATTATTCTCTGTTGTAAATGGATAAGGTTCTTCTGGATTATTTTCTGCTATAAATGTAGAAGGTTCTTGTGGATTCTTCTCTACTGAAATTTCAATAATAGAATTTATTCCCAAGTTCTTACAATTTTACTCAACTAAAAGTTTAGCCAAGCCTTGACCATTTACCAATTTTATAGTTTTGATAATGAGAGCATACTCTAATATCTCAGTAATCCATATCCCTCTCCTTCCATCAGTATCAGGATGAGTTAACACAATTTTAAGAACACTATTAGGTACATAGGGAATAATTGAAGATTGAAGGGCATAGACTCTAACAGCTTTCAAGGTTTGGACTAAAGAATAGGCTTGTTTTTCAATGATGTCATATTTTAGCTTAGCATCTCTCATTACTTTACTGAAAAAGGAAATAGGTTGGTCATCTCCATATTTATTCTTTTGCAGAAGAACAACAGGAAAGGTAGTTTCAGAGGCAAAAGAAAAGTTACTAAATGGTTCAGAATAGTTTGGCTTGGAGAATATAGGAGCTTTTGAAATGGCCCTTTTAATTTGCTCTAAAGCATACCGTTTAGTAATAGTCCATTTAAATTCATGATTCTTTCTTAACATATCAGTGACATCCTTAACTATTTCAGCATAATTAGGTCTAAACCTTATTAAAAATTTGATTTTCCCAAGGAAAGCCTAAATTCCCTTCCTATTCCTGGGTAATGAAAGTGCTTGTATAGCTAGAACTCTTTTAGGATCAATTATTTGTCCTTCCTTAGAAATAATATGGCCAAGAAATTTTCTTTCCTTGAGTGCAAACAAGGAATTTTTGGGATTAAGAGAAATCCCAAACTTCCTACACCTATCAAAAACCTTCCTCAAGTGCTTTAAATGTGTTTGCTTAGAATTAGAAAAAAACAGTCAAATCATCAAGATAAATAACAAAAAAAATGTTTCTCTTATCAAAAAATGCTAAATCCATATCTATTTGAAAGGTAGCTCCAACATTGGTTAACTCTAAAGGCATCCTTGCATACATAGATGTACCCCAAGGAGTTGTGAATGTTGTATTTTATATATCTTCTAGACTGACCATAATCTGATTGTATCCAGAAAAATCATCTAACATAGAAATTTTATTAGCTCCTGGAACTTTTTGAAGCAATTGATCCATCTTGGGTAATGGATAATTGTCTTCCAAAGATGATTTATTCAAATTCCTAAAATCCACAAATAGTCTAATTTCACCAATTTTCTTTCTCATTGGAACTAAATTACCTACCCAATCAGAATATCTCAATGTAACTATAATTTTAGCATCAAGTAACTTTTGAGTTCTTTTTCAATGATAGGAAGAAAGACATGATTAATTCTCCTTAACTTTTGCTTAAAAGGTTCAGCCTCAGGTTTTAAATGGATTTTATGTTCAATGATACATGTATCATATGTCTTTAATTCAGTATAAGACAAAGAAAAAAAATATTTATAGGCTTTAAGGAGAGTTAAATATTTATCTTTCCCTTCCATTGACAAGGATGCAAAGATTTTAATATTTCTGATTTCTTCTGAATTTCCAATATTATAAATTTCAATATCTTCCTTATGTGAATTTGATAATGGATTTTTGGGAACATCATTATGGTCAAAAAGCCTTTCAAGAGGGACCAACCCCTTAGGAATAAAATTGTTGGATAATTGAATAATGTTATGATCAACAATTTTTTAGCCAAATTGTGATGTTTGAGTTTCCTTATAAGATTCATGATTATCGAGTTGTTCCTCTTCAATTTGCAAGGTTGAAAATTCATCCATTACATGCAAAAAGGAATTTGACTACTCGTCATCATCAAATGTTTGTCGATGTTTAAGATTGTCAGCAATAGATGGTATATACTTAACTTGAATTTCATATTGGACAAGCATTTTATCACGAATTTTAAAAGAACTAGCTTAAAGAACCAAAGAATCTACATGAATATTTTCATCCCTTGGTATAGTAGTGATGTTAAATGCTAAAAAGAAATTATCTACTGAGTCCCATATCTCATTCATATAAGATCTAAGTCTAGAATGTTGTGTTTGACAAAAAATCCCTACTTGTCTGACAATGAGCTCAAAGTCACTGAATAAACTTAGGTTTTGCACCTTAAGGCTTTTAGCTATTTCTAATCCTAGTAGGAAAGTTTCATACTTTGCTACATTGTTAGTTACATCAAATCAAAGCTTATAGGATTGAGTAATATTATCTTTGTCTGGTGAAATTAGTACAACATTTGCTCGAACTCCTTCCTTTGAGCAAGGGCCATCAAGGTATAATTTCCAAATATCAGTCTTAATAGTATTTGGCTTGTCAACAATATTTTCAAAGCTCAGCTGAGTGTTTTGTGAATTATTTGATGATAATTCAAAACATCCAAAATCTTGATCTACTGCATAAATGGGATGATTCCTTGCTTTATTAGATTTACAAATAGTATTCATGAATCTTACTTCTTTGTTAATTTGAGATGCTCACCCCCATATACAGGAATAGTAGCATAAGACATGTCCATTTGAAGTCTTCCTCCTAGTTTGGCACAACAGGGTCTTGATAATAACATGCCATATTTGGGAGGGATATCAGTGACTACAATGTCTAAAACCACACTCTTAACAGGGATTTGAGCTAAAGTAACCATCAGATCTTTTATGAATCCAAGGCAAGGTACTTTCTTGGAATAAAAAGTGTATAAATCATGATAATTTCTAGTAACCTATAATTGAATCTGGTCCATTATTACTTTGGGAATTAGATTATGGGAAGCTCTAGAATCTAACATGCAGTTATATAACAATAAATCATGAACCTTAAAGTTACATAGAAGGGTAGTACATTTCAATCAATCATATCTGAGTCAGGACCAAAGACTAATGAAGTTTGTTCATCTTGTAAGCTTATTACATCTCCTTCAGCATCAACACTTGACGACTCGATCCACTTAGAAACTTGATTTTAATATCGTGGATTATTTGGGGGTTTAGAGAAATGAATTGGTATTTCAACTCTTTCTAATTCCCTTTCAACATTCACAGTAGTTAAAGTCGTTTTATCAATTAAAGTTATTTCAGTTATTTGATTCAATGGTTGAATTGTTGTTGTTTGTGGTTTGGTAGATTTGATTTATGGTTCATTTACAATTGGTTTTTGAGAAGTCTATAAGGCCCTCACCTACATCTTAATTCATATCTCCTATTCAATTCTGCAATTAAAAACTCAGAAAAGGCCTCATATTTTGAAATTTGAGAGTTTTCTTGATCTTGAGAGGACTAAATTAAAGGAAGAGAGACAATAACATTTTGTAAGGATGAATGATCAATATTATTCATATCCTCCTAAATAAAAGGGCTAGTGTCTTTAGGTTGTTGATCATCAATCATTAATGTAGGTTGAATTGTTGTTCAGTATTTGGTCTTTGCAAAATTTGAGTTTGGGGGCCTCTTCTAAATTGAACTTGAGGTCTAGGAGCAGTTTGTTGTATTGTTCTCGGATGAGCTTCAACTTTTGAAATTATATTAGAAAGGTTTCTAAGTCAAGAAGTAATCTCATCTATTTTTTTATCTTCATTTTTAATTTTTGAAGAAAATACTTCTTCCTTAACTTTCATTTTTCTCTAATATTTTTCTGTCTTAGTTTTAAGTTTAGCTGATGCTGACCTATTTGATTCAACTTCTATAGCATTTGTTTACATATCTTGTAGGGTATGAGATGTTCTTTCCCTAAGAATAACTACAAAATAATCTTAAAATTCCTTAGAAAATCTAACTTTAGCAGCTACTACTCATGGTTTACAGTCTGGTGACATTTTATGGTAAAGTTTATTAAATCTTTTAATGAAATATGCTACTGGTTCACCATGGTTTCTTTTCAGTTCGTCAAATTTTGTATGAAACTAAATAGGATCCTTCTTAACCCCCCACTCATTATTAAATATGGTTGTTAATTCATTCCAAGAACGAATTGAATCAACTCTGAGTTTTCTGAACCAAATCCTAACATTTTATTCTAGTGATTGAACAAGCAATCTCATATATACATCCTCATGTTCAATATTCATGTTATCAACAAAATACAAAAAGGCAGCTAAGATGAATTAGTAGAAGAGGTGGAAGATGATGCAGTAGAGGATGAGGTGGAAGATGGTGAAGATGTAGGTGAAGATGGAGGTGTAAAGGTAGGAGAAGGAGGAAAATGGGGTGGAGGATATCTTAAAGTTTTAAAAGGTGTTTTGATAACTAACTTTTGAACCTCTATTTCAACTTGTTATTTATTTTCAAACAAAGGATTTGAATATACAGAAAAAGTTTCTTGGGGTGAGGCAGCAGTAGATGCAATTGTATATTGAGTGGGGGAGATAAAATTAGTAGGTTTAACTCTGATAGATGAACATCCAATTCTTCCTCTGACTTAGGTGAATTTGAAAATATTTCAAGAAATTTGTATGATTCCTACGAATGGACTAAAGGAGCTGACTGCAGATCAACTCCTTTGGATAAAATTTCTAAAACACTAGTTTACAACTCAACCAAATTTAAAAGAGATGGTACAGATCTAAATTGATCAGAAGCTAGAATACCTTCAGGTTGTAGTGGTACAGAAGAAGAGGCAAAAACTTCACGTCTCCTTCTAAAAGATGCTTCTCTTACCAGTCTCTTTACAATGAGGCCTGTTGTGTTTTTAAGGAGCCAGCTTAGGCTTGTGGAGTCACCTGGTGAAAAAAATTAACATACAATTTCTTTATTCACCTTAAAGGAAAATTTTTTATCGTTGTCTGAGGGAAAAATGCTTCAATTTTCATTCCCCGACAATGAAACCAATCTGATGTTGTCCTCTGAGATGATTCTAGGTTAATTAACCATGTTGGAGCATCTAAAATGTTTTGTTGTTTTAAAAATTTTGGATGACTAATGTTATGAACAATTAAATACATGTGCTTAAACTTTAACACTTACAAATATAATGAAAGGGTTGTTTATTTGTCTTCAAATAGTTAATTGATTTTAATTGAATTAATAGCAGAGTTTTAAAGAAGTACAACATACTAAATATTCAAACTGAATATTTAATTAATTATAAGAGAGAGTGCAGGTAAACAAGTTAACCTTCTTTAAAAATTGTATTTAATATTATGAAGATGTGTGTGACAATTTATAGATATAGAGGATTTTATAATAATAAACACTTTTCTAAATTAACACCTAGTTATTGATTATAAATTCACAGGGGATTTAATATGAACTGATATTTAGTGTAATCTTACCCAAATTTCTCCATAAAAGCTTAAATACATGAATAATAACATAATCAAATGAACACATAAGAAAAACTCACAAGGAGACAAACTGTTTGAGGAAAGTATAGAATACTTTCATTAATTTGAAGCAAATCTCTAGTTTCATTACAATTATTCTTTGAGAGCACATCCAAGGGTTCAACCCATAATAACTCGAAGGAAGAGTTATTTATATAAAATGAGTGATATTCTAAAAAAATATTTTAATAAAATACAAAAATAGTACAAAAATATAGGAATCCCAAAACTGGTGAGTTGCTGGCACAATCTTCAAGGAAGTTGTTCATGAACTGGCCCCTAAAATGTGTTGTCTTGTTGTCTGTTAGTTGGTGATGAAAGTTACTCAATGATTTCACACAAGTGATCTGATCTATCTTCACTTGGTATAGAAAGATTAATTAATTTTTTGTAGACTTCATCAACCTTGGTATACTTTTCAAATGTAGGCTTATTAACAAAGATATGTTTAATTTCAAGCTTGATTATTATATGAAAGTTCAAAGCCTCTAAGAATTCCTTCCCTGTAAGGTGACCTTTGATACCCTCCAATTTAGCTTTATCAGTTGCAATTGTATAAATATTTTGGAAATATTCCTCCAAACTGATTAACTTGTCATTCAATGCCAATAATCTTGGCAGTCCTCTTTGGTTGAGAAATTTGAACTTGAAATGAAACCTCTGGACAACAATTTTGAAAGTAGGGCACTTTGTCTACAACTCACTCATGAGATTATTTTTTTGCAAAACTTTCTTAATCTCTAGAATAGTTTATGTCCTATCAACAATCTAAATCTCTTCCATTTCAGCCCTAGTTTATGAATCAAGTTCTCTGACTTCTTCCATATCTATCTGGCATATATTAATGAGCTATTCCTGTTAAAAAATAATCTGTATTGAGGGCCAAACTTCAGTTGTAGCTTGACTGATATATGCCCAAATATTTTCCTTGGCTTGGGCCAAGATCTGACCCATTAGTGACTCACTCTCCAATTCTTTAATCCTTCTTATCGATCTGTGGGATTTATGCATCTCTTCAACATAAAGAGTATCATTCTTAATCTTCTATGTCTCCCGATTTTTGAATTTCTTGTGAGGCTTTTCATTTTCTTGACTCTGGGGAGATAGCTCCTGTATGACGCTGTTTAAATCACCTGTTGTTGATGTATACTCTGTTGTCACTGATGTCGATTCCCCTGCTATACCTGCCACTGTGATGGGTATAGTTGTGATTGGGGCTATGGGTACTTGAGAAGATTCTTTGTTTTCTTTAAGCAATCTTTCTATCTTCTTTCGATCCTATTTATTTGTATATTTTTGTCAATGATTAATTTGAGCATTTCTTCTTTGTGCTACTCACTTTGTTCTATCTCCTTAGTTTAAGGATCCTTTGTAGAAGATAGTTTGAGTTGCTTCCTTAGCACCTTAATATCTGCATTCTCCTTTTTGGTAATGTCCTTCGCAGCTTTAACATCAGTGGGATCATACCCAATTTTGAACACTAACTCTTCTAATGATTTAACCCTGTTATCCTTTGCCAAAGAGGATACCTTTTCTATCATTAACTTTGACTTCACATTTGAAAGAGATGTTCTCAATTTTGACAATGCCATAATAGTGTTAGTCATGGTAGAGAAAAGCATATCTCCAGACTATCTATGCATGTCCATTTGGTCGATAGGGTGTATATAGTTGGCATCAAAGGAAAATATGGTCTTCTTGTAGTCTGAAGAAGCCTTTGGAAAAGTCACTTGAGCTTGTAGGAATGCCATTTGCATGATCCTTTTTCACTAACAAGGTTGTCAATAACCTATGCTGTGAATTAGATGTCTGCTTCCAAAATTGAGCATACACATTTGCCTTTAGAGATTCATTCTTCTGCTTAATTTAAAGAAACATTGGGAAAATGTTTGGCTCCTCTTTCTCACTTACTCTTGTTGCCTGTGTAATCTCCAATAAATTCTGTGAAACTGAATAGGAGGATGGAGTGCTGGGGAAATTTTCCTCTAACCCTATAGAAACCTTTGAATCATCTAGATTGATGATTATAGGCTCTTTCAGACCTTGAACAGTAGTACCTTTGGAGTTAGTCTTTTGTTTCTTCTGATAAATAACAAATTCCTTTGCACCCTTTACTGAAGATGAAGACTCCTCTCTTGGCATCTTTTCCTTCTTGCTTTGAGAAGTGGGAGTTTGAAGTGTAGAAGCAAGTAAAATGTGTTCTTATGTTTCCTGAAGTGTGTTCTCCTCCTAATGTTCCTGATTCCTATATTTTTCAATTTCTGGTCTTAGATTATGATTGTAAGGTGTGTTTTCAAGTTCCACCCTTAAGTTGGAGATTATATTAAATGGGTCATAAGACCAGGTAAAACTTGGTTGGAATCCCATCTGCTTGAGGATTAAATCTACTTCAATTCTAGTTGATATCATATTACAAATAAAGGATCCTCCTTGGGACTTGATCTTAAACTAATATTTTCTCTTCCTTGAAACAAAATGAAGCTCTTCCATGTTGACCATTTTCCTTATATATTCGAGAGAGAAAATTCTCATTGGAACATATTTAGGAAATTTGCATGGAGCTAACTCGCAACCATACACCATAATCTATTTGTAATTCTCGTAAAGGTACAAGTATCCCATCTTAGCTTGGTCACTTAGGTGCAGAAATATTTTAATTTTTCGGCTGATTCTAGCTTCACTCTAGCTAGTGAGAATATATTCAATTGGATAAATAAAACAGTCAATAAATTCTGAAAATTTGAACTCAATTGAGTTTCTCCTGACCAGTGAGGTACACTATGGAACTCATTGATTTACTTGTTTATCATCATGCTCATGTAAGGTTATAGGCAAGATGTCTCCTTGTTGGAAAAGGAACATATGCACTAGCACAAAAGAATACTTGAATACTCCCTCAGTAGTGATTTTCATTAATTGTTCATGCATATTTTCAGCCAGAAATTGTTTGTAATTATACATGCATGTTGGTTTGTCTTATTTGGAGAAGATGGATAGATAAACCAAAACAACTTCACCTACATCACCTGGAAGAAGATCTCCCAAATTTGATTTATTTGGGGGAAAGTGAGCTTATGGTATAGATAAATTAGGACATCAATAGATAAATGGATAAGGGAATAATTATCAGGAATAAGAAGCATTTTATTGATGGTTTCAGGTGTGATAGGTATCAAAATGTCTGCATTCTGATCTACCATAGTTCTCTACGGGAGATTGTACCTAGCATGACACCACATGACTAAATCTAGAAATGGATGAGACTGAGGGAACATGAACATTGGAAATAAGGATGCTCATAGGTTAATTTCATCTTCTGAGTCTTGATAGGTTTGTTTTAACTAATGGTACAATTTGAACATATCGAATTCGCACTCTATGTCCACGATTTTAAAAAATTGGTCAGCTAAGGGGATGTAGTAAAGGTCTAGGATATCAGTGACTTTGGGATTTTCCTGAGATGAGATTTTAATACCAAAGGACTGGTCCTTCTTTTTGGTGGAATTTGTAAAAATCAGTGGAAAAAGAAATAGAAGGTTGGAAGTAGGAATACCTAACAGAGAGCAGTCTTTGTTCAAATGGTATATCTAGCTATGCTGCAAGAGCACAGAAACAAGCCAAGCTTAAAATCCTATTAATCACAAATTGAAACAAAACCAGGGAAATCACACGAAGGGGATGAGTGATTTATTTATAACGGTGAAGTGCCTAACCATTAGGATGCAACTGTTACCAAATGGGACAGGTGTATATTGATGGCCAACGGGAAGTTGGTAATGAATAGGAGAAATGGGTATGTACTGCAATGGATAGGAGAAATGGATAGAAGAAATGGATAGGATAAACGGATAGGAGCATAATGGATATTGACATGTGGAGGAAAACTTGGGAGGAATGTACAGGAAACATGGATAATTGTTGGCGGAATGACATATGGATGAAGTGGGATGATCCGATTTCAGGGGGTGGTAGTGCTAATTGGTAATGAGCAGGCTGGTGTGGGGGGGGTATGAGGTAAAGAGGAGGTGACACATTGCAATGGACCCACCATAAAGGAAACCTATTTTTATACCCCCATTTGTCGTTAACATGAATAGGTAGAAGTTAGTGCGAAATGTCTTCCCCTCCATTGATCTGGGCCGGGAAGAGTATCATCATCCAAAAGTGTCTACTTGATAGTGCTTCACGACAAAATGATTTTGTCATTTATGACTTTGGTGGAAAACATCATAAATCTTTATTTACATAACATTAATCACACATAAAGGGTAATTAAGCCTTAATTAAACAAACATCAATCTATAATTTGGCACATTTGTTGTAGTAGCCGTTTACTGTCCTAATTTTATTGTAACCCTAGTTTAATACATCATTTGGCCAAAATTTTTCTATCCTATATAATCATGTTCTACCAAGATTAGATGATTTGGTGAACTTATTCACTAATCTAAGGACATAAATGTAAATTATTTTATCATTGTTAAGCTATATGATTCAAATCAAAACATTAGGTTGTGGAATTTTAAGCAAGATGCACATAAAGCCCTAGTTTATTTGCAATGTAATTTTATTCTTTTTAAGTGGCATTTAAATTTTCTCACTTGTACAAATTTTGATTTTCTTTTGATGGGGTTTCAATTCATCATTTTTTATTCTATATTTTTTATACCCTCTTTTATAAACAAAAACTAACTTATTAAAACCAAATATGTTACAACATCGGCTCCAACTGGGGATTGCTTCCTCCTGTAGGATGCAGAGAACTTGCAGATCCATGTGCCTTATCATTGAGCTAATGGAGTCTCTGTTAAAAATAATTACACACTAAATGTAAAATAAAACACTTTGGTGATATAAGAATGATGAATGAATGACGAAATCCTCAATATTGAATGTAATGCTTCAAGTATTTCCCATTGATAGGCAATGAGGAATGTTGTCCTTCCAAGTTCTGTATAATAAAATTATTATTGCCCTTAACCTCTGCAATGCTAAAAGGTCCAAACCAGAGATTATTAAACTTTCCATGTTTTCCTTTCTTTTATGTTCTATCATCCCATCTCCAAATCTCATTCTTTAAAATCTCTTTCTCTAGCTTTTCTATCAAACAAACTTTTCATTTTGTTATGATATTTCTAAAGCTTATAATGAACTTCATCTCTATTTTCATTAAGTTCTATAATCTAGTTTATTCTTCTAGAAAAATCATTAGGCTCTTTATTTTCTTCTTATAAAAACTTCATGACAAGAAAAGCTAGATGTGTAGGAAATATAGTTTCCTTACCATAAACAAGTTGAAAAGGAGATTTACCTATTGATCTCTTTGGAGAGATCTTGTTTGCCCAAAGTGCATATATGAGATGACTGTCCCAACTCCTTTTGTGATCCTCCAATGTTTTCTTTATGACTTTAACCAAACTCTTGTTTGAGGACTCTACCAATCCATTTCCTTGTGGATAGTATGGGGTAGAATGGTGTAACAAGATTTGGTATTTCTAATAAAATTCAATCATATTGACACTGTTGAATGTTGTTGCATTGTTTGTCACTATTTTTTGGGGGCATCCAAACCTAGACAATATAGACTCTTCAATAAATTTAATAAATATAGTGTTAGTTGTATTTCTAACTCGAATGGCCTCTACCCATTTGGTAAAGTAATATGTGGCAGTCAATATCCATCTGTGTTGACTACTTGATGGAGGATGAATTTCACCAATGAAATCCAATCCCCATTGAAGGAAAGGTTCTTGAACTAGTACTAGAACTAGTGGAAGTGTTGCTAATCTTTGTTTTCCAAAAAACATTTGACATTGGGTAGACGTTCTAACCTTTGCTCTCACTTGTGTAAATAAAACTAGAAAATAAAATCTTGCTCTTAAAATATTCTATGTTGTATCCCTCCAAGCATAGTGTCCTCCACAAATACCTACATGAAATTTATCAATGATTTCTTCTGTCTCATTTTCTGTTAAGCAAATTAAAATGATGTTAATAGGGTCCTTCCAATACAGATTTGCATTAAAAATACAATATTTTATGGCCTTCAACTTCAATGTTTTACATTGATTATTTGTAACTTCGTATGGACACTCAAAATATCTAAGAAAATTCACAATATCATTGTACCTATCACATAATAAAAAGTTCTCATAAACATGAATCAGATTTTATTGGATTGAAGAAGAAGGTTCTTGTGGATTCTTTTGTGATGGGGATGAAGAAGGCTCTTCTGGATTCTTTTGTGATGTAAATGGAGAAGGTTCTGGTGGATTATTCTCTGGTGTAAATGGAGAAGGTTCTTGTGATTCTTCTCTACTGTAAATGGAGAAGATTCTTGTGGATTATTCTCCGTTGAAATTTCGAAAACAAAATTTATTCCTAAGATCTTACAATTTGACTCAGCTAAAATTTTAGCCAAGCCTTGACCCTTTAACATTTTTGTAGTTTTGGTAATGATATCATACTTTAATATCTTGGTAATCCATCTCCCTCTCCTTCCATTAGTATCAGCCTGAGTTAACACAATTTTAACAGCACTATTAGGTACATAGGCAATAATGGAAGAGTGAAGGACATATACTCTAAAATGTTTCATGGCTAGGAGTAAAGAATAGGCCTGTTTTTCAATGATGTCATATTTTAGCTCAACATCTCTCATGACTTTACTGAAAAAGGAAATAGGTTGGTCATATTCATCTTTATTCTTTTGCAAAAGAACAACAACCAAGGTAGTTTTAGAGGAAAAATAAAAGATACTAAATGGTTCAGAATAGTTTGGGTTGGCCAATATAGGAGCTTCTGAAATGGCCCTTTTAATATGATCAAAAGCATACCTTTCTCAAATGGTACATTTAAATTCATGATTATTTCTTAACATATCAGTGATATCCTTAACTGTTTCAACATAATTAGGTATAAACCTTCTTAAAAAATTGATTTTCCCAAGGGAAGCGTGAATTTCCTTCTTATTCCTTGCTAATGAAAGTGTTTGTATAGCTAAAACTCTTTTAGGATCAATGGTTATTCCTTCCTTAGAAATAATATGGCCAAGCAATTTTCCTTCCCTGAGTGCAAACAAGGACTTTTTGGGATTACGAGAAATCCCAAACTTCCTACACCTGTCAAAAAAATTCCTCAAGTGCTTTAAGTGTTTTTTAATATAATTAGAAAAAAAAATTCAAATCATCAAGATAAATAACAAAAAGTTGGTTTGCCTTACCAACAAATGCTAAATCCATAGCTCTTTGAAAGGTAGCTATAGCGTTGGTTAACCCAAAAGGCATCCTTGCATGCATAAATGTACCTCAAGGAGTTGTGAATGTTGTCTTTTCTCTATCTTCTAGACTCATCATAATATGACTGTATCCAGAAAACCCATCTAACATAGAAATTATATTAGCTCCTAAAACTTTTTGAAGCAATTGATCCATCTTTGGTCATGGAAAATTCTCTTTCAAACATAATTTATTCAAATTCCTAAAATCCACAAATAGTCTAATTTCACCATTTTTCTTTCTCACTGGAACTAAATTACCTACCCAATCAGAACATATCAATGGAACTATAATTTTAGCATCAAGTAACGTTTTGAGTTCTTTTTCAAAGGTAGGAAGAAGGACATGATTAATTCTCCTTAACTTTTAATTAAAAGGTTTAGCCTCAAGTTTAAAGGGATTTCATGTTTAATGAGAGATGTATCATATGTCTTTAATTCATTATAAGACCAAGAAAAAAAATATTTATAGGCTTTAACAAGAGCTAAATATTTATCTTACAATTCCATTGGCAAGGATGTAGAGATTTTAATATTTCTAATTTCTTCTGAATTTTCAATATTACAAATTTCAATATCTTCCTCAAGTGAATTTGATAATGGATTTTTTGGAACATCATTATGGTCGAAGAGCTTTTCAAGAGGGACCAACCGCTTAGGAATAAAATTGTTGGATAACCGAATAATGCTATGATCAACAATTTTTGAGTCAAATTGTGACGTTTGACTTTCTTTATAAGATTCATGATTATCGAGTTTTTCTTCTTCAATTTGCAAGGTTGAAAATTCATCAATTACTTGCAAAAAGGATTTTTATTGCTCATAATCATCAAATATTTACTAATGTTTAAGGTTGTCACGAATAGATGGTCTATACTTAACTTGCATTTGATATTGGACAAGCATTTGATATTTACCAATGTTTAAGGTTGTCAAGAATAGATGGTCTATACTTAACTTAATTTGATATTGGACAAGCATTTAATCGGGAATTTTAAAAGAACTGGCTGAAACAGCCAAAGAATTTGCATGAATATTTTCATCCCTTGGAATAGCAGTGATGTTAAATGCTAAAAATAAATTATCTACTGAATCCCATATCTCATTCCTATAAGATATAAGTCTAGGATGCTTTGGTTGACAAAGATTCCTTACTTGTTTGACGTTGACCTCAAAGTCACTGGATACACTTAGGTTTTGGATGTTAAGGCTTTTAGCTAATTCTAATCCTAGGAGGAAGGCTTGATACTCTGTTACATTGTTAGTTACATCAAATTAAAGCTTGTATGATTGAGTAATATTCTCTTTGTCTGGTGAAATTATTACAACACCAGCTCCAGCTCCTTCCTTTGAGCAAGAACCATCATAGTATAATTTCCAAATATTAGTCTTAATAGTCTTTGCCTTGCCAACTATATTTTCAATGCGAAGCTAAGTGTTTTGTGAATTATTTGATGATAATTCAAAACATCCAATGTCTTGATCTATGACATAAATGGGATGATTCCTTTCTTGATCAGATTTACAAATAGTATTCATGAATCTTACTTCTCTGTATAATCTGAGATGCTCACCCCCATATACAAGAATAGTAGCATAAGACATGTCCATTTGAAGGCCTCCTCCTAATTTGGCACAATAGGATCTTGATAATAACATGACAAATTTGGGAGGGATGTCAATGACTATAATGTCGAAAACCATACTCTTGACATGGATGTGAGCTAAAGTAACCACCAAATATTATATGAGTACAAGGCAAGGTACTTTCTTGGAACCAAAAGTGTATAAATCATGATAATTTCTAGTAACCTCTAATTGAAGTTGGTCCATGATTAATTTGGGTATTAGATAATGGGAAGCTCTAGAATCTAACATGAAATTATATTACAGGAAATAATTAAGCTTTAAAGGTACATAGAAGGGTGGTACATTTTCATCAGCCATATCTGAGCTGAGACCAAAGACTACTGAAGGTTTTTCATCATTGAAAGCGGTTAAAGTAGTTTTATCAATTAAATTTGTTTCAGTTGTTTGATTCAATGGTTGAATTGTTGTTGTTTGGGTTTCGGTAGATTTTATTTGTGGTTCATTTAAAATGGGGTTTTTGAGATGTCAACCAGACCCTGACTTAGGTCTTAAGTCATATATCCTATTCAATTATGCAATTAGAAACTCAGAAAAGGCCCTATATTTTTAAATTTGAGAGTCTTCTTGATCTTGAGAAGACTGATTTAAAGGAAGAGAGACAATAATATTTTGTAAAGATGAATGATCAAGATTATTTATATCCTCAAACAAATAATCCTCAGACATCAAAGGACTAGTGTCTTCAAGTTGCTGATCATCAATCATCAATGGGGGTTGATTCTATTGATCCATATTTGGTATTTTCAAAATTTGAGTTTGGGGGTCTCTTCTAAATTGAGCTCAAGGTCTAGTAACAACTTGTTGTATTGTTCTTGGCTGAGCTTTAATTTTTGAAATTCCATTAGAAAGGTTTCTAAGCAAAGAAGTAATCTCATCTATTTTTTTATCTTAATTTTTAATTTTTGAAGAAGATCCTTCTTCCTTAAGTTTCATTTTCCTCTCATCTTTTTCTAACTTACCTTTAAGTTTAGTTGATGCTGACCTATTTGCTTCAACTTCTATAGAATTTGTTTGCATATCTTCTAGGGTATGAGATGTTATTTTGCTAAGCATAACTTCAAAATAATCTTTAAATGCCTTAGAAAATGTAACTTTAATAGTTGCTCCTCATGTTTTATAGCGAGGTGGCATTTTATTGTAAATTTTATTTAATATTTCAATGAAATCTGCTACTAGCTCACCGTGGTTTCTTTTCATTCCTCAAATTATGTAAGAAAGTAAACATAATCCTTCTTAACCCCCCACTGATTCCTAAATATGGTTGTTAATTCATTCCAAGAACGAATTGAATCAACTCTGAGTTTTCTGAACCAAATCCTAACATTTCCTTCTAGAGATTGAACAAATAATCTCATATATGCATCCTCATGTTATCAGAAAAATCCAAAAAGGCAGCTAAATGATCTTCAACAAACAAACTAGTTTCTCCATTAAATCTTGGCAAGTGTTTTAGATACCCATCAGGAAAATTATTGAGAAGATTTGGAAGGTGTAAAGCAGCGTACGTGGCTTGAATAATAGGTTGAAAAGAATCCATATTTGAATATGAAGATGAAGATCAATCAGTAGAAGTGGTGGAAGATGAAGTGGTAGAGGATGAGATGGAAGATGGTGAAGTTGTAGGTCAATATGTAGGTGTAAAGGTAGCAGGAGGATGAAAAGAGGGTGAAGGATCTATTATAGTTTTAAAAGGTGTTTTGATAAATAGCCTCTAAACCTCTCTTTCATCCCCTTCTTTATTTTCAAACAAAGGATTTGAATATACAGAAAAAGTTTCCTCAGTTTGGGAAAAACTAGATAGAAATGTATAATGAGTGGGGGCGATAAAATCAATAGGATTTAACTCTGATAGATGAACATCCAATTCTTCCTCTGACTTAGAAGAATCTTAAAATATTTCAGGAATTTTGTATGATTCCAATGAATGGACTAAAAGAGCCAACAACAGATCAACTCCTTTGGATAAAAGTTATAAAACCCTACGTGTCAAGTCAGCGAAATTTAATGGAGATTGTACAGACCTAAATGGATCAGAACATGGAGTATCTTCAGGTTGTAGTGGTACAGAAGAACAGGGAGAACCTTCAAGTCTCCTTCTCAAAGAGGCTTCTCTTACCAGTCCCTCTGGATCAACTAATGGAGAAACAATTTGAGAGTCAGAATGAGACCTGGTGTGTTTTGAAGTAGTCAGCTTGGGCTTGTGGATTTTCCACGTGAAAAATTTTAACCTACAAATTCCTTTATTCACCTTAAAGGAAAAGATTTTAGTGTTATCCCAGGGAAAAATACTTCAATTTTCATTCCTCGGCAACAACACCAATCTGATGTTGTCCTTTGAGATGATTCTAGGTTAATTAACTATGCCATAACATCTAAAATGTTTTTTGTTTTAAAAATTTTGGATGACCAATGTTATGAATAGTTAAGGACATGTGCTTAAACTTTAACACTTACCAAATATAATAAAAGGGTTGTCTATTGGTATTCAAATAGTTAATTGATTTTAATTGAATGACAATCATAGTTTTAAAGAATTACAACTTACTAAATATTCAAACTGAATATTTAATTAATTATAAGAGAGTGTGTAGGTAAACAATGTTTACGTTCTCAACAAAATGTATGTAATCTTATGAAGATGAGTGTGACAATTTATAGATATATAGGAATTTATAATAACAGAGAATTTTATAAACTAATCTCTAATTATTGATTATAACTTCACAGGGGATTTAAGATGAACTTAAATTCAGTTTAATCTTACCTAAATTTCTCCATAAAAACTTAAATACATGAAGAATAACATAATGGAATGAACACATAAGAAAAACTCACAAGGAGACAAACTATTTGAGGAGACTCCAAAATCCTTTCATTAATTTGAAGCAAATCTCTAGTTTGATTACAATTCTTCTTTGAGAGCTCATTCAAGGTTTCAACCCATAATAACTCGAAGGAAGGGTTATTTATACAAAATAAGTGATCTTCTAGAAACATATTTTAACAAAGTACAAAAAAAGTACAAAAATATAGGAATCCCAAAACTGTTGGGTTTCTGGCACTATCTTTAAAGAAGTTGTTAATGATTTGGCCCCCAAAATGCATTGCCTTGTTGTCTGTATGCTGGTGATGAAATCTACTCGATGATTTCACACAAGTGATCCCATCTATATTCACCTGGTATAGAAAAATTAATCAATTTTATGTAGAATTCATCAACCTCAGTATACTTTTCAAATATAGGCTTATTAACAAAGATATGTTGAATTTATTGCTTGATTATTAAATCAAAGTTTAAAGCCTCTAGGAAAGTCCTTCCCTATAAGCTGACCTTAGGTATGTGCAAATTTAGCTTTATCAGTTGTAATTGTATAAAGCTTTTGTCAATATTTCTCCAAACTAATTAACTTGTCATTCGGTGTCCCTAATCCTAGTAGTCCTCTTTGGTTGAGCAAGTTGAACTTGAAATGAAACCTCTCAACAAAAGTTCTCAAAGTCTGGCACTTTGTCTCCAACTTATTCATGGGATTCTTTTTCTACAAAACTTTCTCAATCTCCAGAATAGTTTCTAACCTGGATTTAAGACCTCTGTGGTTTATTACTTTCGACTTAGTTACCAGAGAATCCACAGTAAGAACCATTTTCTGCCAACGTTTCAAATCCCAACTCGGATCCATCATCAGGACAACTTGAATGCTTGATAGAAGAAGAGCTTAGTTGAGAGATTAAATAGTAATGAGGAGAGTAAAATGAGATGAAAGTCGGCTCTCAATATCTGAATAATAATTATTGATGAGATGTCGGCTCTCTCTGATTAATTTAATTAATTAATTAAATTTTTTTTTATATATTTAAATTAATATCAATTATCATTAAGATTGATCATTATCATAATTAAAAATTAATATTAATATTAATTTAAATTAATTAATTATAATCTTTTAATAATTAGTTACTTTTAATATAATATGATAGTTATTATTAATATTAATTTTATTATTAATATAATAATTAATAATAATAATTAGTATTATAATAATTAATAATAATTAGTATTAATGATATTATAATAATCATAATTAATGTTAAAAATATTAATCCTAGTATATTGTATTAATATTTAATATTTATAATAAATTTTTGATCATTAATATTTATTATTATTTATTATTAATATTAATTGTAATTATTATTATTATTATCATTAATTATTATTATTAATATGATAATTAGTAATAATAATTAGAATTATAATAATTAATAATAATAATTAGTATTAATGATATTATATTAAAAATATTATTAATCCTAGTATATTGTATTAATATTTAATATTTATTATAATATATGTTGGTACAATTTTTTATTTTTTTTTTAATAAATTTTAAGAATAGGTTAGAATTTAGCTTAATAAAGAAATTATTATTAATTGTAAATATTATTGTTATTAATAATTATTATTTATTAATATAATAATTAATAATAATAATTAGTATTAATATTAATATTGATCATAATTAGAATTGATCATATTAATCCTAGAATATTGTATTAATAAATAATATTAATAATATTAATCTTAGAATATTGAATTTAAAATTTTATATTTATTGTTAATATTTAATATTAATTATATATCAAATATGTTAGTACAATGTTATTTTTATTTTTAATTAGAATTATTATCAATATATTTTTGAAATCTTGTCCTGACGATGAACCACACTGGTTGGTTCGAAACGCGTCGACAAATGATTTATCTTGTGATTTTTGCCGAAGATCTTCTCTTAAATTTTGAAATCTTGTGAGAAGTATTATTAGTGTAATGGGTTAATATTAAAATTAGTTAAAATTATTTTAAATGAATAAATATTAATAATAATTATTATTATGTTAAAAACTTTTTATTAAAAATATTAAAATTAATATTAAAACTTTGGGATTTGAAACATTGGCAGAAAATGGTTCTTACTGTGGATTCTCCGGTAACTAAGTCGAAAGTTTCTAACCTATCAACAATCCCAATCTCTGCCAATTCAGCGCTAGTTTTTGAATTGAGCACCTTAATCATATCTGTAGCTTCACTTGTTTTTTCCTTAAGGAGTGCTCTGACTTCTTCCATAGTTGTCTGACATCTATTAATGAGCTCTTCCTGTTCAAAAATAATCTGTATTGAGGTCCAAACTTTAGTTATAGCTTGATTGATATCTGCCCAAATATTTTCCTTGGCTTGGGCCAAGGTCTGAGCCATTAATGACTCATTCTCGAATTCTTCAATCCTTCTTTTCAATCTATGGGATTTCTGCATCTCTTCAACATAAAGAGTATCATTCTTAATCTTCTGTGTCTCCAAATTTTTGAATTTCTTATGAAGCTTTTCATTTTCCTATCTCTGGAGAGATAGCTCTTGTATGACTCTATTTAAATCACCTGTTGTTAAAGTAAACTCTGTTGTTGCTGATGTCGATTCCCATATTATCCCTGCCATTATGATGGGTATAGTTGTGATTGCAGCTATGGCCACTTGAGCAGATTCTTCCTTTTCTTCAAGCAATCTTTCTATCTATTTTTCCATCCTCTTTATTTGTATATTTTTCTCAATGATTAATTTGATCATTTCTTCTTTATGCTACTCACTTTCTTCTATCTCCATAGTTTGAGGATCCTTTGTAGAAGGTAATTTGAGTTGCTTCCTTAGCGTTGTAATATACGAATTCTTATTTTTGATAATGTACGTTGCAACTTTAACATTAGTTGGATCATACCCAATTTTCATCACTAAGTCTTCTAATGATTTAACCCTATTATCCTTCACCAAAGAGGATATCTTTTCTATATTAACTGTGACTGCACATTTGAGAAAGCTGTTCTCAATTTTGACAATGCCATAGCAGTGTTAATTATGGTAGTGAAAAGCATCTCTCTAGACTATCTATGCATGTCCATTTGGTCGATAGGGTGTATCTAGTTGGCATCAAAGGAAAATATGGTCTTCTTGTAGTCTGAAGAAGCCTTCGAAAAAGGCACTTGAGCTTGTAGGAACTCCATTTGCATCCTCCCCTTTTCACTATCAAAGGTTGTCAATAATCTATGCTTTGAAGTAGATGTCTGCTTCGAAAAATGAGCATAGACAATTGCCTCAGAGATCCATTCTTCTGCTTAATTTCAAGAAAATTTGTGAAAATTCTTGGCTTCTCTTGCTCACTTACTCCTGTTGACTGGGTAATCTCCAATAAATTATGTGAAATTGAAGAGGAGGATGTTGTGCTGATCATCCAGATTGATGATTATAGGATATTTTTGACCTTGAAAAGTACTACCTTTGGAGTCAATATTTTGTTTCTTCTCATAAATAACAAATTCCTTTGCACCCTTTGCTGAAGATGAAGACTCTTCTCTTGGTCTCTTCTCCTGCTTGCTTCAAGAAGTGGGAGTCGGGAGGGTAGAAGCAGGTAAAATATGTTCTTCTACTTCCTGAAGTGTGTTCTCCTCCCACTATTCCTGATTCCTGTATTTTTCAATCTCTGGTCTTGGACTATGATTGTAAGGTGTGGTTTTAAGCTCCAACCGTAAGTTGGAGATTATATTAAATGGGTCATATGACCAGGTAAAACTTGGTTGGAATCCCATCTACTTGAGGATTGAATCTTCTTCAATTCCTGCTGATATGGTATTGCAAATAAAGGATCCAACATAGGACTTGATCGAAAACTCATATTTTCTCTTCCGTGAAACAAAATGAAGCTCATCCACATTGATCATTTTCCTTATATATTCCTAACAGAAAATTCTCATTGGAGCATATTTATGCAATTTGTATGGAGCTAACTCGCAGCTATAGACCCTAATCTCTATGTAATTATGGTAAAGATACAATTGTCCCATGTTAGGTTGGTCACTTAGGTGCATAATTATTTTAATTTCTAGATTGATTCTGGGGATCACTCTGGCTACTAAGAATCTATGCAACTAGATAAATAAAACAGTCAATAGAATATGAAATTTTGAACTCAGTTGAGTTTCTCCTGACCAATGAGGTCCACTGTGTAAATGATTTATTTACTTGTTATCATCATGCTTTTGTAAGATTATAAGCAAGATGTCTCCTTGTTGGAAAAGGAAAATATGCACTAGCATAGAAGAATACTTGAATACTCCCTCAGTAGTGATTTTCATTAATTGTTCATACATATTTTCAACCAGAAATTGACTATAATTATACATGAATGTTGGTTTGTGTTCCTTCGAGAAGATGGATAGATAACCCAAAATAGGTTCATCTACTCGTTAGTCTAGTCGGTAACCTAACATGCAAGAAACTAAATAGATGATATGTTTAGCTCTCTGAGGGAACATTGAGGCTAAATAAGAAGGGTTCTTTTTAGGAAGTCAACAACTTCTAGAAGAAAGATCTCTGAAATTTGAGCTCTTTAAGGGAAAGTGAGCTTATGGTATAGATCCATGAGGAAAACAGTATAGAAATGGAAAAGAGAATCATTATCAGGAATAAGAATAGGTGTGGTAGACATCAAAATGTCTCCATTCTGAGCTACCATAGTTCTCTGCAGGGGATTGTACCTAGCCTGACACCACATAACTAAATCAGGAAATTGATGAGTCTAAGGGAACATGAACATGGGAAATAAGGATTCCCATAGGTTAATTTAATCTTCTGAGTCCTAATAGGTTTGTTTTAACTAATGGTACAATTCAAACATATTGAATTCACACTCTGTGTCCATAATTTTAAAAAATTTGTCAACTAAGGGGATGTGGTCAAGGTCTAGGGTATCAGTGACTTTGGGATCTTCCTGAGATGAGGTTTTACTACTAAAGGTTTGGTCCTTTCTTTTTGGTGACATATTGTAAAAATGGGTGGAAAAAGAAATAGAAGGCTAGGAGTAGGAATACTTACCAGAGAACAGTTTGTGTTCAAATGGTAAATCTAGCTATGCCACAAGGTAAGCGCAGGAAGAAGCTGAGCCTGAAAACTTGTAAATCACAAATTGAAACAAAACCAGGGAGATCGTGCGAAGGGGATGAGGGGTTTATTTATAACATTGAAGTGCATAACCGTTAGGATGCAACCGTTACCAAACAGGACTAGTGTACATTGGTGGCCAATGGGAAGCTGGTACCGAATAGGAGAAACGGGTATGTCCTACAACAGATAGGAGAAACATATAGAAGACACATATAGGAGAAATAGATAGGAGCATAATGGATATGGACACGTAGAGGAAAATGATTAGTGGGAGGAAGTCGCAGGAAACAATGATAATCGTTCCTGGAATGACGTATGGATGAAGTGGGATGAGAGGATTTCGGAGGGGGGAGGTAATGGAAAGTGGTAATGATCAAGGAGGGTGTGATGTAAAGAGGATGCGACATGCTGCAATGGGATAGCCATAAAGGTAACCACTTTTCAAACCCCCTCACCCCCCTTTGTCGTTAACGTGAATCGGTAGAAGGGGGTGAAAAATGGCTTCCCCGTCATTGATCTTGGTGGGGAAGAGGATCATCATCCAAAAGTATCTGCTTGATAGCACTTCATGACAAAATACGTTTGTCGTTTATGACTTTGGTGGAAAACATCATAAATATTTATTTACACAAAATTAATCACCCATAAAGTGTACTTAAGCCCTAATTAAACAAACATTAATCTATAATTTGGTGCATTTGTTCTAGCAGCCATTTACTTTCCTAATTTTATTGTAACCCTAGTCTAATACATCATTTGGCCAAATTTTGAGCATACTAAGCCAAATTTTATTATATTATGTCCTATCTAATCATCTTCTATAAAGATTAAATGATTTGGTAAACTTATTCACTAATCTAAGGACCTAAATTTAAATGATTTGATCATGGTTAAGCTAGATGATTCAAAACAAAACATCAGGTAGTGGCATTTTAAACAAGTTGCACACAAAACCCTAGTTTATTTGCAATGTAATTTTATTCTTTTCAAGTGGCATTTAAATTTGCTCACTAGTACAAATTTTGATTTTCTTTTGATGGGGTTTCATTTCATCATTTTTAATTCTATATTTTGTATACCCTCTTTTATAAACAAAAACTAAATTATCAAAACCAAATTTGTTACAACAGAGACTACTATTTTTTTTTTATTTTTTTTTTTTGTGGATTCAATTTCTTACTTCAAAAAATTGGGATTACATCATGAGGTACAAAATGCATGTTGGTCTCCATTGGGAAGACCATAGCATATCCAAAAATACACTCTCCTTAAGGACGATAATGATGAATGAAAACTAGAGGAAACAACCAGAACCAAATTACAAAAAACATGCTAACCAGAATTTTCTGGTACAAAGGAAGCTAGAAATAAGATAACATAACCCATGACCAAGACACAATCAATGTAATGGCTTAGAACTAGAATGGGTGCATTCACATCCTCTAGTGCACCCGCCTGAGATGGAAAAACATAAGCTTCTGACAATGGCCCAGGAACTCTTTCCTGTTGAAACTTCCATAATAAAATTGATTTAACTAAAAAAATCCAAAATAGGAACAAAAAAAAGCATTTCCCATTACCCACAATTGTCATGCATCTTGAATTTCAACTTGAATGATAACAACTTACTGCAACATCTGCAAGTAAAACCTTGCATCTTTGTCTAGCCATCTGAAATTACCCACCACCTTCAGGGAACCCTTAAATGTTCATACAGTGCCTAACTTCCCTCATTTTCAATTGTTGTCACTGCAAATTTTCGTCAAAGTGCCTCCATGGTCTTAAACCTTCTTCGCTGGTACTTCACTCCAAATAATTACACTAACTTACCATCAAAGCTAGCAAGTGATAATACTCTCACACATGTCACATTAAACTCGTTGACACTGCATTCCCACACCCCTCGACCCATTTGTCAAGTGAGGCGATGGCAACCCGCCCTTTCTTGTCCCTCAATATCATTCAATTCTGAAAATGATAAAAAAATGTTATTAATTATCAATATTTATATTTTTTATTGTAACATTACTAAAATAATAGTTAATTATGAATATTTAAAATTTGTATTTTAACATTACTAAAATTATATTATTTAATTATAATTTTATGTTATTTTGTAATTCTATTATCATTCATTTGCAATTTTAACAAGTTAGTAAGGGCATTGTGTGATACCTAATAATATCTATAGAAATAGCTAACCCTATCTATAGAAATAGCCAGACCAAAAACGTAACCCATGAACTCCTACTTATAAAATCATATTACTTAAAAGGCATTAAACTAACTCACTAGGCTACACAATTGAAGAAGTAACTAAAAGTGAAGAGGTTCTTGAGGGGGAAATGGCGGTTTAACCTAGCTAGGGTTAGGATATCCCGCAGGCGTTGCAGGTCTGGAACCTCACAGACCCACTCTGGCAGCACAGTTTCAAAGGGGGCTCTGCTGACGGACAGGATGGACGCAGAGGGGTCCAGTGGGACCCCGACTTTTAAGCAAGTTGTCTTGCAGAAACAACCTCAGCAGATGAAAGAGGGAGTAAGAATCGAAGGCATGAACAGCAAGCTGCATAGCGGCAGCAGGAACAACAGGGAAAAAAGGCCGATACCGTCTGACAAGACAGACAAAACAGCAGACGCCAGGAACACCGTAAAGCGGAATACTGTTGACCAACAAGACAAAACTGATGGTAAATCGCTGCCATCAGAAAATGAAAAGGAGCAGCCCACAAAAGACAAAGAACTAAAAAATAAGGGAATAATCCATCCGGAGAAGGAGGGGGAAACAAGCGCAAACCCCAAAAGAACCCATGTGTCCAGCAATGCATGCAAGCCAAAAAAAGAAGACAGCCTGCGGATCACAATCAGTGACCCTGAAATCCAAGCCTACAGGGAACACATGGCTGAGCACGCCATCATCTGCAAATTTATGGGAATCTGGCCCTCTGAGAGAACCCTGTGCCAATGGATAAGACAGCAGTGGAAGCCAAAAGGGGACGTGCAGCTACATTTAGGAGCTAAAGGTTTTTTTACAGTCGTTTTCACAAGCCTAGAAGACAAGGATAGAGTGTTTGAGGGTGGCCCATACTTCCTGGCAGCAGCAGGACTCTACATGAGACCTTGGAAGCCAAACTTCGTCCCGGAGAAGGAGACTTTTACCCAGGTGCCTGTCTGGATCAGACTTTTCTCTCTTCCAATCGATTATTGGGGTTATAATGCACTTAAGCAAATAGGGGACAAGCTCGGGACCTTTGTCAAAGCCTCCGAAGCAACCATGCAGAAAAGATACACAACCTACGCGAGAATCTGTGTAGAACTGGATGTCTCTGGAGCGCTACACGAGGGGGTATGGCTCGAATATAGGGATGAAGAATACTTTCAGGCGCTAGACTACGAGCAAATACCTTTTAGATGTCGGAAATGCCACGAGCATGGGCATCTGGTTAGGGACTGTCCTTTGAATAAGAAGGAAGCAGAAGAAGAGAAAACACAGAATACCAGAGACAAGACCAACTTCACCAAACCAAAGAACAGGCAGAGAGCCAACAGAAGGAGGAATATGAAAGGGAACACAGACAGAAATTATTTAAATAATCCCTTTGAGATCCTAGACCTGGAAACGGACTCGGAGGAAAAGCAGAACATGCTCCACAGGGAGGAAAGGCAAGAGAACCCGGAAAAACCCACAGGGGAAGAAAAAAGGACAGATGCAACAATCACAGGCGAAATCCTCATGCAAGACAGAACAGTAGAAACAGAGGAGGAAACAGATATGTTAACTAGTGAAGCAGGAAGCGAGGATTTGGAGCTGGAAGATACCCTAGCAACGGATGGGATGGACCTAAACGCGCTGGTGGAAAGCTGGAAAGCCAAAGGGATGGAAGCAGTTCCAGAGGAAGAAATAAGGAAGGTCAATGACCTCTTTATAGCGCGGCAGAAGGCAATAATGGAAAAACAGAAGAGCAAACTCGGCATAATCAAGGGAGGCTTACCCCATTACCAAACGCAGCTAGGAAGAACCTCAGGCTCCAGACAAAAACGCCGAAGAGGCCGTAAGACAAGCATAGAACACCTACAGGAACTTGGAGAGATGTTAATCAATGCCGGCCTGATAAGGCAGTTAAGTGAGTACCCGTCCTTCCAACAAAATAGTTAACTATGAAGATCATTTCATGGAACGCCAGAGGGATAAGTAGTCAGGCCAAACAGAGAGTTCTGAAACGGAAGATGGAAAAGTATAATCCGGACATGCTGTTTCTTCAAGAAACCAAATGCAACAGTGAACTCATAAACAAGCTACGAGGGAAGTTAGGTAGGAATCTCGAAGTTTTGGAGATTGGAAGTAAAGGACGCGAAGGGGGTTTAGCGACCTTTTGGGATACAAGAAGATTTCAACTAATCACAGCTGAAGCTAGCAAAAATTACCTGGCACTGGAGGTGCAGCCGACAGGTAATTCATCTTCTTTTCTATGTATCAATGTCTATAGTCCCCAAAAGCTAGAAGATAAAATTAGTTTTCTTGATTCGCTCACCAAATTCATAAATAGACACCATAATGCAAAACTTATTCTGGGGGGAGACTTCAATATGATAACCTCCCTCCTGGAGAAAAAAGGAGGCCTAAGGAGACTACACAGGGATGGAGAGGCCTTTATAAGTTTCATAGATAAGGCAAAACTGGTTGATGTTTATCCCAAGAGTGGCAATTATACTTGGAACAATAGAAGGGGGGGAGATAGGCTCATATCTTCTAGACTGGATCGGTTTTTAATCTCAGAAAGCTTGCTCTTAGAAGGAACGGTTGTAGAATCAAATATCCTCCCTAGTGGAGGATCAGACCACTGGCCGATATCTCTAGCAGTTGAGATACAGGGCTCTCCTAGAAACAAACCCTTCAGGTTTGAAAAGTTCTGGATAGAACACCCCACCTTCCTTGAAATGGTAGAGAAGTGGTGGTCAGAGCCCATAGGGGAGGAAGGCTCCAAAATGTATATTCTTCAACAGAAATTAAAAAACATCAAACTAAAACTGAAAGATTGGAATAAGAAAGTCTTCGGAAATATCTTCCAGGAGAAGGCCATCATCGAAAACAAGCTGGAACAGATCCAAAAGGAAGGTATGGTAGGACGCAGAGAGGAGGAAACCAGCAAGCTAGAAGAGGAGCTCACACAGCAATGGCACAATAGATGCAAGCAGGAAGAAACTCTATGGAAGCAGAAATCTAGAATCCTTTGGCTGAAAGAAGGGGAGCAAAACACAAAGTTCTTCCACAGATCAGCTATGGACTACAGAAGCGCCAACAAAATACTGGAGCTAAAAAACGATGAGGGAGATATCATCAGAAATCATAATGAAATTTCAGCCTCCCTCACAAATCACTTCAGCCTCATAGCGCAAGAGCCAGATACTAATAGGGAGGAAGCCATCAAAGAAATTACCGATGTAATACCTAGAATGATTACAGAAGAGCAGAACTGGTCCCTAAGAAAAACAATCACAATGGAAGAAGTTGAGGAGGCAGTTAGAAGTATGCCCAATGATAAAGCTCCGGGTCCAGATGGTTTCACCATCAATTTCTACAAAGCATGCTGGAACATCGTCAAGCAAGACATTTGGGAGATAGTGGAAGACTCAAGACGTTCTAAAACCATTCTCAAATCCTTAAACTCTACCTTCATCGCTCTAGTTCCCAAAGTGGAGGCAGCCAACACTCCGGATAAATTCCGACCCATTGCATTATGTAATGTCATCTATAAAATAATTTCAAAGGTCATTGCAAACAGACTGAAAGCTATCCTACCCGGCATCATATCACAAGAACAGTCTGGCTATGTGGAGGGAAGGCAAATAATGGACAATATCCTGCTAGCCCAGGAGATGATTCACTCTCTCCACTCTCGAAAAGAAGCAGGTATGCTCATGCAATTAGATCTCTCCAAAGCTTATGACAAGGTAAGCTGGTCTTATTTGGAAGCAGTGTTAGCAGCTTTTGGCTTCAGCAATCAGTGGATTAAGTGGATTCTAGCCCTCATCAAATCGCCTAGATACTCCATCCTCGTGAATGGGGCTCCTTCAGCTTCCTTCCTCCCCACCAGAGGCATAAGACAGGGAGATCCCCTGTCCCCCTTTCTGTTTGTTATTCTCATGGAAGGCCTAAGTAGATTAATAGCAAGGAGAAAAGAAGAAGGCCAAATAAGAGGTCTACAACCAATTAGAGCTTGTCCAGCCACAACTCATCAACAGTTTGTGGACGACACCATGTTACACGGCGCCCCCACAGTCAAAGAAGCCTTAGCCTACAGAAATATCCTCAATCTGTTCAGCCAAGCCTCGGGCATGGAGATTAACTTCCCCAAATCCACTCTGTTCTTCTTCAACACGCATCCATCCATCCAGTCTCATCTCTCCCGTCTACTGGGGTTTAAAATTGGCTCTTTACCATCTAGATACCTTGGTGCCCCCCTAACTCTAAAACCGTGGCAGAAAGGACATTGGGAGAAGGTTCTAGCTAGCATGGAAAGGAAATGTAAACACTGGACTTACCGAGCCTTGAATTTTGCTGGCAGATTAATTCTAACAAAAGTGGTTTTGCAGGCTATTCCTCAATATATGCTCTCTATTCTTCCGGCACCGAAAGGGGTTTTAAACCAAATACGAGCCATACAGCGCTCCTTTTTGTGGGGCGGAAGCAGCGAGAAGAAAAAATGGTCTCTTGTAGCATGGCAGAAATTATGTAAACCTAAGAACAGGGGGGGTCTGAATTTAGTTGATCCCGCAACAGTAAACAACATCTGTGGAGCTAAGATTTGGTGGAAATGGATCTCAGAAACGAGCCTTCCCTGGGCAACACATTGGAAGGAGAAGTACATGCCAAACAGCAACAATCTAGACATAATAAGGATGCAGAACACCCACAACGGCTCACCAATATGGAATCATGCTCAAGCTAACAGAAGCATTGTCCAGGACTATAGCTTCTGGGAGATCAGAAATGGCAATCAAGCTCTCTACTGGGAAGATGCCTGGCAGCAGTCTCCCAAATTGGACTCCCCTCAACTCCTTCCCCTGAAACAAACTCAGCAAAATGCAGGCAGATTCACAGTAAGTCAGTATTGGTCTCCCAACAGTGAAGACCAGGAGTGGAGGGAATGGGTGGCTTTTGATCCAACCCACCATGAATATATTCAGGAAACCATTCAAGACCTGAATCAACGAATCTCAAAAAGGAAAATTCGAATTGCAGCAGAAAATGACAAGCTTAGATGGGGTCCAAAAGGAAACGGGAACTTCTCCCTGAAAGAGGCTCGGAGCATAATAGAGGGGGAAGAACAACCGAATATAATGCCCTGGGCAACTAAAGTTTGGGATAATCTTCTATGGCCGAAGATCAGAACTTTTCTATGGCTACTGATGCAGAAGAGGACTCTTACATGGGAAAACTTAATGAAAAAAGGGTTCAGAGGACCATCCAGATGTCCTATGTGCACTAAGGAGGAGGAAACAATGAACCACCTTCTTAACTCCTGTGAATGGGCCTCCCAGCTCTGGAGCTGGATGGAAAACATTCTTGGAGCTTCGGACCGGAACAGAGATTCTATACAGGAAACTATCACTAACTGGAGAAGTAAGTTTTCAAGAGTAAACAGAGTGGAAGGTATCTGGAGATCTGCCCCTGGCTTTATTGTTTGGACCATTTGGAAAGAACGAAATCGGAGGATTTTCAAGGAAGAAATTCGAAGCCTAGAATTAGCACAGGAATCTATAACAATCAATATTAAACAGCTTATACAGGCTAAATGTAAGGTAGAAGCAGATGAAAAGCCTACGCCCAAGGACCTACAAATCTTAAAGGCGTTCCAATTGGAAGCATCCGGTAATCAATCAAGAGGGGGAAATTTACCACAACCTTCATCGCAAATTTTAAAATGGCAATGCCCTCCTGAGGGTGGCCTGAAATTGAACTTTGATGGAGCTTCACGAGGTAACCCAGGTTTAGCAGGCATTGGTGGCGCCATTCGCAATCAGGCAGGGGAAATTATCCATATTTTCTGTAGAGCTTTAGGTGAAAGTACAAACAATGAAGCAGAGTTCGCAGCGCTGGAGCAGGGCTTAAAAATACTAAGAAATCTCCGGAGAGGAAATATAATAGTCGAGGGGGATTCCCTCCTGGCTATAATGGCGGCTAAACGCCTACAGGCAGGTACGAGCATCAGCAAGGCTACCAGGCATTGGAGATTGGCCAAAGCGACGGAAAGCATAGCAGAACTCATCATGGAGATGAGAGGCTTAACCTTCCAGACAGTGAGGAGAAAGGCTAACGGTCTGGCTGACCATCTGGCAAACTTTGGAGCAGACAACCTGAATATCGTCATAAACAGGGGCTGGCATGAGATTGATAACCCAATCATCAAAGAAACATGCGAACAGCTGGCGGCAACAGATTTGATCCAAGCCACCCAACCTTAATAGGGGATGGCACTTGGCCCAGGTATCGGATTTACAAGGATACCGGTGGGGGTTATAAGCCCAAGCCTTTTTACGGGATGATTGGACAATTGGAAAGGTGGAGTTCCTGGCGGCGGCAGGTCACTAAGAAGGGCGATCATTACAATTCGAGAAACGGGAAGCACAACCTCAGCAACAGTGCAATCATCACGCATGGAGAGGGTCCGTATTGCAAGCTATCAATGACTTTAATGGCAATTCTATGTGAGAAGAGGTGGAATAGTGCTCCGCGGATCAAAATCGAGCATGCCAGCATACGGGGCATCTCCATCTTCACCCGCCACCACCCCATCCGATGGAAAGTACCAAACACTTGGCGCTTGGTTCGTCATCCTGGCTGCAGCCTTCTGCGCTCCCATTCGACCTGCATCAGCCTCGCTTGTGCGATCCTTCTTCACATTTATCACCAAAGTACCACCATATTCAAAGGCAGTAACTCCATCTTCATGAGGAGGCACCGTGGAATTTGCTATAAAGCAATGGGCAAATGCCCTGTCTCCCTCACAGTTTTTCGAGTCTGTATTGAGAGTGGTTCTGTATTCGATATTGGCTTGAGTTGGGAGAGGTACGAAGTGTTGGTTATGGATGCGGAAGGGAGTCGCTGCGCTGCAGCAAACCGGGACCTCCAGGAAGCCAGGGGAGGCTATGAGACTCGGACTGCAACAAGAATTAAACGCAAGATGGCTGAACTCGAAGCTCAAGCTAAGCAGGAGGAGGATGGAAGAACGGAGGAGGACATTGCTGCGGAGGTCGACTGGTTGACAGACCCAGGCACACCTTCAAAAAGGGCAACTCAATTTGTAAGGACCAAGGCGGAAAGCTGGCGCACCAAAACCCTGATAGCTAAGGCTCTGGATTCGATAGAAAAGGAAAGGCAACACATTGTCACAGAGGTGAATCTTACTGAAGCACAAATGGCTAAGATCATTGACTACAACAGCGTTCTGGACAGAAAAATCTCCACTGTGCATGAGGCAATCAAAACTCACAACCGGATGTTAACGCTGCTCATCAAGCTACTGAGGGATGTTATCAACACGGCTCATGCGGCTAAGCCAGCCCCCACTGCTGAGGACCAGCCCGAATCCCTGGAAGCAATGCAGGCGAAGGTTGACCGCCACGTTCAGGAGATAGGCCTGGATACCATCAGCCAGATGGGAAAATTTATTTAAGGGAACACCTGTGGTTCTCCTCTGCCCTCTTTCTGTCTCGGCTTTATTTGTCTGTGTTGTTGCTCTTTATTTTTGTCTCAGCATAAGCTTATGTATGTTGTTGCCTCATATGTATGGTGTCGGCAGTACTAGTTCTCATGTAGTGTTTTGCTCTATTCCAAGCCACCCTGCGCGGTGGGCTTATTTTTGGTCCATGTGTCTCATAACCTCTGAGCAGGCGATTAGCCTTCGATTATTGTATATCCCTGCTCGCACTGCTTCGGCAGTTTTTTGTATTATACTTGTTCTATAATATAATCTTCTAACTTACACAAAAAAAAAAACTCACTAGGCTACACCATTGAACTAAACCATTAAGCTAATTTAAACCCATTAGGCTAATTTAATGAGGAAATATAAATTGACCCTCAATAACATTTCTATGTTAGTGTGCATGAGATACTATTTAATGTGATGTGGCGTTAGTTTTTACTATTAAATATATATTTTTTAAAGACGTAATTTAGACTACGAATTTAATTTAAGGAATTTCAAAATTTTAGTTTTCTGAGTGTCACAACGAAAAGATACACGTCATCATCCCATCAATGTATATTCGTGACATACTAGTGACATAAGATCAAGAGTGTAGTTCATCCCAACAAGTATCTATATGAATATTTTGTAGAAATTTTGAATAATTTAACACATATTCACAGAGATTATCCTGATCATACAATTATAAGCGGAACATGTATAATACATAATCTCCTCTACATTGATCATCAATTTACAGAAGTAGAAACATTCACAGGCACACATAGAAGCATCAATCAAACTCATTAACACAGTATGTATCCCGGGGAAAGAATCTCGCTAAAAACCCCACACTATCTGTATATTATATTGATTGAATCATGTAACAATACACAGCATAATACTTATCACAAGTATCTCCACCTGTTACACACAATACAACTCAGATCTGATCTCCAAATCTATTCCACTGCTTGCCTGCCTCCACTGCTCAATACCTGCTCAAGAACTGATGAGAATGGCTCACCAAACTCATTTTTCACCTCAAAATAATCACTCACACTTTGTTGGACGTGAGCAAAGGCTACAATACTGGGAAAATACATGGGCAAACTCATTGGCATACTCAATCCCTTGATTGTGCAAGATCTGGTGCACAACTATAGTCACAACTGATAGCAATCTGATTCTCTACCACCTGTCCTTGTTGAACTGAACATGCACTGACATGCAACTAAGTTAACTGATGTATTCTATAGTTGCATTATGAGTTAATAACTTGTGAATTAATTAATAACTAATTCACCCAACTCATCTCCAGTCTATTGATCAGTTAGACTAAATACAACTAGTTTAACAAAGCTAAACTGAACACAACTCCATCAACTACACCTCCAGTCCACTAAACTCAACTCACTTGAGTTCTAACTGAAGTCATGCATGCAACAACTCAACTGACTCATAAGAAAAGCGTATTTCCTTCTGACAGCTGCATGTGCCACCTCTGTAGCTCAAACTGAAGTGCTCCAAGAGAATAAGATCAAGTTTATAGTCCAAATATTATTATGAGAAAATAATATTTGACTTTTCTATTTTTGACAGCCAGTCTAAAAATAGACTGTGATCACTCACACTTTGATCAAAAATAGAAGTCCATCTATTTTTTCCAACTTGACCAATCATCCATAAACAGCAACCTGCAATCCATAGACATGATCCATATGTCTAAAAATAGACTTGCGCCAAAAATAGCCTGCGGGCCCACTTAGTGAAGGCGACTCTTTTCACTAAGCTCCATCATCTTGTTGCACTCTCAACAAGCATTTCTTGTTGCACACTTTTCAACACTCCCTCTCAACAAGAAAGGCTTCCTCTCAAACCCGATCCTGTAACTCTGGAATGTTCTCCATGCAACACATCTGGCCGGTCCACTTGCTCTGTCATCAAAGTCTCTGACTGCTATTGCCTCTATCGACTGAAACTCTGCATCTCTGTGCTCTTCAGTATCTGACTGCTCTAGCTTCTGTCACATTGATCTCTGACTGCATCCGTGCTGCTGCTGGTTCTATCTCCCAGCATTGCATCCGCACTGCACCTCCCAACTGACCTCCCTGTTGGGATAGAAACACCCTCTGATGCTGAAGCTCTACCTGCTGCTGACAAGTGCTCCCTCTATGACATCTACGCTACTGCAACATGTTATAGACAATTTTGTGCCTTGCAGCATCGGGCATGAATTGTCAATAATCCAAGGGATCCAAAGTCCCTAAACATGATGTTCCTACCCCTAGAGGAACAAGGTCAGCAAACCAACAACTCTCAGATCAGTTCTCCACCTGAAAACACTCAAAAACAAGCAATCCTGAAATCAAAGCAGGTGCTCCACTAGGCTTCTGCGCTGAAACTCAACTCCTCCATGGTGTACCTGCGTTGCAAAGCAGGTAGAACAAAGGCCACCTGCGCTGAGCGAGATGGGACAAGTGGCACACTGAGTCATTGCTCTGGAATCTTCCAAAAATGACACTTGGATCAGGGATTTCACCTTGTGATGAGTCAGAGGCTCTGTTTCTCCAAGTGGAAGCAAAGTTCTCCAAGTGGACTCAAGAACTGAAGATCAACCGAAGAGAGAGAGGACACAAGGCAGCTACACATCAGTTGCAAGCTGACTCATCCTTTCTCAATTCATCTATATATTGAACTCTCTCCTATGAGCTCAGGAGGCTGGAATTTTGTGCAAAGTAATGATATGTTGTTGGTTTCACTATAGAACTATTGGGTGATTGCTTGAAGGAGGTGAAGAGGAGAAATTCTTTCTGCTGGGAGGTGTTGCTGGATTGGGGCCTTCAATGGTTGTAACACTCTCAGAACTTTACTTCTTCCATTAATAAAAGCTATTGAGGTTCTTCTATATGCACTTGTTTCAATGATATATTGTGATAATTGTATATTTGATTTATGCTAATCCTTGAATCAGTTATGATTGCATGCTTCTTGTAGTTTCCTTCTTTGTTATTTTGCAGGATCTCATTGTAGCTGGGCCAGCAAAAGAGCAAGGAGCTGGGAGCAAGCAAGCAAAGGGTTTGGATTCGACATTAAGCGCAAGGCAACGGTTAGTGCATTTCTTCATTCTCTCTTGCTTTCATAAAGAAGTAAACCTTAAGTAGTTTTCTTTACAGTTGTTGCTGAGGTACTATCACCCTTAGAGTGGGATAGGGTCATCCGAATCGGATACTTTTCCCTGCAACAAACTGGCGACTCCGCTGGGGAACGTATCTGTTTGATTGTTTGTAGTATTTTGCTATTCATTTCCTGAACAAAAGAGTACCAAATCGAAAAGCTTTTGACTATATCAAAAGCGAAGTAGAGGGCAGCTACTCTAGCTCATTTCTGAGCATGTTCATGATTTGAAGAGTTGATCTACAAGGATCCTTGTAAGCTCTTAGTGATAGCTCTTCATCTTCCTTGTCATCCCTTAGTGTGTGCTTGACTGATAGCTTCTGATTTGAGCAAAAACTGTGAATTTTTGAGAAAATTGTGACCCGGAAACTGTGAAAACGCAACTTTCGTTTTCCAAAGCAGGTAGTACACAGGCTACCTGCTTTGAAACGCAGGTCTCGAAGGGGCTACCTGCGCTGAGAGCTAGACTGGCTGTGCAGCACCTGCGTTGGCCCAATTTTGCCTTGTGCATTTGGGGTTTCCTCCCTTTTTCTTGCCTGTTTTCACTATAGATTTTGCAGCCAGTTACCAGTCTTGCACCTATTCTGAAACCAACCTTACTTGCCATCATTCCGCCTCTGTTATATAATGAAATTGTACTTGTTCTTTTGTATTTCTTCCATCATTTACAATTTCCCATAACGAAAGTGAACTAGTCTTGCTTTGGCCTCTTAGATCTGAACCTTTGTTAGGCATTTTGCTGGTCTAAAGAGTTAGCTTGTTTGCTGTCCATAGCTGATTAGTCTTTTTACTTTCGTCATTATGGTTTGATTTCATGTATTTCCAGTGATTAAACAAGTAAATCTTAAGGTGTCTTTTGATTTTGGACTAGCTTGTTTACTTTCGCTTTAAATCGAAATCAAAGTTATATAACAACTTTCTTTTTGTAATACATCAACATTAAGAAAGGGAAAAGAAAATACATGCATTGTGCATTTTGCATTTGACTGCTTGCATGACGATTTAGGAAATTTTGCATTAGTGTGTGCTCTATGATCTGTGTGAAAAGATTTGCCTTTCTTCTCCTCAGTAGTTAAGATTTTCAAAGTTGAAAGATTCAAAAGTTTGCTTCTCATCTTAGAATGCATTCAGGAATTTGTTACATACATCTCGTGGTGATCCTTAAAGGCAAACTACTAAGCAAGATCAACATTAAAATAAATTCAATTTACATAACAACGCTTTGTAACATAACGCAAACACATAGAGGTCTAGGTAGAGACGTGTTCCGGCGTCGTTAAACGTAGTGACTGTCGATCTCTACGAAGGTGGGTGATTCCTCCTGAGAGTCGGTGGCACTAATACGGACTTGTGCTCCCACGTACCGTCGAGTATATATTGGGAGACCCCTATAGGCATATATCCTTTATCCTTAGGAAGCCGTGTCTGCCGCCCTACTGATCGCAATGCAGTGAACACAGCATTCACGAAGATTGACCACACGTACCGTAAAACGTATTCCGTGGTTTTGCGAAAGGTTTGGCACACCCTCTGCCTAGAACTCCAGAGCAGTTTCTTTTGGCCTTTTTCAAACTCTATAACTGAAAAAGTCCATCCGAGCATTTGTCACTTTGGGCTCGTTAAAACATCGAAGGAGACTAGAGTCATCTTTAGCTTTTTCTCGACTCTTAAAACATGAAAAAGCAAAGTTGTGTCTAAAGCGTCGTTAATAAAATTTATTTTAATCGGAACATAATCACCTGTTATTCCCACGTTGATCTTTCAGTTGAAAAGTATGGAGCCCACCAACCAAGGAAATCACCTTGGCGGAAGTCCCAATCCCTTCTCCTCTTGGGGAGATGTTGGTGCGCCTCATATGGCCACATTGTCACTTCCAGGATTGACAATTGGCCTACCTGTATGGCTCTTTTCAACTAATGTAGTTCAAATCGCCACTAATCCTGAGCAGTCGAATCAACAGTCAGACCAGTCTAGAGCTACCCACCAGCCTTCCACCTCTTACAATTCTTCCTCTGATCCTTCATCTTCGCAGGGTAGAGCCGGCAAAAGTCAGCCTCCCATGGAGAAGAAGGAAAAGAAGAAGAGAGAAAAGAAGCAGAAGGGGCCTATGGTGAAGGCGACTGGGGGCAAGCAAAAGTCATCTGACAAAAATCCACACACTGCACCGACCGGGCCTAGATCGCCATGTGTCATTTGCAAAGGGACCCACTTCCATCGTGATTGTCCTTGTATTCCCTGGATACTAAGGGACTGGTCCCCCAGGTTGCACAATCCGGTAGCATCAACCTCTGGTAGTCATGTTGATTGCAGTCCATCAACTAGCGAGAGTGAAGGACGAAAAGGGAGACCAAGATCACCCTGTATGTTGTGTGAAGGCGATCACGCCATCCACCGATGTCCATTCTTAGATGAGGCGAAGAGAGTTTTGGAAGATCATCCGGTATCACCGTTACGACTTCCTCCTGGATACCAAAAACTCGTGCCTAATCCCTCGATAGTTGAAAATCCAGCTGGCCCGCTCAAGTGGTCGGCTGAAGTGTCCGTCATTGAGAATGAACCTGCTGAATCCAGACCAGACGAAAGTCTAAAGGTCGAAATGGCAGTTGACCCGGTTCTTCCTTCAGAGGTTTCATCCTCAAATGACACCGTCGTTGAAGATTCATCTTCAAATGACACCCTCACTGAAGAGAATAAGGATGACACCATCCAGATTCTTTTCATCAACACAGACTCTGATGAGCATCAGGGCAATGCGCCCATTCCTTTATCGCAGGAAGGAACATCGTCAGGGTCGTATCCGGCCGTGTATTCGGTCCCACCACCAAGCAACCTAGTCGTATCCTTTGATTGGAATCAACTAGGCAGACCCCGGTTACCAGCCAGTATACCATTCAGAATCATTGTCCAAATCTATAGAATGGTAATGGCTGGAACTATCATTGATGAAGGGGCATCTGTGAGTATCCTTTCCTCTATTGCTTGGAAAGCACTGGGTTCCCCGGCGCTTTTACCTGAGATGAGAAATCTATCAGGTTTTGATAAAGGAACGAGTCGCCCGTTAGGGATTCTCCCCAATGTTCCCATTACATTGAAGGGGAAGACAGTTCATATGAACGTCATGGTCGTCCAGTGACCCTTGGTTTATAACTTACTCCTTGGACGAGACTATATATATTGCATGGAGGCAATAGTGTCCTCACTCTTCAGAGTTATGTGTTTTCCGCACGAAGGAAGAATGGTCAAGCTCGTAGACCAACTTTCATTTCCAGGAACACGCATCGCAAATAGTCAAATACCATCCCTTAACGGTTTATTCACTCAAGGAATGCCTCCACCCCCGGTTCTACTTCCCGATGAATGCGAGTGATTCGGAAGAAAGAACTGGGACCCAGGGGGCATGCACCCTGGCCTGCCTTGGGCAGAGGAAACCTTGGGTATAAAGTTGATTTCCGCAGAAGAATATGACTAGTCCGTACCCCGTCCGAAAGAAGGAAGAGAGGGTTGTTCTAGGATAAAGTTCTTTTGTCAAAGTTATGTGAGTGGGATAATCTGCTTCTCGCTCCCTTTGTCTAAAAAAGTAGGCTCTCCTGAGGGAGGAGATCCATTTGTGGCGGCAAGTAGCCACCATCTTTGAAGGCAAGCCTCACCCATTAAAACATATGTTTTGAAGGATAAGTAGGGGCAGCCTCCAAAGAAAGAGATGAAATTGCTGCAACAAGTAGTCACCATCCTTAGCAACCTAATGATAGACATCGCCGAGAAGAGAGTTTAGTTTGTGGCAGCAAATAAAACCATTTTTCGGATAATAAGTAAGAGTCAAACCTCCCTCCGTAACGCCAATGTTTTATCTGTTGCGATCTTGCAAAAATCAAAAAGTGAACTGATGGGAAGACAAGTACCGTCGGCACCGAAAAATAACGAGAAGACAAGTATCGTTAAAAATATAGCAAGACGACAAGTAGAAAAACAGAGGTGGGACAGAGGAGGGGTAGCCTTGAAATTATACTTTATACCTGGGGGCATGCAAACCTTTTGGAGTGCAAGCACAGGACGACTATTTATTTTTTAAATTTTTAGGTCCTCCCTTTAAACCTGTAGGTCTAACCCTTTAAACTCGTAGGATTAGCCGTTTCCAGCTTGCATAAAGAAAGGATGTGGGGCAAAAGTTAAAACTTGCCAAATTGGAGTAGCTAGTGAGGTAAAGCTCCTTAAATATGACTACCTCACCTGAGGCGTTCCTTGTATTAAGACTGGTATAATCGAGCAGTTTTAGCACACAGTTCATGCTCGTTAAAAAATAAATGCAAAGATCCGAGCAGTTTTAGCACATAGTTCATGCTCGTTAAAAAATAAACATAAGTTGTGAGCAATCTTCCCCTAGAGTTCAAGCTCATCCAGAAAAATGAACCGGTAAATAACCTTGGTAAATGTAACCTTTGACAGCCATATTAAAGCCCTTGGTCGTGTTCTTGCAGTCTCACCTCCATCCGTTCGTTTGGCCAATCGTTCATCTCCATATGTTTGTTTACCCATTTTGAGGAACAACTGCGAAGAGTGATTTCACTTAGCCATCCTTGTGACACTGCCGTGATTGGAAAATTCCAAGTTGTACCTGGAATCTGCTGCTATCCCTGTTTATCACACTTTCCTCAAAAGACGAGTCTTCTTTGAGCTCTTTTCACTGACTCGTAAAATATGAAAAGTTTGCCGAGTTTTGGCCTTCCAGCTCGTTAAACGACCGGAAGAGCTATCCCTCCTCTAGATTTTAATCTTTTTGGACCTGAGGGATTATTGCACAAAAAGATCGAGCGCTTGTTTTGTTCGGCTCGTTAAAAGTACCGAAAACTCATCCCTTCTGTATTGTTTTATACTTTTTCGGACTTAAGGGATTAGATGACGAAAAAGGAATTCTGGAGTTGACTTTATGTACCTTTTCAGACTCTCTAAAAATGAAAAGGACCGAGTTATCCTTGTCGTTAGACTCGTTAAATTCATTAAATAGCGACAAACTTGTCTTTAGACGAGAACGAGTTTCCCTATCGCTAGGCTCGTTAAAACATAGCGATGGGCTTGCCCGAAGGGCAGGTTATAGAATAAGCATATGTTATCCTCCTCAAGCTTGACAAAAATAAAGAGGTACTGGTCAGCAATGACTGGGGAAAAATTGGGAGAACCTCACAGCTTTAATGGTAGCAAGTCGCTCTTGAACATGACACTTTGTCCTCCGTATCACATCGGGTTGGGTTGTTTCATTCACCGGTCTCATCACCATGGTCCTCGCCACACCATCCACAGTTGGGGTAATGCTACCGATCCATCACATCAGTGTCATTATATGTTCAAGAGATGTTGTTCTGCAAAGAGTCAACCGTGTCCCATCCACTGCCATACATTGCCCTTCATCCATTTCATGACCGCCACCCTGAATCATACATCACAGTTTGTTTTCACCTCATCACAATCACTAGCTCCGTTCAGTGTCAATGATGTGGGATTCATTAAGGCCCTCCTTTGACGGATCGCTCCTTGTGGACATCAGCTCATTATCCAAGGAGTTGATCTAGGAACAACCCCTTCAGTACTTTGAAGCTTGCATGCCTCAATGGCAAGTTTCTCACTTCCGGCGACAGGTATACATCAATGACCTTCGACCAGAGGATTTTGCATGGTGGTCGACGCCAAGTCCTTTATTCCCACCATGTGAATTGTACTGCTGTACCTTGAGGGTCATCATCCTTATCGGTGATTCCTCTCGCGCTTGTTAACAGTTTACATCATTGACCGGTAATCAAGCGATGTCTTTCCATGTTCGACTTCAAGAAATTCTCGCATGGATCAACTTGTACATCGAGTGAAGATCGGAAGAGATTGAAGACCCCGGATCTAGTTGCATCCATCCGGGCTGCGATATATATTCAGGATATAAAGACATTTGATGTGTACATCATTGTAGCAGATGATCATCCTTCTCAAAGGATGATAATTTCAGCAGAGAATTATCAGTCTACCATCAGACAATCGTCTGTTCTATGTACCAAAATGAATTTATAAAGCTGAGCATGGGAATGCCCGCCTCAGCTAGATCATGAAAAAGTATGAAAAATAATGTATTGTATTGTATCTTATTACAGGACACTTCTCAGCAGATTGAATGAACTTCGGATCCTCCTAATAAAGCATTTCACCCGATAAACGACCTCATACTTTAGGGGGCATCTGTTATAGACAATTTTGTGCCTTGCAGCATCGGGCATGAATTGTCAATAATCCAAGGGATCCTACCCCTAGAGGAACAAGGTCAGCAAACCAACAACTCTCAGATCAGTTCTCCACCTGAAAACACTCAAAAACAAGCAATCCTGAAATCAAAGCAGGTGCTCCACTAGGCTTCTGCGCTGAAACTCAACTCCTCCATGGTGTACCTGCGTTGCAAAGCAGGTAGAACAAAGGCCACCTGCGCTGAGCGAGATGGGACAAGTGGCACACTGAGTCATTGCTCTGGAATCTTCCAAAAATGACACTTGGATCAGGGATTTCGCCTTGTGATGAGTCAGAGGCTCTGTTTCTCCAAGTGGAAGCAAAGTTCTCCAAGTGGACTCAAGAACTGAAGATCAACTGAAGAGAGAGAGGACACAAGGCAACTACACATCAGTTGCAAGCTGACTCATCCTTTCTCAATTCATCTATATATTGAGCTCTCTCCTATGAGCTCAGGAGGCTGGAATTTTGTGCAAAGTAATGATATGCTGTTGGCTTCACTATAGAACTATTGGGTGATTGCTTGAAGGAGGTGAAGAGGAGAAATTCTTTCTGCTGGGAGGTGTTGCTGGATTGGGGCCTTCAATGGTTATAACACTCTCAGAACTTTACTTCTTCCATTAATAAAAGCTATTGAGGTTCTTCTATATGCACTTGTTTCAATGATATATTGTGATAATTGTATATTTGATTTATGCTAATCCTTGAATCAGTTATGATTGCATGCTTCTTGTAGTTTCCTTCTTTGTTATTTTGCAGGATCTCATTTTAGCTGGGCCAGAAAAAGAGCAAGGAGCTGGGAGCAAGCAAGCAAAGAGAAGGGTTTGGATTCGACATTAAGCGCAAGGCAACGGTTAGTGCATTTCTTCATTCTCTCTTGCTTTCATAAAGAAGTAAACCTTAAGTAGTTTTCTTTACAGTTGTTGCTGAGGTACTATCACCCTTAGAGTGGGATAGGGTCATCCGAATCGGATACTTTTCCCTACAACACAACATCTCCATGCATCTCGCACCATTGCACACCTCTCTGTGCCACCTAGCACTGTGCAAAACACTTGTGCCTCTCGCATTGCTGCAGCCTGCTAGCTATGCACTGTCCTGGATTCCCTGCACTGTCGCTCTCTCTGCCACTCCATCTGCATCTGTCTCTACCAAATCAGTCAGTTCCTGCTACTACACATCTGGGGCTCCTGTAGCAACGTCTCATCCAAGAGGTTGGGTACCTCAAGAATCTTGCCCCTCCTCCTTGGGACGATCAATCCACATCACCCCACCTCCTACCTAGAGGTATGGCTGCATGTGATCCCTCAGCCCACCTGGCTCGAAGTTTCCCCCTACTGGAGGTCTCTGGATGAGTAGATGTCTCTACTCGATCTCCTCTCAGCTTCCCCTGTTGTGGCTCCTCCACAATCTCCTGAAGCTGTTGCACCAATCGTGGCTCCTCCACAATCGTCTAAGACTTCTTCTGGCTCTGCATGTTGAGAGGTAATATACGCTCCCTCTCAACCACCAAGTCTTCATCAGTTGCCTCGCTGCTCAAGGCTTTGCATGCATCTTGAACCTCAAGAGCATACAGGTTCTTGACCCGTGAACCAATCTGCTTCATCTGTCTAGTGATGATGTGTCTAAGGAAAACCTTTCCCTTACTAAAGACCACATCATAGCCTCTGTCTTCCAACATCGCGATCGACACCAAGTTTCTCTTCAGTCCTGGTACATACTTGACATCGGTCAAGGTAAGGCGAGCTCCATGCTCCCTCTGAAAAATAACCGTGCCTACACCTAAGACACTATACTTCTCATCATTACCCATCCCTATGAGTATCTGGAGATCTTTCTCCTCCAAAGTACTGAACAAAATTTTGTCACCGGTCATGTGGAAAGAAGCTCCACTGTCAAGAAACCAACCACTTCCCACCATGGATGAAACCATGCATGCGAAGAGTGTGAAGTCCAACTCAAACTGTGAAGCAAGTGAGGCTGCCTCACCTTCAGATCCTTCCCCGGATCCCTTCTTGGACTTCTTCTTTGGGCAATTAGTAGCATAATGACCCAACTCATGACAACAAAAGCATCTCACCTTCGCCTTGTCAACCTTCTTCCCATCATTGGAAGAACTGGATTCAGAAAGAGAAACCTTCCCCTTCCCCTTCTTCACCTTACTCGCTAAGGCACAGTTCTCCTCATCCTGCATGGATGAAGAACTGTCTCTGGTGCTCCATCTAATCTCCTCTTGCACAAGATCCGACCAAAGTCTCTCCCATCCTGGCAGTTTCTCCCTTCCATTCACCGAGTCCTGGTAGCTATGCCAACTCTTAGGAAGGTCAAGGAGTGCTAGACTCACCATCCTCATCCGACAGTCACCCCCACACTTCCCAGCTCATCCCGGCATTTGGTGAACTTCGTGATATACTGGGGCATACTGTCTCCATTCTCACACTGAATGTTTCTGATTTTTATCTCTTGCTTTGGAATTAAATTCAAATTCCACCAGCACAAAACTCAACTACTTCCAATCTAGAATTCATGAGAACACAATATTTCTTGTACAGAGATCGACTGTATGGGCATTCACCGGATATTTCACCTTCTAAAAGAAGGATGAATCTAGAGGCTACCTGGCCCGATTACAGACTCTGCCTAAAGAAATAAAATGTAAACACTTTCTGAATAATAGATCCGATGATCAATCCTCGCTTGATATCCTGTAAAAATCTCTTCTACAAATCAAGCAGCTCTGATACCATGTAGAAACTTTTTCTACAAATCATCTAGTTCCGATACCATGTAGAAATTTTGAATAATTTAACACATATTCACAGAGATTATCCTGATCATACAATTATAAGTGGAACATGTATAATACATAATCTCCTCTACATTGATCATCAATTTACAGAAGCAGAAACATTCATAGGCACACATAGAAGCATCATTCAAACTCATTAACACAGTATGTATCCTGGGGAAAGCACCTCGCTAAAAACCCCACACTATCTGTATATTATATTGATTGAATCATGTAACAATACACATCATAATACTTATCACAAGTATCTCCACCCGTTACACACAATACAGCTCAGATTTGATCTCCAAATCTATTCCACTGCTTGCCTGCCTCCACTGCTCAATACCTGCTCAAGAACTGATGAGAATGGCTCACCAAACTCGTTTTTCACCTCAAAATAATCACTCACACTTTGTTGGACGTGATCAAAGGCTACAATACTGGGCAAATACGTGGCCAAATTCATTGGCATACTCAATCCCTTGATTGTGCAAGATCTGGTGCACAACTAAAGATTCTAAAAAGCGAGGGAGAAGAACAGATCTCCAGCAAACTATCACACTAGGGAAAATCCTGGTGGATCCAGGCAGGTATGCTAAGTTAACTAAGTACTACAAGCCCTCCCACATTAGTGAATCATGAAACTTATTTCATGGAATATAAGAGGGCTCAATAGCCTCGGGAAACTCAGATTAATAAAAAACATGATAAAGTAGGAGCAGCCACAGATTTTCTTTCTCCAAGAAACGAAGTGTAACAGTATCACTCTTGGGAACATTCTTTCCAAGGCATGGCCAGATTGTCACTTGCTAGCGGTGGATGCCTCAAGGGCTTCGGGCGGTTTGGCTATCGCATGGAACACTCAAGCGATTGGGCTGACAGACATCCATGCTACTCATCACATTATTCAAGCCACCTTTCACATTTTAGGTACCAACATTCATGGTCATCTAACCAACATTTATTTCCCTCACATAGCTAGCAACAAAACAGCAGTTCTAAACACAATCGCAGAGCTCAATACCAACAGAGTCCACCCTCTTTGGATCATGGGGGGCGATTATAACATGATAACCAAGCTAGAAGAAAAGAAAGGCGGGCGAGCTAGGCTGGAGCAGGAAGACGTCCACTTCAAAGAATTCATCCTAAATAACTCTCTAATTGACATGCAATTTTGCAACGGCACGCATACATGGAGTAATCGAAGAATAGGAAGGCAACAAATTACATCCAAACTTGACAGATTCCTCATCTCTGACAACGCGATGCATCTTGGAGGAGATCTTTCTGCATCAATACTCCCTTACTCAGGCTCGGATCATTGGCCTATCACCCTCCAGTGGTAAAGACCAAGTGATGTTACTAGGCGACCTTTTCGCTTCGAAGCTTTCTGGCTTTCACACCCCGCTTTCAAAGACTTCATCAGATCTACATGGACCTCTTTCCCTCAGCCAGATGGTTCAAAAATGTTTCAGTTTCAGCAAAAGCTCAAATTCCTCAAGGCCCAAATCAAGCGTTGGAACAAAGAGACATTCGGCAACATCTTTCAAGCGCAGCAGGATTTAAACAAGGAAATGAAAGATCTCCAGCAACAAATCATCTCAGGGGGACACAATGAAGAGACCCTTGCTCAGGAACAACGCATTCATAACCAATTGGAGGAACGAAGGAAGCAGGAGGAAATTTTGTGGAAGCAAAAGTCCAGGATTAGATGGCTGAAAGAAGGAGAGAGGAACACCAAATTCTTCCATCGAACCACAATTCAGCGAAAAATGCACAATACCATTTCGTTCATTCAGAATCCAGAAGGGGAGAGAGTGGAAAATCATGCAGAGATTGAGCAGGAGTTCCTAAGACACTTCTAGTAGGTTCATCAAGAGCCCCATGCGAATAGGAGGCCGGCTATAGAAAAAATTATTACAAATGTGCCTAAAATCATTATAGCAGAGCATAACAAACTCCTTCTATGCCCTATCATGCAACAGGAGGTGAACGCAGCTATGCACCAACTCAAGGAAGGCAAAGTCCCTGCCCCGAATGGCTTCACCACAACGTTCTTCCACTCTTTCTAGGAACTGATAAAAGAAGAAGTCTGGCTAGTGGTGGAGGAATCGCATTCCCTTCATTGGCTTTTACCCTCACTCAACTCAACCTTCATTGCGCTGGTCCCTAAAGAAGAGATCACCAGAACCCCAGACAAATTTCGTCCAATTGCACTCTGTAATGTAATATACAAAGTGATATCCAAGGTAATCGCCAACAGGTTAAAGTCGTTACTGCCCTTGCTCATTTCACCGGAACAGTCGGGCTATGTGGAAGGAAGACAGATTCTGGACGGCATCATCCTCTCTCATGAAATCATACACTCCCTCAAGCACTCCAAACAAGCAGGTATGATCCTCAAGCTCGATCTCTCAAAAGCTTTTGATAAGCTTAATTGGTTATACATTCAAAAAATGCTATCAGCTTTCGGTTTCTCACATATGTGGGTGCGCTGGGTTATGAGCCTCATATCTTCCACTTTTTTCTCCATCCTCATAAATGGCATCCCTTCCCATCCTTTTAGCCCTTCTAGAGGAATCAGGCAAGGCGATCCTCTTTCCCCTTTCGTTTTTGTGCTAATGGCAAAAGGCCTGGGTCGTCACATCAAGCAAGCCCTCCTTTCCTGGCATCTCAAAGGCTTATCCATCCACAATCTGCTAGCTATATCTCACCAACAATTTGTGGATGATAATATGCTCTTTGGGTACCCCTCCGTTCAGGAAGCTTCTCTTTTCAAATCCCTGCTGAACGATTTTTCAGAAGCTTCAGGCACCAGTATCAATAAGGCTAAATCAAAAATCTACTTCTTCCATACCCCCCCTGTCACCCAATTTGCCATCGCTCAAATCCTGGGCTTCTCCATAGACTCTCTTCCCTCTAAATACCTTGGATCCCCCCTCATTGCTTCTGCCCTAAAGCATGCTTCCTGGCGTTTGCTCCTTGAGAAGCTTGAATCTCGCCTAAATCTCTGGACTCATAGAACCCTGAACATTGCTAGTCATTTGGTGCTAATCAAAGTGGTCCTTCAGGCTATGCCACTCTACCTTTTCTCAATCTTGGCAGTGCCCAAATGGGTTATCAAAAAAATAAAGGCCCTTCAATATAATTTCCTCTGGGGCACAACAGGAACTAATCGCAAATGGGCCTTGGTAAGGTGGACCACAGTTTGTAAGCCTAAAGAAAAAGGGGGCATAGGTTTAAGGGACCCCAGTCACAGCAACACAATCATGTGTGCAAAAATTTGGTGGCAATGGCTAACTGCACCCAACAAGCCTTGGGCAACCATCTGGACTGCCAAATATGCCAGCCTTAGACCGCAAGAAGACCTGATCAAATACACCCCCAGAGTTAAAGGTTCTCTTATATGGACCGCTGCTAAACAACATTACTTAATGATCCAGCAACATAGTTTCTAGGAAGTGAGAAATGGTCGATCAACGCGGTTCTGGATGGATGCATGGAATTAGCTATCGAAGCTCTACAGCACACTTGAACAGACTCCAAACCACTACAGGGAAGGGCAGCTACAAGAAGAGGTATGGCAGAATTGGATCCAGGAAACAGAACAGGGATACAGACAATGGAAGCACAATAATCGAATAATTGAGAACGCAGATCATCACACTCAGCAGCTTCTGGAGAGGGAGCTCCAAAATCGACAAATCAGATACTCGGAGGACATGGACATCGTTCGATGGGGCTACTCACCCAGGGGAACCTTTACTACAAAAGAGGCCTACAAAATCATTTGCTCGAATCTGGAGCCCCTAGATCCCTTCTGCAGTAGATTATGGTCTTCAGGCATTTGGCCCAAAGTCTCTCTTTTCCTCTGGCTGGTCGGGCACCAGAAAATCCTCACTTGGGACAATCTCAGACGTAGGAACTTTCATGGACCCTTTATGTGCATCAACTGCAAAACCCAGGAGGAAACTTTCCAGCACCTCCTAGACTCATGCTCTCTTGCCAATCAATTGTGGGAGAAGGATAGCTTTTGATGTCAAAGAAACTACAAAGGTTCGGAAGACATCCTCGACTCATTGCGCCAGTGGCAACAGAACCCCTACAAAAGTGGAATTCTTAATCACTTATGGAGAATAATTCCCGGTCTCCTCCTCTGGACTATCTGGAAAGAGAGGAATAAGCGCATATTTAAGGATCGAAGCACTCCGCAAGAAATTATATGGGGCAACTTCTGCCATAACCTCAAGGAGACATTGGCACTTCGCAATTAGGCTCAGGACGACTTTCCCTCCACTGCAAACGAGAAGGCCATTTGGGCAAACTAGAATCTGCTATTCCCACAGGGAACTCATACTCCTGCCCCGTCTCTGTGCAACAACAGTAAAAAGGATTCATGGACTCCTCCCCCAAAGAACACAATCAAGCTCAATTTTGATGGCGCTTCCAAGGGCAATCCCGGAAATGCATGATTTGGGGGTATTTTCAGAAACCATGAAGGCTCTCCTATCCATATTTACTTTGGGAAGATAGGTTGGGATACTAACAAATCGGCGGAACTGGAGGGGCTTTGGCAAGGGCTTCTCCTATCCAAGGATCTCAATTTACAGCCCCTGGAAATTGAAGGCGACTCCCAAATTCTCATCAACATGGCTAAACAACTTCAAAATGGGACTCATGCGAGGAAAATAGCCAATAGCTGGAGGCTTGAGGCCAGGCTGGAAGCCATAGAACAACATCTCCACAACAATCAATCCATTATCTTCAATCATGTCAAGAGGGATGGCAACAAGGTTGCTGATCTCCTTGCTAATTTGGGAGTGGAGGCAAAGCACACTATGCTCTCTGGCACCATAGACATCATTCAGAATCATGATCAAGCCCAGGAATGCAACATTCTGGTTCAAAAGGATGTAGCTCCCCCGGATGCGGGTGACTGACGCGGCACTCAACATGATAGGACTGGGGTGGGGCGAGGCAGCTCTACACCTGCCCACCCAGTACGATGTGTTAAATACAGGTGAAGGGAAGAGCACCTGGCATGTGCGCAAGGCGAGTCATTACATTCCCCCGTCAAGTGGTTCTGGCTCATTCTTTCTGTCCTCTGCAATGGATCCTCCCTCCGCACGCTGCTACTTGCAAGAGATGACGGCGATCATCAATGCAGCAGTTATGAATGTGGTTTTTCGAGAAAGGTCTGGCAAGCTTAAGGAGTGGCACTGCCCTGTGTTTGCGTTGAAGCCTTGCGAGTTGTTTCTTTGGGCTCATCCCCTCCCCTCTGTTCAAATTCTGGTTCTCTCTGTAGTTTCTTTGCCTTTGACGAGGAAGCTTTGTTCGGCCTTCCAAGGGCAGCTCCTTCGGCTCATCTCTTTCCATTGGGGGGTTCTGGGTTTTAGTCTAGAGGTTCTCATGTCGGTTTATCATCTCTTGGTCTCTGTTCTTGCCGTCGGCTTTTGTAGGTGGCTTCGGAGCAATCCCTTCACAGCTTCTGTCCCCCTGTTCAATCGTTTTGTCTTCTGCCTGGTCTTTGAGTTGGGAGGGAGGGAGACTGGTCCGGGCAATTCAAAGGTGGCCCGCAGGCTCCCGCTTGCATTTAGCATTCGAAGGCTCTCTCCCGGGTCTTCACGTCTTTGTTGTTCCGCTCACCACTGGCTTGATCTCGGGTCCATTGCTCAGCCTGTCTGCAACCTATCCATCGCTCCTTCTTCAATGGCTCGTCTTCGTCAGAGAATGGGGTGCCATAGAGGCCAGCCCCGGCACGCTCCGACTGGCTCTTCTTCGGATTTGCCTGCCCCCACCAGTGAACTGTTCACTAGTCGTTATCTTGGCACTCGAAGCGGGTGAGGGCGGCATCATGCCTCTAGCCACTACTGTGGGCCTCCCTCCTTGACAGGCTCTGCCATTTTCTCTTTCAACAACTCCCTGCATCGGCCTCAGATAACAGCCCACATAGCCATGGTCTTCTATGAGACAACTCAGATGGAGGGCTCAGATTCTCATCCGGGAGGCTCGGGGGCAGTCGCTGGTCCTTCTTCTGCGATTCAGCTTGGAATTGGAGTGGCGCCGCAGCATGTACAGGATGCCCCAGGTTGCAGCACTCAGGATGCGGAGATGTTGCTAGTAGATCCCGCTCCCGCTGCAGATGAGCCAAAATTCGGTTGGTGCCGAATTGTGGAAGAACCACATGCTGATTAGCCTGCTCTCGCCGATGTTGGTTTGTCTTTTTTGGTCATGTAATGGCTTTCTTCGGGCAAGTTTACTATGGTAACTAGGCTGTGGACTTCCTCTATTTTTTTTTGTTTGGGTCTCTATGGAGTTCCAGAAGAGCATCATCCTGGTCCCCTGCGTGGGTTCTGCACTTGGTTTCCTTACTTGTTTTTTCTCAGATATTATGTCTCTTATCAGAGCAGTGTACTGACTTTGGTCTTTATGTAAATATTTTTCCTATTTTTTAATAGAATTAATCTTACTCGGAAAAATAAATAAATAAATAAAAAATAAAAAAATAAAAAAAAGAAAAAAAGAAAAATAAAAATTGATGGAAATATAAGATATCTCTCTTAATAAATACGCATTCACCCTTCCAGCTTCTTAGCCCTGGGTTCATTTGGATCCTCGATTAAATTGGATACTTAGTCTAATATCTTTTATAAAGTTGAATTTGGTCACATTATTTCCCATGTACCGTTTACGTTTATACATGTTTCATCTGTTTTGAAAAAAGGAATGTCCACTGCTGTTGAATCTGGTTACATTTTTTTTCATGTTCGGTTTAGTTATATATAATCATTTCTAATAAGTTACAAGGATGGTTGAAGAACTGATTTTCGTTGATGTCATAAAAGAAGATTTATATTAATGCGGAGGAGGATGCTATTTTTTTATTTTTATTTAAATTTTAGTATAGATATTGACTTTCATTTTAATGTGGACGAGGATCTAATTTTCTAATTGTTATTTAAATTTTAGCATAGATGTTGTTAAGTTATGAAGCATAGTGTATGACAAAGAATGAAATCGAAAAGTGGAGCAGATATTGCTCTTCTCAATATTCTAAATGATTAAATAGATTACATTATAAACATCAATAATAAATGACTAAAGTAAATCTCCACACCTATGGAGTAGAACTCAAATAAAATTAAACTGTCTATGACACTTAGCAAACAACAAAATCAAATATGATGACACATAATTGACAACTATCTAACAATTGAGATTAACATCCCCTCTTAATCTCAATTGTTACATGTAGAGACACTTACAATGCCTAGTTGCTCTATTTGAAATTCAAATACATTCTTGCAGAATGGCTTCGTGAAAATATCTGCTAGTTGATCTTTGGAACCATAGAAATCAATTACTATGTCCCCATCATTGGCAAGCTCACAGATGAAATGAAAATGGGTGTGAATGTCCTCGCTCTTTTTGTGGAAAACATGATTTTTTAATAAAGAAATTGCTAAATTGTTATCATAGTAGATTGGAGTTGGCTATTTCTCAATATTTGAAATATCTTTCAATAATCTTCTCAACCACACAGCTTGATGAGATGTTGAACTTGCTGCTACATATTCTTCTTCTACATAAGATATTGAAACGATTGATTGTTTCTTGGATGCCCATGAAATCAAATTGGTTCCAAGATGAAAAGCATACCGTGAGATGCTTTTGTGATCATCTAAACTCCCTACATAATCACTGTTTGTATAACCTGAAAGTGAACAATTTTTCAGAATGTGTATAGAACAAACCATAATCTATTGTCCCTGCAATATACCTTAAGATCATTTTTGCAACCTTTCAATGAAAAATCTTAGGTGACTGCATAAACTTGGAGACAAAACTTGCTGCAAACATAATATCAGGTTTAGCTATAACAAGCTACCAACTAGAATTTTATACAGTGTGGAATCAACTAGTGGTGCTACATCTTCTTTGCCTAGTTTTGTGCCTTGAGCAATTCGTGTATCTGCAGGTTTGCAATTGATCATTCTGAACTTTTTGATGATATCAATGGCATATTTTTGTTGACCAACAAAAATTCCATTAGAAGATTGGTGAATTTCAATGCCTAAGGAGTATTTCATGACTCCTAGAACTGTCATATCAAACTCTTTTTGCATTATTGCTTTCAAATCTTCTAACATCATATTTCATGTATAAAGAAGATCATCTACATAAAGGCATACAATCATAATTTTAACTTCATGCATTTTGGTATACAAAGTTGCCTCATGATTGCTTCTGCAGAAACCAGTTTTGATGGGATAGGTGTCAATGCATTTGTACCAAGCTCTTGGAGCTTATCTCAAACCATACAAGGCTTTCTTCAATCTGTATACCTTACGTTGTTGTCCTGGAACTTAAAAACCACAAGGATTCTCTACATAAACTTCTTCCTGCAATATACCATTTACGAAAGCATATTTTACATCAAGCTGATAGACTTTCCATTTGTGTTGAGCTGTTGTGGACAAAATGGTTCCGACAATGTCTAACCTTGCTACTGGAGCAAAGCTTTCCCCATAGTCATCACCAAACTATTGTGAGAATCCTTTAGCAACCAACATTGCCTTATTTTTCTCAATTTCTCCTTTTTCATTCAACTCGGTTTTATATACCCATTTTACACTGATTCTGGTTTTGTCTCTTGGGAGCTCAGCTAATTCCCAAATCTGATTCTTCTCTATGGTAGCAATTTCCTCATTCATTGCATCTACCCAATTATTTTCTTTAACTGCTTCTTCAAAATGAGTTGGTTTAGATGAAAGAAATGCAAACATATTATGTTGGTGAAACTCATGCTCCTACTCATATATTTCTGTAACGCTTCTTGTTTTCTGATTATCTTTTAAAGATGTTAAATCACTGGTGGATTCACTGTTTGAAGATGTACCATTTTCATAATGGTATGGCTCTTCTTCAACTTGCAATCTTGGTGGTTGTGGTGGATAAAAAGACTAACTTGAAGCTTCATCAACTTAATCAGACCAAGATTTATTTTCAAAAAAAATTACATCTCTTCTTAAAACAAAATTCTTTGTAACTGGATTATAAAGTCTATAGGCCTTTGACTGCTCACTATAGCCTACGAAAATACATCTTTCACTCCTATCATCAAGCTTCTTTCTTATCTTCTTAGGAACATGTGAAAAAGCTACTCATCCAAAGATTCTAAAGTGAGATACGTTTACCTTTTTACAATCCCATGCTTCTTGAGGTACTGTATCTTGGAGAGTGGTTGTTGGAGATCTGCTGAGAACATACACTGCTGTTGAAACTGCTTCAGCCCAATAATTGTTTGACAACTTCTTCTCACAAAGCATACATCTGGCCATGTTCATGATTGACTGATCTTTCCTTTCTGCTACTCCATTATGTTGTGGAGTATATCTTGTTGGGTTATGCATTATGATTCCTTCTTGTGACAAAATGATTTGAAGTGATTGTAGTTGTACTCTCCTCCTTAGTCAGATATGAGTAATTTCAAAGGCTTTCCACTATGCTTTTTTTATTCTTCTTTGATTTCTTTGAACCTTGAAAATGTATTTGATTTGTTTTTGAGAAAATAATTCCATGTCTTCTTGCTATAATCATCAATGAATGTCATAAAATAAAGACTACCACCAATAGGTTGTGTCTGCATTGGGCCACATATATATGTATGGGCAAGCTCTAAAGGCTCTTTTTCTCTAGAGAAAGATGTGGAAAAGTTGTCTCTTTTATGCTTGGAGAAAACACAAATTTCACAGTTACAATCTTTTTCATTCATAATAAGGAGACCAAAGATGATTGATTATTTCTAAAGTTGACTTAGACTTTTGAATGGTGTGTGGCCATATCTAGAATGCCATAACTGAGACTCATCTATTCTTGACACATTATGTACAAAATACTGTGAGATATTTCGACTTCTAAGAGTCATAGGAAACATCATATTCTGTGTTATTTCAACCTTAGTTATCAGTCTTCTATTGGGAGGTTTGTTATAGATATAACATATGTTCCCTTGAAATATTACATCATAACCATGTTCCATCAGTTTTCCTACACTACTGAGATTATGCTTCAGATTTGGAACATAATATACATCAAGAATGTATTTCTGTTGAATCTATTGAGTAGGAATAGGAAACAGTACCTCTTCCTTTAGCTTTAATGCAAGAATGATCTCCAAGAGTAATTTTTGATGTTATGGAAGCATCAAGATAAGAAAGCATATTTTTTCTACCTATCATATGATTGCTCCATCCACTGTATAGCAACCAAAGATCCTTATTATGAGTGTCTTCAGAAAGATTGCATGAAAGAAACATTGTTTCAGAGGATTCTCCTTCATTGTTGGAGAGATGGACATTGTCTCTGTTATGAAACCAGCTCACAAAAATATGGAAAATAAATAACAATAATAATGTAAGGGCACAACAATAACAATAGTGGGATTCTATGGGGCATAATAATAACAATATGGGGACTACATGGGCACAACAATATAATAAGGGGGTTGCACTAATAACAATAAGCGTTTACACTAGTAGTATAGGGACCTATCATTCCTCGCTCCTTCAAAAAGTGTTGTCCTCAACGCTTGAGTAGTTCTGGATGCTTCTGTATAAAATTCTTGTCCTCCCATCTGGAATCTTCAGCAAATAAGTTCTTCCACTTGATGAGATACTCTGATATTGATCAATTTCATAGCTATCGGGTTCTTTTTTCCATGACTACTTCAGATTCCAATATGATTTTTCCTTCCTCGTTAAGTTTTGACAATATTGTTTGAATTGGGAGCTTGTCACTTATAAACTTCTTTAAGCATGAAACATAGAAAACTGGGGGCACTCGAGAAGATGCAGGAAGCTCTAATACCATAAAAATTGATCTGGTTCTAAATATGAAGATGTAATACATACCTTTTGTAATGGTTGCACCTCATGTAGATCAAAATATTGCTTCATCTATAGTATCCAATTTACCGAATCCTTGGCATCAAACTTCCTCATATCGCCTTTTCTTGATTTTAGGAGCTTGGTTTTGAAATAACTGTAACTCGTAAATTTCAGATCTCCACATTCTAAAATTGCGTCCTCCAATAGTCCTCTGAGTCCTCTTTCTAACCCCGCAAATCTGATCAATATTGGATTCTGCAAGGAAGAGTTATGTAAAATCTCCCATGATGACCTCATTATAGACTAGTTCAGTAGAGAGAACTTGTACAAAGCTCCGTGTGTCACTGTTTCAACCTTACGACCTAAAACTGATACACAGAAAACTAAAGTTCGTCCGCTTTCTATAACTTCTTATGAAATTTTAATGTGATTCTCAAAGAGAAAGTTATGATGATTTTCCCAAGGTCACATGTTTGGGATGTAATTCGAGGGCTTGCAGAAACCCTAAATGTCTTAGACCGTATATCTGAAAATATAGTGAAGGCAAATCTGAAATTCAGGCCCAAGCTTCACCAAGATTGCGGCTCAAATGGGTTTTAATTTCATAGTCTTAACCTTCACAGAAAAAAATTTATAGTGAAAATTCCACTATGACTTGTTTGAGATGAAATTATGGAGCTTGCATAAACCCTAAATTTCTCAGATCATATCTCTAAAAATATAGCGAGACAAGATCTAAAATTCGGACCCTAGGTTCAGAACAATTGCTTCTCAAATTTTTTTCTTTTTAGCTTCTGCAACTTCATACTGAAACAATTATTGCGAAAATTCCATAATGACCTGTTTTTGTTTCAGGGAAAACTAGTGTCTTGTCGAACGACTAGCCTCTAGGTTTGGAAGCTACACTAGAAACAACGGTTTAAAGAAATTCAACAATTTCTTCTATGTGTAATAGATAAGAGGAAGACAAATGGAACCAACCTCGAACTTCCGCTTAATCCCTTGCTTGATCTCTCTCCCCCTTGACAGAGCTTGTAACTCTTTTCGGTACTTAACCCGCTTGGAGAGTACCTATAGAAACACAACAACAAAGAACCGTCAAAGCATCTTGATCTATTACAGCATAAACATTACAGAATCAGATATATAATGAACAAACGACAGCATTCACAAATGATAACTTTTACAATTGCCCAATCATATGGAAGAAAACTTGAAGAACTTTATTAAATAGAAGGGAGAATTACAACTCAGTTTTCTGATCCAGCATCATCCTCCCAGCTTCAATCCCTCTTCACCTCATGAAATAGCAAGATCACACCAACAATACAATGCTCTTTTCTCAAATATAAACTATCAGCACTTCCTTACAATTCACAATATTCCAGCCTCTAGATCTCTTAGATGAGGGATCCATTTATAGATATGTGCAAGGGTGTGAGTCATCTCTGGGGTTTTGATTAGTGTCATTCCACTTGTTACAATTGGTTCCACTTGGAGATTTCTTGGATCTCTTACTCATCCCCAGACGATTTCAGAGCGGCAAGTGGCATAGGAGAAGTTTCTAGAAGATTCCATGAGCAACCACCTAGCAAACAGTCTTGGACATTTTTCCATCGTCACCCATCGCACCCTATAGAAGGCCTAATTAGTACGCATCGCACTTGGGCAGTGTACCACTCAGTATGCATCATACCTTGCTTGTGGAGTAGTGAGTATGGTTCAGTTTAGGCCATTTCTGGATGGTTTCTCAGGTGGAACTTTTGTGGAATGATGTAATCATATGACTAAGCGTTTAGGGTATGAAACAACTCTTTTAGGGGTCAAAGAGCCCAAGTTTATCGACATATAAGTTTGGGGTTGATGTGCCCAAATATGTCTATAACAGTTGCCCCCTAAAGCATGAAGTCGTAAATTTTGATGTTGGGTGAAATGCTTTATCATGAGGATCCAAGGTTTCAAACTAGAAGGTGACCTGCATAAGTTACAATACAATACATAATCATAATATAATTTTCATGATCTAGCTGAGGTAGGCATTCCCATGCTAAGCTTTATAAATTCATTTCATGTACATAGATCAGATAGTCGTCTGTAGAAGCAGACTGGTGATTCTTCAGATGTAGAGTCATCGTCCATGGTTCGGATGACAATTTGTGCAGCACCTTTGTACATTTGATGTTTTTATGTCCTTGAATATATCGTAGCTTGGATGGATGAAACTAGATCTGGGTTCTTCAAACTCGTTCAATCTTCACCCAACGTACAAGTCAATCCATGTGAAGAGATGTTTTGATGTCGAACATGGAAAGACATTGCCTGATTACCAGCGAATAATGTGAGCTGTTAACAGACACAAGAGGAATCACCGATAATGATAATGGCCCTCAAGGTACTACAGTACAATTCACGTGGTGTGAATATATGATCCGATGTCGAACACTACGCAAAATCTTTCGGTCGAAGGTCATTGATGTTAACCTGTCGCCAGAAGTGAGAAACTTGCCATTGAAGCATGCAAGCTTCAAAGCATTGAAAGGGGTGTTTCTAAGTCAACTTCTTAGATAATGATCTGATGTCGACAAGAAGAGACTCGTCATAGGAGGGCCTTAATTTATCCCACTTCTACGACATGAAACAAAGCAAATGATTTCTGGAGGTGAAAACGATCTGACGACACAAGGTACAGGAATGGCGGTCATGAAAAAATGAAGGTTGGAGGTATTGCAGTGGATGAGGCATTAACTAGTTTGTGGTTTCTCAACTGAATGACTTCTCTTGAACATGTCGGTGACACTGAGATGGGTTGGTAGCATTGAACCCAACAGATGGATGGTGTGAAAGACCAATGGTGAGACGACCGGTGAACGGAATAGCCCAACCCGACTCAATAATGGTGACGGAGTGAAAGTGTCATGTTCAAGAGCGACCTGCTACCATAAGTTCTTCAAGTTTCTTCCCTTTTTTCCCAGTCATTTCTGACCAGTACCTCTTTATTTTTCTCAAGCTTGAGGAGGATAATATATGCTTGTTCTATAATTTTCCCTTCGGGCAAACTTGTCGCTATGTTTTAATGAGTCGAGTGACAGTGAAACTCGGTCTTGTCTAGAATGGACAAGTTTGTCGCTATTGTTTTAACGAGTTTAACGACAAGGATAACTCAGTCCTTTTTGTGTTTAGAGAGTTTGAAAAGGTACAAAAAGAAAACTCCACGAGTTCTTTTTCGTAAAATAATCCTCAAGTTCGAAAAAGGATATAATAATACAAAAGGGATGACTTTTCCGATCACTTTAACGCGCCAAAAAAGACAAGCGCTCGAACTTTTTTGTGAGATAATCCCTCGGGTCCAAAAAAGGATAAAATAATACGAGAGGGATGACATTTCCAATCACTTTAATGAGCTGGAAAGGCCAATTCTCGAACTTTTTCATGAGATAATCCCTCAGGTTCGAAGAAGGATAAAATAATACGGGAGGGATGACATTTCCAATCACTTTAATGAGTTGGAAAGGCCAATTGCTCGACATTCTTCTCATATTTAACGAGTCTAAAAAGAGTTTAAAGGAGACTCGATTATAAGGAATGAGTGGTGTCTAGGGTAGCAACTGGTTCCGATGAATTTGGAACTTCTCAAAACATAGTGAATTCTATGAAGAGGCTAGCTAATAAGACCACTCATCGCAACTGTTCCTCAAAAGGGGTAAAACAACCAAGTGGAAGCGTACATGACCAAGGTTCAAAAGGCTGATAAAATGGCAATCACAAAGGTTATTTAGTTGAAGGTGGGTTCATTTTTTTTGACAAGCTTGAACCATGGGGGAATTATGCTTGGTGGGTTCATTTTTTTTTACAAGCTTGAACCATGGGGGAACTATGCTTGGTGGGTTCATTTTTTTTTGACAAGCTTGAACCATGGGGGAACTATGCTTGGTGGGTTCATTTTTTTTGACAAGCTTGAACCATGGGGGAACTATGCTTGGTTGCAGTTTTTTATTTTTTATATAAGCTCAAAATGACAAAACTAAAAATTGAAAAAATGGCAAAACTAAAAAATGGAAATGAAAATTAAAAAAACAAGGTTGAAAATGGTTTACATGCCCCCAGCAAGATGAAAAGGAAAGTCTCCTATAACCAGATGGGAATCACTGCGGTGAAGCAAGACTGTTATCCAAGAAGCGACTCAGGGAGAGTTTCCTGTAACCAGATGGAAGTCGCTGCGGTGAAGCAGGACGGTTTCATCCAAAATAGACAAAACTCCATCTTTGACTTCGTCTAGAATAGACAAAGGTGAATGGTGTGTCAGACCAATCATATAAATTACAGGGAAACTCATTTTTACGGTTTCGTCCATAATAGACAAAACACCTCTTTGGCTTCGTCCAGAATAGACAAAGGTGAATGGTGTGTCAGACCAATCACATAACCTGTAGGGAAACTTATCTTTACAACTAGGTGCGTCCAGAATAGACGAGGGTGCATGCCCCCAAGCTTCGTTACATTCACCAGATTACTCCTGGCTATCAAGTGGATGGAATGAAGGTTAAAGTGATACTGCTAATGTAAATGGACCATTTAGGGATGATGATTGACTTGGAGCTATGCTTGGACTCGGAAATGAAAGCTGGTCAACGGTGACAATTTTGCCTTCATGCTGGAAACATATCACTCGAAAGAGTGTTGAAACAATAGCTTCCATGTTATAAACATAGTCACGTCCAAGGAGTAGATTGTAATCTAATGGCCCTCGGACTACCATCACGTTCAGATGAACAGTTTTCCCTCCCAAAGTGATAGGTAACTTAGGAAGGATTCCTAACGGTCAACTAGTTCCTCTGTTAAAGCCTAACAGATTTTTTGTAACAGGCATAAGTGATGGCGAACCAAGCGCTTTCCAAGCAGTTGAGGAAAGGATACTCATTGATGCCCTTCTTCTATAATAGTTCCAGACACGATCATTTTATGAACTTGTACTGTGATCCGGAAAGGTACGTAAGAAGGAAGGCGGGATCTTGCCAAACGATTCCAATCAAAGGAAGTGACTAGACTACTTGGAGGTGGTACCAAATAAATGGGTGAATTAACCCCTTGAGTTACGAGAACTAGGGGGTTTTCCTCCTATCTTGAAGGAATGGGTGGATTGCCCCCAAGTTCGTTGGAATCTGAAGAAACAAAAAAAAATTAAACTGTATCATTCTCACTCTGTTCGGGAAGGGTATGATTATCTGAAGGTGAAATTGGGTCAACTGTCACCTCGACCTATTGACTTTGGTCGGGTATAGACTCATAAGATTCACTTTCAGAGAGAGTGGTTTCGATCGACGGTTGATTTAAGTCAATTGGTTTTTCAACTAGTAAAGGACTTGGGGAGAGTTTCCTGTAGCCAGATGGAAGTCGCTGCGGTGAAGCAGGACAGTTATCCAACACTCTTTTGGCTTCATCCGAAAAGGGACAAAGGTGAATGGAATGGTTCTCTTCACATAACCTACATGGAAACCTAACCTTTCCTTTATGTCCATGAACTTTACTATCACTAGTGGGAGGTGTGCTATCAACATGATATCCAGAAGTTGATGACATAGGATTGTGTGAAAGGGAAGACCATTCTTTCAAGATCCAAGGAAAGTAAGGATAGTCTCGAGAAAAATGGTCACCCACACAAATTATGTATGGAAATTTGGCTTTGGGAAGTCTAATATGTCGATTTTCACCAGATGATGCATTCAAAGCAATGGTTGCCCCCTTGCTAATTTGGCTTCTTCTTCTTCTCCTTCCCTTTTTTCTTCTTCTCAGCTACCTGGTTACTAGCATCACTACTTTTACCAAGAGAAGAGGAAGAAGGGGAGGGGGAAACAAATGAAGAAGAAGGTGAAGGGTCAACTTCAGTATCAACGGGAGGTTGACTCAATTGCAGAGGAATCACGGCATTTTGAACCACGGAGGTTGAAAACAACCATACTGGCAGCCCAATGGTGATTCTCGGAAGGGACAATGTAGCCATATAAGGAGCACCGATATTTCCCCATGAGGAAAAAGGACTAGGATTCCCCTCTAAAGGGATTCCTTGATCAGTGGACTCCGGATTCGACGCCATATGTCTCAACCTAAGATCAACTAAGGAACAGGGATGTTATTCTGAATTCAGTTAATTTTAATGACGCTTTGACACAACTTTGTTTTTTCAGTTTTTAAGAGTCGAGAAAAAACTAAAGATGACTCTAGTCCCCTTCGATTTTTAATGAGCCCGAAGCGACAAGTGCTCAGATGGACCTTTTATTTTAAAGAGTCAAAAAGGAATGAAAGTGACTACTCTGGAAAATATAGACAGAGGGATTACCAAACCAATTGCAAAACTGCAATATACACCTTGGTGATAAATTAAAGAGAAATTACCAAGGACTTATGTACGGCAGTCAATCTTCCCGAATGCTATGTTCAGTGCATTGCAATCAATAAGGCGGCAGACTCGGCTTCCTATGGATAAAGGATATAAGCCTATTGTGGTCTCCCAATATATACGCGATCGTACGGGGAGCAAAAGTCCATGCTAGCACTTGTCATATCAAGGAGGAGGAATTACCCAACCTTCAATGAAAACAATAGTTACTAGTTTCAATGACGCTGAAACACGTCTCTAGCCTAGACCTCTAGATGTGTTGCGTTAAGTTCCAAAGCATTGTTAGGTTCATTGAAATTTATTTTAGAGTTGATCTTGTTTAAAGTTTGTCTTTCAATGGTTCACCGCGTGATGTTGATTTTGAAATTCCTAAAATGAAATCTACAATGATAAACAATCTTTGTCTATTTTGAGCAATGAAAATCCTAGCTACTAGGGAAAGAAGATTACAATTCTTTCAAACAAAGAGAAAAGAGCACACACTAGTGCATTTTCCTAAATCATTTTTCACACACAAACTACAAAATGCTAAATGCAAATGCATGTATTTGTTTTCGTTCCCCTTAATGTGAAAAATTCCAAAAAGGAAAACTAAATGTAGCAAAGATCTGAAATATTTCTTTCAAAATTACAATTTCGACAATTTCTTCTTCAAAAGAGAAAAGAAGACTAAATGACACTTTTCAATTTTGAATAAAAAATTCTTTTGACACCTCGAATATAAACAAATCAAACGAAATACATGACGAAAATTTCAATCGACTATCCGGGGAAGGAAGAATCCATGACACTTCTCTTTTCAACACAAAACGACAATTACGACACTTTTTGTACCAAAGCAACAGATCGATTTAAGCAACTTTTCGACAAAGGATTGTAAATGATGAACAAATACATAAAAACATTCACTAATCCTAAACTAATGGAGGCTGATCTATGTGATGCAAGTAGGCTTCAGTAATGAGGCACTATTCATAAGCAGCAAAAAACAACTAAACAAAATTGAAAACAAGGTCAAAAAACCCCCAATTTCTAGAATGGAAAAAGGTTCAGTCAGTCATCGCACATGGGCTTCACAAAAACAGGGATGCATCGCACTTTACACACTCGAGAGGTGTGATGCATACTGGGTTATAGTGACAAACAGTGCAATGGGCCAGGGAGCGCAACTGAAATGGATTTTGGCTCAGATGTGCAGTGGTTTTCAGTGGGTTAAGCTAAGCTTTGATGGACAATAAAGAGCAAAGTATTAAGAAATGTCTTGAGAGGTTACTGAGATACTAAAAGGTCATCTAGAATGCTTGTAAGTCAAATGTTTAATTCATAATCTAAACCAGAGATTGACTGAAGCAGCATTCATCTACTATGCAATTACAGAGCAAGAGCAGTTCGAAGGCTATCTAGCTGACTTCAGGCTCTGTCTATAGTTTATAAACAAACAATAACAACAAACAACCATCTATTCAATCCCTAGTGGAGTCGTCAGTTTGTTTCGGGGAAAACTAGTGTCTTGTAGAACGACTAGCCCTCTAGGTTTGGCAGCTGCCCTAGAAACAACAGTTTAAAGAAATTCAATGATTTCTTCTATGTGTAACAGATAAGAGAAAGACAAATGGAATCAACCTAGAACTTCCGCTTAATCCCTTGCTTGATCTCTCTCCCCCTTGACAGAGCTTGTAACTCCTCCCCGTACTTAACCCGCTTGGAGAGTACCTGCAGAAACACGGCAACAAAGAATTGTCAAAGCATATTGATAAATTACAACATAAACATTACAGAATTAGATATATAATGAACAAATGACAACATTCGCAAATGATAACATTCACAATTGCCCAATCATACGGAAGAAAACTTAAAGAACTTTATTAAATAAAAGGAAGAATTACAACCTAGTTGTCTGATCCAGCATCATCCTTCTAGCTTCAATCCCTCTTCACCTCATGAAATAACAAGATCACACCAACAATATAATGCTCTTTTCCTCAAATACAAACTATCAGCACTTCTTTGCAATTCACAACATTCCAGCCTATGGATCTCTTAGATGAGGGATCCATTTATAGATGTGTGCAAGGGTGTGAGTCATCTCTGGGGTTTTGATTAGTGTCATTCCACTTGTTACAATTAGTTCCACTTGGAGATTTCTTGGATCTCTTACTCATCCCTGGGCGATTTCAGAGAGGCAAGTGGCATAGGAGAAGTTTCTAAAAGATTCCATGAGAAACCACCTAGCAAATTGTCTTAGACATTTGTCCATCCTCGCCCATCACACCCTATAGAAGGCCTAATGAGTATGCATCGCACCTGGGTAGTGTACCACTCAGTCTACATCGCACCTTGCTTGTGGAGTAGTGAGTATGGTTCAGTTTAGGCCATTTCTGGATGGTTTCTCAGGTAGAACTTTTGGGGAATAGTAATCAGATGACTAAGCTCTTTTAGGGTAAGAAACAACTCTTTTAGGGGTCAAAGAGCCCTAGTTTATCGACATATAAGTTTGGGGTTGATGAGCCGAAATATGTCTATAATAGTTTGGAGCAGCGAAACCCTAGAATCCAAAGCTCTAATACCAAATGTTATGAAACAAGCTCACAAAAAGATAGAAAAGAAATATCAACACCTTAGAAATAAGCCTCTTCGAGGGGGCAACCTCCTTTACATTACACAAATGAAAAATTCTTGGATGCTACAAATGGCAATACCTCCTTTCTATATATAGAAGTATAAGGGGTCATAATGCAATCAGAGCCGACATAACAATAATAATGTAAGGGCACAACAGTAGCAATAGTGGGATTCTTTGGGGCATAATAATAACAACATGGGGACAACATGGGCACAACAATATAATAAGGGGGTTGTACTAATAACAATAAGGGGTTACACTAGTAGTATAGGGACCTATCAGCCTCTCTTCTAATCTGACTGTTTCTTTTTACATTCATGTTCTTGTAGTAATAACACTGGACATTATATTTTCTTTATGGTCTACCTCTTTGAGTTTGGTTTTTTGGGGTTCTCCACTGCTCTGCTGCATGATCACTTTCTGATCTTCCTCTGCTTCGACCTTTGCCTCGCTTGTTTCTGCCTCTATATCCTCCACCTCTGCCTCTGCCAAAAGAAAGTTGTGCTTTGAAAACTTGTTCCGTGGAATGTTCGGTCAAGTTGAGTCTTGTTTCATGTTTTAGAAGCGATCCAGTCAACTATTCTACTGAGAAAGTTGTAAAATCTTTAGATTCCAGAATGGATGTTATAATCATGTCATATTTCTTAGGTAGACTTTGAAGGATTTTCTACACATTTTTCTCATCTGAAATGGTTTTAGCGATGAGCTTGATTTGATTGACTATTCCCACAACTCTAGTCATGAAATGATCCACATTTTCTATGTCAGTCATATTTAGGGTTTCGAACTGTGATCTCAATATCTGTAATTTCATTGTCTTCACAATATCATTACCTTGATACGCAGCTTTAAGAATTTTCCAAGCTTCATGTGTTGTGTATGCGCTAGTTATCTTGTCGAAAATAGAGTTATCGATTGAGTTTTGAATCCAACATTTGGCTCTATCTTCTTTCTTTCTAAGTTCAATCGCTGCATTCCTCTAATTATCTTTCATGGCTTCCCATGCTTCTTGAGTCAGATCTACATAGAGAATCTGAAGCGTATCCCAACACTCTTGGGCTCGCAGAAACATCTTCATTCTCAAAAACCAAAATTAATAATTTTTGCCAAGAAGAGTCGGGCTCTGTGGCAAAGCATTAGAGAAAGCCATTTCTTGAAATACAGACTTGTGTGCCCTTTTGTCTTTTAAATCTCCTTTTGAAACTAAAAAAAACTTAAAAACTTTTTCTTTCAAATTTTTTATTTTGAAAAAAAAAAAATTATTTTCCAAATTTTTATTTAAAAAAAAAAAAAAAAAAAAAAAAACCTTTTCCTTTCCAATTAAAAAAAATAAAAAATAACAGTCTCTTTTAATTACTCCCTTCTAAAGTATTATAAGGCAACCCTCCTTTTTAAATCATACAGTTTGAAAAAAAATCATTAATCATATAAACGTGTATTTTGAAAGGAGTCGTGAGTACCTTTCTTACAACTCGTGAAAACGTGTATTTTGAAAGGAGTCCTGAGTACCTTTCTTACAACTCGTGAAGATTATATTTTGAATCCAGTGCATTTTCTGTAAATCAGTATAATGCACTGTTCATTTGCAGGCTCTTGTCTGACTGCTCAAAGTATAACGCACTATTCATTTGCGAGCTCTTGTATGACTGATCAGTGTAAATCAGTATAACACACTATTCATTTGCGAGCTCTTGTATGACTGCTCAGTGTTAGTAATGCTATCGCTCCTCTGGTGCTTTGGGTGAGCATTAATACGTTATGGTTACGCTATGGTTTGACTCCCGGACAATGTTACTTTCCCAGAAAAATGTACGTTTTCTTCTAATGCAGACTTTTGACTTATTCTTTCTCTTCCACGATGACTTCACAACAACTTTCCTTTCCTTTTTGTCGTAGAAGCTGTTTCACACCTGCTTCACTTTGCTATGTTTTCTGCTCTTTTCTTGTAAATACACACCCATGAAATGTTTGGCTCATCCAGTCTTATGCAACCTTACTCTAATTCTGTTGCTCTGTCAAAGAGTCTTATTCAGTATAAGCTCCCATACCATGAAAAAGAGTGAAACCGAAAAAGTAAAACAAAGATTTATCTTCTCAATATTATGAATAATTAAATAGATTACATTGTAAACATCAATAATAAATGACTAAAGTAAAACTCGACACTTATGGAGTAAAACTCAAGTAAAACTAAATTGTCTATAACACCTACTAGACAACAGAATCAACTCTCATGATACCTAATTGACAACTAACTAACATTGAGATTAATATCTCAATATCTCAATAATATAATATCTGTCTTGAGTAACATTTGAATTGTTTTCATCAATGTTGTCACCAGTAATGAAAGGCAGTGGAACTTCTTCTTAGCAGTCAATGAACTGCATCGTTCTATTTAGTGAATCATTGTAGTTGAAGTGCATCATCTTAGAAAAATAGAATTTACGTGGAGAGGCAAAGGGAAGTTGTTTCGTGAATCTTGATTTCACGCAGCTAAATTTCATGCAGCTAGATTTTACGCAGCTATACAGAGACTTAATAAAACACAAAATTCACTTACGACAATAATAGAGTAAAACAGAGTAAGCCTAGAGCAACACAATAAAACTTAGAATTAAATTATAATTCATGAAAATACATTCATAGGAGACTGCAATTCATTCACCAAGTAAAAACAAAGGTTTACAATGATTTACACTTCACGAGGGGTTGCGGAAAAACACACAGTAAAAACTGTTGTTTTCACACGCCCACCAAAATTTGTTCCACGATTTTCTCCTCACAAAGTCTAGTTATCTAACTTACCCAACCTCTCTTTCTCTCTAACACAATGACTTTTTACTTCCATATTTATCTCAACATACAATTTGACATTTATACATGACAGAGAAAATAATTAATGCAGAGTTGTTGTTGTTGTTGTTGAGTGTGGACAGTGATTGCGTGTTTGTGGAGTGTGGGCAATAGTCGTGTAGTAAATGCTTGCTCAATATTTACTAAACTTCATTAAATTCCTTAACTTATGTGATATACTGCAGAATGGTTTGCGCGGTACTTATGCTCTGGCTCCTGTCCTTCCATCTTCAAACAAAGACACAACCTGGAAAAACACTTCTGAGAAGTATGGTTGTTGTCAGGTTGTTTACAATTTCATCATTCTTAATCAACTCTCTAATAAAATGATATTTAGCATCAATATGCTTGGTCTTCTTGTGAAAGACAGAACTCTTTGACAATGCAATTGTTGAGGTGTTGTCAAAGAAAGTAGTTGTCGTTCCCTCTTGGTCATGACGAAGATCCCTCGACATTCTTTTCATCCAAATTGCCTGGCACGCTACTGCTATTGCTGTGACATACTCAGCTTCCGCTGTTTACAGTGACACTATTGGCTGCTTCTTGGAGACCCATGAAATGGCTCTGGAACCCAAATGAAAAACATATCCTAACATGCTCTTTTTGTCAGCGACACTTCCTGCCCAATCACTGTCAGTGCAACCAACCAGCCTGAAATCACTTGTTGTTGTGTACAAAATGGCATACTATTTTGTCCCATTGACATACCCTAGAATCCTTTTTGCTGCTTGCTAATGTGTATCCTTGGGTGTCTCCATGAATCTTGACACCAAACTTACTACATACATTATATCTGGCCTAGTGGCTATCAAATACATCAAGCTTCCTATCATGCTTTTGTATAATGTTGGATTGACATTGCTTCTACAATCTTCTTTTCTCAAGTTCAACCCCATGACAGTTGGAGTTGGTGCAGGCTTGCAATTATACATTTTAAACCTCTCCAAAATGTCTGCCACATACTTTGCTCGAGAGATAAAAATTCCATTTTCTGTTTGCTTCACTTCTATGCCCAAAAATATCTTAACAGTCACAAGTCAGTCATATCAAATGCACTCTTCATGACTTGTTTGAAACTGGCGATGAGAAAATCATCACTGCCTATAAAAATCAAATCATCTACATATAAGACAACAATAAGAATCTTACCATTGCTCTCTTTGATGTAGAGAGTAGGCTCACCGTCACATTTGTCAAAACCATTGTCGAACAAAGAGGCATCTATCCTACTACACCATGCGTGCGGTGCTTTCTTAAGCCCATAAAGAGCTTTCCTCAACTAAAACACTTTGTCTTGTTGGCCTTTTACGTCATAACCAGGTGGTTGCGCAACATACACTTCCTCTTTCAACAATCCATTCAAGAACGATGATTTTACATCCATTTGATGCACTTTCCATTTATGCTACGCGGCAATCGACACAACTGCGCACATTGTCTCCATCCTCACGACTGGCGTGAACGTCTCTGTGTAATCTCCTTCATGCTATTACTTGTATAATTTGACAACTAACCTTGATATGTGCCATTCAATCTTTCCCTCAATGTTGCTTCTGGTCGTATAGACCCACTTCACCCAATAACATGTTTTCCTTTCGGAAGGTTCACTAACTCCCATGTGTCATTTCTTTCTATTGCTTCTATTTCTTCCTCCATTGCCACAACCCATTTTTCTTCTTTGACTGCATCCTCAAAATGGATTGGGTCATCTACATGACAAAACAAGGCAAATAAGGAATTCAGACCAGTGCTACTATCGACTTCATCTTGCTCATAAATTTCATTTAAATTTCTGAATTTTGGTCTTCTCGTGTTTGCTGAAGATGGGCTTGACATGTCACTTGGTGTTGCACTTTGCAATGTGCTTGGAGAAGCACTTTATTGGTTGCATGAAACTGTCTTATTATTTGTTGATGGTGTTGTTTGTTGCCTGCTTTGTTGCGCTTGAATAGGAGTAAAGGGAGTCACTGTTGAGGAATTACTTGTTGTTGTTAATTCCTCTTTGTCCTCATGTGGTATACATGCTTTGACGTTGACTGTCTTTTCTAAACTTCCGTCCCATGCTTCCTTTTCTATAAACTACACATCTCTATTGATTATGAACTTCTTGGTTAATGGATTCTAGAGTTTGTATGCCTTGGATTCATCACTATACCCAACAAATATACATTTCTCCCCCTTGTCCAACTTCTTACTCAATTCATCCGGGACACGTGCATACGCCACACATCCAAAAACTCTCATGCGAGTGACACTATGCTTTCTTCCACTCCATGCCTTTTCAGGAACTATGTTCTAAACGCTTTTGGTTGGACATCTATTCAAGATATACGTTGCACAAGTGACAACTTCGTCCCAATAATCATTTGGCAAATGCTTTGCCTTCAAAATACTCCTTGCCATTTCCATAATGGTCATATTCTTTCTTTCCACTACACCATTTGCTGAGGTGTATACCTTCTTGTAAATTACTTGTGAATTCCATGTTCCCTAAAAAGCGAAGGAAATCATTTGAGATGTATTCTCCACTTTTGTCAGTCCTAAGGACTTTGATGTAATGTCCGCTTTGCTTCTCAACAAGAGCCTTGTATTGGCGAAAGCACTCAAACACTTAACTTTTCTGTTTGAGGAGAAAGACCCATGTCTTCCTTGTGTAGTCATCTATGAAGGTCAGTAAATAGTGGGTGCCACCAATTGATGGTGTATGCATTGGTCCATATAAATCTGAGTGGACAATCTCCAAAGGTGCCTTTGCCCTTACTGACTTTCCTGCTGGAAATATCTCTCTATGTTGCTTGCCCAAGATACATCCTTCACATAGGCTATCCGGTTTTTCTATGAGTGGTAGTCCCTTCACCATGCCTTTCCTATGCAGCAAATTCAAACCTCCAAAGTTGAGATGTCCAAGTCTCAAATGCCATAACCAATTTTCATCTTTGACCTTTGCTTGAAAGTTTACTTATATGACAACTGTATCTTTTCTTCCATTATCTTGTGAGTTCATTGAAAGTTGTGATTGTGCACCTTCTTTCTGCAAATTTGATTTTAATTGTAAGGAAAACATTCTATTGTTTATCATTTGAACCTTTGCAATCTGTTGTCTGCTTGGAGGCCTATCTAAAATTGTGCACACATCATTTTTGAAGAAGACATTGTAGCCCTTTTGCATGAGTTGTCCAATGCTTATGAGGTTATGCTTTAGACCAGGGACAAAGTAAACACATCTCAGATGTACTTCTTCTCCCCCTTCTTTGTTAGGATATTGATTCTTCCTTTTCCATGATAGAGACTTTTCTATCAGTTCCTAATGTGACTTCAAATTTCACACTTTCATCTAGATTGGAAAACATTTCTATGTTTCCTGACATGTGGTTGCTACACTGTGAATCTAGATACCATATATCACTTTGTTTTTCTTTTGCTACATTACAAACTAAAAACATGCTATCATGGTTATGAATTTCTTTTGTGAAATTTACACTTGGTTGTTACTAATGTCATATTTCTTTTTTCTACATTCATTTGCATAATGACCATACTTCTTACAATAATTACATTGAACTTGAGATTTATCATACCTCTAACCTTGTGCTTGATTTTGGCTTGCGCTTTGACTTGGATTTTGATTGTTGCCTCTTCCACTTGAGCTTGAAGGGTTGCTTCTTCCACCTCTGTGTGGGCTTCTTCCTCTTCCTCTAGCATATGATCTTCCTCTGCCTTGACCTTGACCAAATGATACTTGTGTCTTGAAGGCATGCTCCAATGAGGAGCTTGTTGCTCTATTCATTCTATGTTCATGAGAAATCAGTGATGCATTAAGCTCATCCACTGAGAACTGTGAGAGATTCTTTGTCTCTTCTATGGCCACAACAATTGCATCAAACCTTGTTGGAAAACTTCTCAAGACTTTCTCAACTATTTTTCTTTCCTCAAGTGTCTCACCATGAGACCTGATTTGAGTAACCATGATCCCACTTACATATGTAAAAAAAAAGTCTACATTCTCAGACTCTTTCATACAAAGTGTTTCAAAATCTCTTTTCAACATTTGTAGTTTTATATTCTTGACTTTTTCCATGCCTTGGTAGGATGTCTTGAGGTTTTCCCATGCTTGCTTGGACTTCGTTGTCGCTGCAACCCTTGGAAAAATATTTGCATGAACTGCTTGGAAAATATAGAAGAGGTTTTTTGCATCCTTCTTCATGTTGTCTCTTAACAAATCTTTTTCTACTTGAGAGAGGACATTGTATGCTGTTGTTTGAAAACCATTCTCCACCAAATCCCAAATGTCTTAAGAAGAAAACATGGCCTTCATTGTAATAGCCCAATAATCATAATTTTTGCCATTAAACTGAGGTATTTGAGTATTAGTCAAGGTTGTTCTTGATGTTGCCATTTCTGAGTGTAAGCAGGTAATATGCTAAAAACAATATGCCATCAAAACAATTTTAACTGCTAGTAAAAACACAAGTTTTTGGCGAAGCTTGATTTGGCCCAGTTTGATTTCGCGCAGCTATAGAGAGACTTAATAAAAACACTATGCCATCAAAACAATTTTAACTGCTAGTAAAAACACAAGTTTTTGGCGAAGCTTGATTTGGCCCAGTTTGATTTCGCCCAGCTATAGAGAGACTTAATAAAAACACATAATTCACTTACGACAAAAACAGAGTAAAACAGAATAGGGTTGGAGCAACACAATAAAACTTAAGACTAAATTCTAATTTATGAAAATACATTCAACGGCTCATTCACCAAGTAAAAACAAAGGTTTACAGTGTATAGAGAGGCTTAATAAAACACATATTTCACTTACGACAAAATCAGAATAAAACAGAGTAAGCTTGGAGCAACAAATAAAACTTAGGATTAAATTCTAATTCATGAAAATACATTCATATGAAACTACAGCTCATTCACCAAGTAAAAACAAAAGTTTTCAGTGATTTACACTTCACGAGGGCTTGCAGAGTAACACACAGTGAAACTTAGGATTGAATTCTAATGTATGAAAATACATTCATATGAGACTACAGCTCATTCACCAAGTAAAAACAAAGGTTTACAGTGATAGCTATAGAGAGACTTAGTTAAACAGAGTAAGTTTGGAGCAACACAATAAAACTTAGCATTAAATTTAAATTCATGAAAATACATTCATATGATACTAGGGCTCATTCACCAAGTAAAAGCAAAGGTTTACAATGATCTACACTTCACAAGGGCTTGTGGAGTAACACATAGTGAAACACAGAGTGACTGTTGTTTTCACGCGGCTCACCCAAATTTTCTCCACGATTTTCTCCTCAGAGACTAGCTATCTAATCAACATACAATTTGGCATTATATATGATAGAGCAAATAATTAATAAGCAATTGTTGTTGAGTATAGACAGTGATTGCACAGTTGTTTGTGGAGTGTGGGCAATAATGGCAGAGTAAATACTTACCCAATATTTACTAAACTTCATGCTTTAGTCCTTCCATCTTCAAACAAAAACGCAATAAAACTCCATCTTCAAACAAAAACGCAATAAAACTCTGGTCACCGTGTGTTTAACAGTGGTTGAGATTAATATTTCCAACGCATCGTGAGATTAATATTTCCAACGCATCGTTCTATTTAGTGAATCACTCACTTGAAGCGGGATGTAGTTGAAGACTTCAAGTGCATCGTTCTATTTACTGAATCACTCATTTGAAGCGGGATGTTGTTGAAAGGATGTAATTTAATTGAAGTGCATCGTTCAATAGCGGGATCTTGTTGAAGGATGTAGTTGAAGTGCATCGTTCTATTTAGTGAATCAGTCACTTGAAGCGGATGTTGTTGAAGAATTTGGTCCCTATCAGTGGAATATTCCTATTGTCCACTAACCTCGAGCCACAGGAATACTGCATATGCATATTTTCCCCCAACCCCAGGAATTTTGTCCTATGTGAATAATCAGTGCGTTGTTGTACAAAGTGAAACAGTTTTACTGTCGTCATGATCAAGTTTAAGGACTGTCTAAATGACGGAAGACGCGCTTAAAACAAAGGTAATACAAATTAACAAAATATAGGTCCCTTTTAAAACCATTTTATTTACCAGTAATACAAGTTACAAAATAGAACTCCCCCGTAAACTTTGTTATATCTTGAAAACTTTGAAAATACTAGAAGCAGAGCTCAGAGACTAGAGAACTTCCCCATAAACTTTCGTATAAGGACAGTCATCTTGAAAATTTTGAAGAATCTAAAAGCAAAACTCAAAGACTAGAAAATGCTTCACTATGTAAAACTATATAGATTAGAAAATTGTGAACATAAAAAATAAGAAGATTTATACGTGTTTTCCACGAAAGCCAGTGCGAAATTCATTTACAGTCCAAACACTTGAACAGCTAAAATATCATTATAATCAACGATACGTCGTATTCACTTCAGTAGCTCTATGAGTGGGTCTGGCCTCAACAATGCCCTCTTCACAGATTCCATTTGGAGTTGCACTGTCCAGCTTCGGATAATCGCTCCAGAAAATCTATATGTTCCACAATCACTGCGGAAGTCTATATCTTCCACCGCTTGAGGTATACTTTAATATCATCTATCCAGCTCACAATCAATTAACCCAACCCATTTTTTAAGGGTGTCATCCTCTAAAGGGTGATGAGGATAGTTTTGTTTACAGATCAAGGGAATATTTTTCCTTAACAAATAATGAACCGTTGTTTCTACTCACCCCATATATTTCAGTTTGATATAAAAAGTCTGATGTTACTGTGTTATAAATTATGCTTAGAATTTAATCTTACTGTCTTATAAATTATGCTAAGAATTTAATCTTAGTGTGTTACAAGTTATGATCAGAATTTCACACTTTGGTACGCTCCTTTAAAATATATTCAAGGCCAGAGATATCTCATTTTGATTTTAAAAAATGAGATGTTGCTGTGTTATTAATTGTGCTAAGAATTCGATCTTAATTACTGTGTTAGAAATTATGATCGGAATTTCACACTTTAGTATACTTCTTTTAAAATACATACAGGTGAAATCACTTCTGAAAGAAAGTTCAATTCCTTCGGTATTCAATGTGCTAATGTCTATGTTAACAATTCCTTCGGTATTCAATGTGCTAATGTCTATATTATCAATTGGTTAAAGAATTAGGTTTTTTTTACGAAACTTACAAACGTATCATATTCAAATGGCCGAAGAATTAATTTTGTTTTGCAAAACTTACAAACAACATAGCAACATAGGATTGGGTTGGAATAACATTCATAATAATATCATCCAACCAAAATTAAATGATCCATCTCTTCTAATTTAAAGGTACCATCACTTCAGATTGCAGTCCTTGTCAAAGAATAATCCATGGATTGAACTGCCTAAAATAGGATTATTGACGGAACAAACAGGCTTTATTTCATTGTATGATACGGCGTCAGTCCAAAAATCTCTTAGAACAAAACTAGCTACCTCAAAATTTGACAAAAAACTTACTATATACATGCTAAAGGCCTCGTTGCTAAAAAACGAGTACTTAGTCATTATTAATATTTAGCTTCTTGTAGCTTCCAGGCAGGTTTGCCAATGCTAATTTTGATTCTCTCAACGTATTCACGCTACTGTTGAGGTTCTTTCTTTTTATGAGGATCACTGGACTTTCTTCCAGTACATGTTCGATCGTATGCAAACCTTGATCAGTCACTTCTTTCACAATCTCAGCCACAATTTCATTTTTAACCAATTTGTGTGAAATGAACCGAAGATGGAGTGGAATCTGATCCCCTATCCTCGTTCTTACCACGTTCCAATAAGCAATAAGACTGATTTTCAATTCGAAGGCTGCACCAATGAGATCACTTTCCTTTGGAACTTCATTCAAATTAATTTCTCCCATACCCTCGATGGTCATTGTCGACCATTTTTCTTCGATGGCAGTAACGAATACCTTCTTCTTTTCTTGCAGAGAAGACTGTGTCGCTGAGTAGTTGGTACTCATGGAGAGAACTATGCTTTTCTCCATCTCCATCATCTCTTCAACGTACTGAATGCATTCATGTTTTTTTCTCTCTATGAGAGCTTGAAAAGCTTTCCTTGAAGCGGACTGAAGCTTGGGGTATCTTTCTGTTTGAATATCTATCACACGACATATGACTTTGTCCAGATACTCGCAGACATCGATGGCTAAGTTTCTGCTTATCTCAAAGACAGAGTCTATCTGTTTCTTCACAGAGTCATGAAAGCAGGATGAGGTAAAAAGTTTGGAAGTGTTATGCCCTGTGCCTCTTCCAATAACACTAATTCCTCATACAGAAAATGATTTCCTGATGCTTTTCTCTCTTTCAACAGATCACAAAAATAACTCTTGAATTTCCTGCTTAGGCAAGGAGCGCAATGCATTTCAGGCTCATCCTCGAAATCCTCAAATTCACCCATCAAAGTAATCTTGTTCAAGATACCTTTAATGGCATCCATCACTTTCATAAACTAAACCATTCCCTCAGCAGAATTAGAAAAATGTCGAGGCAATGCATCCAACTGTGACTGCCTATTGGAAAGTGTAATATCTATTTTTTTCACAACATCTGGAAGGCAATTCTGAATTCCCATTGCTTGAATGTGCATAAGCTTTTCTTCCAATACGGGTATTCCAACCATTGATTTATCTATACGTGAAAGGTGTGGATTCGTTCTAAAGAGGTCACTTTCACTTTCTCTCGCTTCTGCAATAGATTCACACCCAATTCTATTTCTGACGCAAACATAACCATGACCAATATTAACAGCATCAACTGTCACTTTCTCGAACAAGCCTTCTGGAGCTCTATCGACTTTGGTTACAACAGCTAAAGTTCTTTGACCGTTAGGATCAACTTCTCGGGACATTTTTATGGACTCACATGTAGGGAAATCTACAGTGGCAGATAATACGTTCAGAATAATGCTCTCTTCCGGCGTGATATATTCCTTAATTATCCTGGTTATCTGTTCGTAGATATCCTCTGGTTGCCCATGAACAGGAACCCTCGTTATCCCAGGTAAATCTACCATGGTTAGGTCTGGAGCATCCGGCTTACTCACCTGAAGAGTTATAGGCGTATCACTTAAAGCCTTGTCGCTCCCCGCGATCTCTTCTGTAGCTGTATCCAGTGCTTGTTTAATTTCAGTCTCTAATATTGTTCTCTTATTTTCTCTGTATTCAATCACAATTTCAGAATCTTCGGGCTGACATCTCTGCAACCGCATAATAAGCGGGACTCTGGTGCAAATCCCTTCTCCCGTTGGAAGACTAATCCCTGCAAGGGATTCCAGTACACTTGATTTACCTGATGATTGGTCTCCAATAACAACAATAGTGGGCAACCGGATGCCCTCTTTCACTACTCCAAGTTTCCTAACAGTATCAACCCCATCAAGCAGAGGCCTAATCCGTTCATTGTAACTTTGGTTTAGGTTCAGGCTGTTCAGACTTATTTCGGACGACATTCTGTGCTGCAGGTTGCTGCGGTAATAAGAAAAAAAGGCGAAAAACAAAACATAGTTAATTGCCGTAGAGAAAGATGTCTGCCTGTTAACTAGATTGTGACGTGTACATATATATACACATGAGAACACCGTAAATTTACAAGAGAACCAGAATGTGATGTATACATTCTAACTGCAAACTAACTATATATATACATTCTAACAGCAAACTATATATATACGGGAACATCGTAAATTTATAACCAGAATATGGGGTATACATGATAACAGCAAACTATATAGATGAGAACTCTAAAATTTACAAAAACACATCATGAAATTCGATATCCCTATTAAGTTGAATGAAATTGGTGGGAGAAACAGCTAGACTTCATTCCCTCCTGAACTTATGTCGATTGCAGGTCCCAGAATATGCAATCAACATGAGATTCCCCTTCATTCCCTAACGTGCTATGAACTCATGAAAATCAATATCTTCATGAAGGAAGCAAACATTACCTGTTAAACTCGCTTCGCACCACGCTGTTGGCTCTTGAATAATTAACTTCTGTGTTCCGGGAACTCTCCACAGGACAGAACCGAAATTAGAGTGTCTCTTCACAGAAGTTCATCCTCTCTGCACGTCTATTTATATCGATATTTCTCGACCAAACCCATCATTATTTCCTTCGTTTATTGTGTATGAGATAACCACGAATTTCGTAATACTGCTCGGTGCCTCTATCAACTAAAACAATCATAACTTGCTTTGCTTATTGTCCATGCCATCATCCTGCAATGGCCACGAAATTGTTTCATTAATGCTCGAATCGCTGGTGCTGTATTACATTACAATAAAATCATAGTACATATCTCGCCTTGCAAACACCTGGAATTTTCGGGATGGTAAAATTTTGCCACCTGTATTTAGATCGCGTTTTATTGAACCTGCAATGTGGTGTTGTTGTTATTCTAATCAGTCTTATCTTAAAAGTACAACTAAATTACAGTTATGTATAAATATGTCCTCTGTGACCCATTTGACTCGTGCAGTTGTATAAGTGGGATGAACCTACGTGAAAAAATGATCTTTGCACATTGCAAGTACAAATGATGGGAAAATGCTTCCATATTTATGTATTAGTTAAATATACTAAACCATATAGATTATTAGTAAGGTATTTATAGAATGATATTAGTGCAATCAGTTTTAAACCAATTAGCAGTTTACTGGCGCATTTATTTCTTCTTCGGGCGAGTATTATTAATAACATGAATATATTATCAGCTAATTTTATATGGGGGTCAAGCTGAAAGGAGGAAATACCATCTCATAAAACTTGAGAGTATTTCATTACCAAAGAATATGGGAGGCTGGGCTTGATTGATTTGGGCTCTTTCATAAAAGCCCTATTGTGCAAGTCACTATGGAGAGCTATACAGGGTGAGGGTCCATGGAGTTACATGATTCAGATGAAGTACTTAGGCAGGAAGAGCTTATAAATCTGGTTCAGGAAAGGTTCCATTGGTGCTTCACATGGGTCTCCAATCTGGCTTAGTTTTGGCAGGATTGAACCGTATTTCTTAAAGAATTTAATTTGGCATTTTCAAACTGGAAGTAAGATACTTATTGGCAAAGATCGTTTCAAATGCGGCACTGAAGAGTTAAATATACCTGAATCCTTACTGAATTTCTTTCATAGAAGAGGTATGTTTTATTGGGACACTTTGATTGCTGGTTGGCAAGACCCCATCCCGATGTGGAACGAAGCTGGCGATTTGCAAATGCCCCAGGAGATTGCACATCAATGGGTTCGCATTAGGAAGGTTCTTCGGAACTGTGGCTGTGGCTTTGACTATCTAACATGGAACATTTCGAAAGAAATAAATGTTGTGAGAGTAAAAGAGGTTTATCAACATATGATATTGCAGCAGATTCCCTACACCCTTGTTTTTCCTCAGATTTTCTGGAAGGATGGCTGCCCATCGAAAATGATCCTATTTGTTTGGCTTGCTTTTCACAACAGAAATTTAACATGGGAGAATTTAATGAAAAGAGGATGGCACGGCCCAAATATTTGTGCATTATGCAGATGAGACGGGAAAGTAATGTGCATTTATTTTTAAAATGTAAAAAAACGAAGCAGATATGGCTGGCATTAGAAAAAGAATATGGTTTTCAGCACTGCTCACATGATTCAATTTATGAATGGATTCTATGGTGTAGCAGACAGAAAGAAACATGGCGAAGGATTTTTATCCTTTCCCCGTGGAACATTTGGAAGTGGCGCAACCTCAACATCTTTAAAGGCTCTAATTCCTCATGCTCAGAAATCATAGATAGGATTTCTACTAATTTTGATGCCCTCCCACAAAACTATACCAATAAAAAAAATATTGTTTCCTAATTGCAATCAACGGAATGCTCAACTTTCCCATTAGCGTTCTCGACGATGCTGAACAGCTAGGTGTGTGTGGATGTGGTTTTATCATTATGATGAACGAAAACACTCATTTCTCCATCCATTGGAATGGAGGTTCTTCTCTAACAGCAAGGCGGAGGCTATGGCTCTTGCTGGAATCCTTAAATTTTTTCTTTTCCTTGATATTCAACACGTATCAGTATTTGGAGATTCAAAAGTTATGGTCGATTTCGTATCAAGGAAAAATCACTTCAAAAGTTATGGTCGAATTCGTATCAAGGAAAAATCACATTTTTGTGCCTCACCTGACTTGCTGGATGGATAGGATCAACTATTTCTGGGGCTACATGGTCGGAAGTTCTATTGGTCACATCTGTAGGGACAAAAATATGAAAGTTGATGCTCTTTCTAAATTGGGCCTCCTATCTTCTCCAAGTTTATGGTATTTACAGATTTTCTCTAAGGGAGATACCTTTCAGATCCACGAATTTGCTCTACCGGATTTCTAGTCTCTGCTAGTTTGCATGTCTTTCTGCATATGTATTTTGTGATTATGCATATAGCCTCACTATATTATGTGAATCATAATATTTTGTAGAACTATCAGAGCTAGTTTGATTAGTCGCTGATTATCATTAGATAGATATACCCACATGGAGATCCTTTTATGAGCAATGTATTTGACCAAAAGTTTTTTTATAGGTCATCTCAATGTAATTATTATGGAACTCTTATATCTCTCATATAATATATTAATGCTTTTTGGTTCTCGAAAATTTATAGAATTTGGGTGAATTTACTTTAAATTATATTGTTCTCCAAATGTCAATAAAAATCATGGGATATTATTTCACTTAAAAAACATAATGCTCAAACAAATAATAAAATAAGTGACATATAATTTTTAAAAATTATTATAAAGGTTGGATTTTAATATAATTAAAATAATTAATATATATATATATATATATATATATATATATATATATATATATATAAAGGTTTAATAATTTATAAAGAATTATCGTATAGTAATAATTGATTCACATAAAATTATGATTTCAATTTTTAATAATTAGATAAAAATTAGTATTTAATATGTTTTTTCTTTAAATTTTTAATAATTTATATAAAATTATTATCTAATCAATGATTTTAATAAAATTATAATTCTAATTTTTAATAATTTACATAAAAATTATTATTTAATAAATAATTTATATTAGATATATTTATTACCTTAATTAATATCCATTACTAACATATATTAATTTAAGTCACATTAGTTTGTTATATCAATTATTAATATATGGATTATTAGTTTCATATTTATATTAATTTGGATGAACTTAAATTAAAATAATGTTACAAATAGTTATTAGTTTCAGTTATTAATATATGGAATATTAGTTTCATATTTATATTAATTTGGATAAACTTACATTAAAATAATATTGCAAATAAAATCAATATACTTGTCAAAATTCTAAAATGGTGAGAAGTTTAATTTCAAATATTATATTTTAATATAATATTATAAGACTCAACGTATGCATTTTTTTCTAAATAGTAAATAAAAATTATAATTATTAATAATATGATTTTTTATTTAAAAATTAGAATTGGTTTTTTAATAATTTATATAAAATATATAACAGTTATAAACCAGAAATTATTTACATCGCATTCATTTATTTACCAAATCATTAAGAAATCCCACTTCATAACTTCAGTGTTGGATAAATAGAAAGAGTAGTTTCAACTCTTATAATCTATTGTATATTAAATAGGCCAAACATGCTCCTAATCAATAGGTTATTATAACCCAGAAAAATAAATATATATATTTACAAGATTCTATGAGGTTTTCATGTGTCTAATGGTTTTTAATATAGTGAAATAATTATCCTTTCTTCAATCAAATTATGCAAACCATGGTGTAAATAGGAAAACCTTAAATAATAAAAAAAAAGGGAAAACAAAATAAATTCGATACCATCGAAGGCTACCACTATAGAGATCATGTTATGTTATTGTATGCAAACATTGATGAAAAAATCATTAAATATTTAAATCAATGATAAACATAATTTTTTAACCAAAAAACATTGTCATGATATGGAAAATCATATGGTATTCAATTTGGCACTAATCCTAATTTTTTATGGAAAATCATTCACATTGGCGGTAGTGGATAATTCCTACTTATGGAAAACATATAGATCTATTAGAGATTTCAAATGTCTCCCATTAGGTAGAAGGTAAAAAGTTCCTATTGTTTTTACTTTTCCCCAAAATCTTTTCTTTCATATCATACATTATACTTTTTTTAGTGCACGTTCTTTTTTGTGATTTATCTTCCTTCTTCTTCCCTTGTTTTCCCAAATGCTTGTTACTCCTTTTCCATAAATCCACATTCCTCTTTTACTTTGTCTTTTCATCTTCCATCATCAGTCTTTCTCTTCTACTTCTTCTCCTACTCTTTTTTCATTTCTCCTCATTATTCCTCTTCCTCCTCCTCATTCTCTTTCCCCAATTCCTTCATTCTCTTCCACTTTATCTTATACTCCTCTTCCCTTATTCTCACCTCTTTCTATGCCCTTTGTTGCTCTTTCTCTTTCTACAATTTGAGTATTTCCCTCTTTATGTGTCCTATTTTTTCTTTAATTTCCAATTCCTCAATATCAATAACTATCATATGCTTACTCAGGGAAATAGTGTCTTTGATTTTTATCCTAATTTTGGTTGACCAATTGTAGAACTTCAATCCATCACTAGTAGTTTTGAATTTTCTCTTAAAAATGCATATCTCCTCTTTATTATGAAAATAACGAACTTAGCTATTTTTTCAAGGTCTTGAATCTCCTAAAATATTTGCAAAACTAACTCTAAATTCTTGCCTCCTTAAAATGGAATATTGAAAGGAGAGTGATTATGGTTATATGTATAGCTTTAACAGTAATGTTGTTTTTTAATAATCCCCTTGGGATCATTCCCCCATAAGTCAAATGAATGTCTTCAACCCTTTTAGCCTCCAAGTGCAGCATGATGGGGATTGCTTAGTGTACAAATTCTAACCAGGGTTGGAAAATAAGATCAAATTGTCTTTGGGCTCATTTTTAAGGAAGAAATAATACCAATAGCAATAGTTTAGTATGATATTTCTCTCCTAGTCAATCTTTTGGATCTATATTTGGGAAAAATATGAGGTGCATAGTCACAACCATATACACAAATATAGGAATATTCCTCATCTATATTACCAATCACAAATATCTTTGAGAGAAGTCATAACATCATGAATGATTTTAAGAGGAAACACTATTTTTAGTATAAAAAACAAATGAATAATGAAGTAATTTCATATATTATAGAAGTGATATTTGTTGTTTCTATCCAAAATTTTAGAATATTGCATATGAATGAGTTCATCCAAAAAATCCAATACCACATCATGAGAGGAAAAGGGGTTATAGCACAAACAACATCTATAAGATATGCAGACATAAAGGAACCTGGACATTGTTTAGGTGGGTCCTCTTGAGATTTCTTAACCTATATATGAAGATTTGAGGCTAAAATATGTGCCTAGTTCAATCTAGTAGAATTTTTAATGACTTGGAGCATTATATAGGTCCATTCTAATCTAAAATTTTGCAACACTGGCTTCTCCATACAATCGTCATGAACTGGAAGCTAGGAAAAAATGGGTTTTCTAGAGTTGGTTCGCAACGTACAACTCATTTTAAACAACCCTAAATGAATTTGGGTTGTAACATTGGTCTTTGTGTATCAATGGTGTAGGCTTTTGAGCTTCAATTATCTCTTTCCTTCAAATTCCTCTAGACATTATTTATTGAAATTCCTTTTTGTTAGGAATAACTTATAAATATCTTAAATACTCTCTGGTCTAAAAGACCCTACAACTTGATTGGAATATTTTATAACAATACAAGTCTAAAAATATGTGTGGGAATTTATCCAATGTACCATATCATAATATGAAAGAATGGTTGGGCGAGTAGCAATTGTATACATTTTGTAATTTCTAATATCAATAAAATTGACCATCTCTTCATTATATTCATCTTCAAAGTTTCATTCTTAAAGATAGATTTAAATATTCCCTCACTCCCATTAACATTTCAATACAACTTTAAGTATGATGTATCTAAAACGAACACTGAGTTAGAGATATTCTCTTCTTTCTCCTTGTTAGTGACTAGATTTACCTCAGGCTGAAAAGGTAGGATCGAGGGCCAACATCAAACCACACTAAGTCTGGTAGCTAGCCCTACCATGTCAGGAGAGGGCTCTCTCTGGGTCAATATCAGCAAATTATGATCGATGAGGGCTTGAGATGACTGAAATATATACTAATCTTAGGTTAGGTATAAGTGCAAGAGAATTTGATTTGATAAAATGGAGTTTTGTTGGCTCAGATGGAAAGGTAGATTTTGGGTGTGAGGATTGAGGCTCAGTCCTGCAAAGATCTCAATAGGACAAGGTAGGCAATCGTTTTTGGCACTTAAAAATGAATGAGATGGAAGGAATAGATAGGTGAGGTGTTGAAGAGGGAAAGAGCAACCATGGATCCTCCCCAAACAGCTGAAAACATCAAATAACTAAAGAAAACTTCAAGTAGAGCACTGCAATTTCAATGGATTCTACTTACACTCTTGTTTGTTTAGTTTAGAAGAAACAAGATAGAGAATGGCATACATGACACATAAGAAAATTCACAATTACAAAAGAAATCATTGTACCAATACAAATTGCCACATGAATCCCAAAGAGTGCTACAAATCCTGGTCTCAATTCCTTAGCCAAAAAATGCTAATATGAATGTACAAGTAAGTTCTTTTCTTTCTCAAGAGTCCAACCATGCTAATGATTGAAAAACAACATAATATAGATAACCATAGCTCATGCTTGCCTCTAGGGGTCGAGCTCACATGTTTAGGAGCTGTTTCAACTAATTCTAAACTGAGAAATAGAAATTAGGCAACAAAACAACATGGCTCTAGAAACAAGGGAACTGATTCATTCAGTTGCAAACCAACTTTTTATGGATGAATCTACCTCCATGAGTGAAAATTTGACATATTTACATCATGATCCATCAATTTACATTTAATTACATCACAAATTTGCCATTAGGAAAGTGAAAAAGTCAAACTGGCCAAAGCTGGGTGAAAAACAGAGTATACTTGGTCAAACTGGCAAAATTTCCTCTATGCACCGTGCCTGATTCTCTATGCATAATGCCTGTTTGGACCCACTTTTGGAGGCCTTCCCGTTGTCCAAAAGAGCTCCAGGTGTGCTTTTTGGAAAGGTCCGCCTGTCTACTTTCCAACCCAAGTAGAATTTTTCAATTTTGCCACCATTCCCCCCCCCCCCCCAAAAAAGTTAGTTCTCCCAACACTACTTCCTGTGTGTCAAAATAGGGGGAGTGAGGTCATTTTTTGAGTGTTTTTGACCTTTTTGAGGGCTCAAAACTTGCCCAAATTTCTTGGCCATTGGTAGGAAAGCATATTATTCATGCAAAATCTAAAAATGCTGAGTTTTTGTGCTTTGGAGGCTCCTAGCAAAAGTGAGCGCCACGTGGCGTGGTGCATAGGGTAGAAAAACCTGTTTTTTGTGCCAAAAATTTCAAAAATACAAAAAGTGCTCCAATTTTTTTGAAATTTGGATTGAGTCTTCTCCATCAAACATTGTGTTGGGCCAAGGAAGCCTTAGCCAATATCTAAAGTCCTGCATATTCTTTTTGCCTCCTTGATGCTCTCTTCAACTTTGCGTTTAAACTCCTGATTCTCACTTGGCACACCAAGTTCCTTGACAAGTAATGATATGATAGGTTTCTAAGCATATTCTTCTCATTGATGGCCTTTTCTAGCTTCCTCTCCAAGTGTATATTGGCTCTTTACAGCCATGACTCCCTATCGGCATTAACCTCTTGCTCAAGTGAAGTGAACTCCACCCTCCTCCTTTGGGCAGCTTGGCGATTCTCGAATATGTTTGCCACCTCTATGAGGCCTCCTGGGTGCATATACCTCTGTGGGAGAGTCACTGTGTGTCTCTTCTTCATGATCATATGACGGATCAGGTTCCATCTCTACTAGAAAGTGAGTTTTCTTGATGAAAAATAGGAAAATTATGGTGTTTCTTGATTTCCTGCCACCAAGGGAAAAAATGATATGAGGGACTGTGGGTGGAGGAAACAATGAGGGATTTAGGGACTGTTGGGGTAGGATTTAGTTAAGGAAATAGGGAATTAAGGAAGGTTTTGGGAGCTTTTGGTATAGGACTCAGGTTTGGGAATTTGTATTTGGGATTGGGATATGGGATTCGTGAATTTAGGGATATATGAGTTTATGGAATAGGGAAGTGAGGGAAAATGAGGTGAGGGAGTAGAAAGGTGATGAAAGGACTTGGCAGCCAAATAATTGATACAAACCCTAGCACTGTTTTCTTTGGAGAGAGAGATAGGTTTTATTTTCTTAGCCAACCACCATAAGAAAACCACCATCAAACAAGCACCAAAATTGGATGAAAAGCAATGATTAGAGGTTCAACCTACTTGCACAAATGATGATCCAAGCATATTGGGCGATTTGGAATGAATTGGTGAAGATTTCAGGCTTGCCGGGTGTATTCGTCATGCATCAAACCCAACGCACCGTGCTAGTTATGTGCACAGCGCCCATGTAAATTTTCACTGGAAATCGCAGCCCAATGTGCCGCGCCAGTTATGTGCGCCGCGCCAGCTGCCCAATGTGCCACGCCACCAAACCCTATGTGTAGCTCTTTTTGCAGGAGACTTTTTGAGGCCTTCCCAGTGTCCAAATTGGGCCAAGCATAGCTCTTTGGGAATTTTATTGAGTCTACTTTCCAACACAACTATAATTTTTCAATTTGGAGTTCATTTTCCCTGTCAAAAATCAAATCTCCCAAGACTGGTCAAAATGTGCCAAATGAAGGTGCCTCAAGGCAGAGTGATGTTGCAGTCAACTTTTGAAGGTCTTCCTCAACTCCAAATTGAGCTCACGATAGCTCATTGGAAATCGCGTTGTGTCTAGTTATCATTTAACTCGTCAAGAAAGTAATTTGGCCAACCAAGCTAGGAAAAATCTTGATTTTCCCAAGGTCACTTTAGAGGTGCATCAATTCTCCTGAGGCAACTGTATCTTTGAAATTTCTCTAAAACCATGACACCTGTGTAAAAATTGAAGGAGGTTTTCATTCCTTGGCCTATTGTGGACAAAAACCTCTCTCAATGTTCCCAAATTCATCTTTTCTTTCTCAGAAACATCATTGGAGTAAAACCTATCTCGATATGTGGAACAGGGCATTTGTCGAAATGAAGTGAAATGAAGGGGATAAGGGGCTTCTAAATTCTTGAGAAAATTTTTGGAAGTAGGGAGGGAAGATAAGAAGTAGGAAAAAGTTGAATTTCAAAGATTGAGTGAGGGGAAGGGGTCCAAAAGGGCAAAACATATGTCTAGCCTAGAAAATTGCCAAGTTGTAGCAGGAAACTAGGGTTTGTGCAAAAATGAGGAATTTGGGGGATCTCAGTGATGGGAAGTGTTTAATAAGGTACATTAAGGATAGGGGAAAGTTTATGAACATCAGGATACAAGTTTTGCTGATGATTTGACCATCCAAGAGAAATTTCCTTCAAACCCCTAGGAGAGGGAAATGAACCTTACCTAGGTGCAATTGAAGCATGAAAAAGGTATAAAATGACCCAGTGGAACTTGACATGATCATGAAAACTCTCTGAATGATGGTACACTCAGCTGAATGGTGACATGGATCGACATTTGGACAACTTTGAAAGGAGTGAAAACAAACTGTAGACCTAATACCTAGTGACCAAATTTTACTTGAAGACTCACTAAAATGACAAAATTTGACCTTAACACCTTAAAATGACTTTGTAAGAGCATGTCTAACACTAACACTCCTCTAAATGGGATTATGCTATGATGTAGGAGCATCTGGACTTAGCCAACAATGTGAAAACTTGTTCACATGTTATGGCTAAAAGAGGTTGAAATTCATTGACCTGATTGGTAAAAAAATAGTTTTACTGAGAGGGTTGGATCTCTCAAGAAATTAGTTATAATTCATTATTGTAATAAGTTAGAGACTGTCTTATTTTAGATTCAGAGATAGAGATTGTTAGCATAGATCTAGGAGTTAGAGATTTGTTGTTAGATTTATTAAAAATAGAGATTTGTTGTTAGATATAGTTAGAGTGTTTATCGATGAATAAAAGGAAGGAGAATGTAATGAGTGAGGGAGGAGTGGAGCGAGAGCAGAGAGAGTGAGTGGATCATATTCTTTTGGAGACAGAGGTCTCTATCTATGTAATATGGCCTAAGGCCGAGACTCTGTTATTGTTTATGGTGAATAAACCAGTGTTGCATGCATAATGATCTAAACAGCCCATGGAGGCCTTCCAATGCTTGCTTTTCTTTGATTCGAAGGATATTGATGTTGTCCCTGTGTTTTTCATACTTTTAATGGTGATATTGTGTTAAAGGGTCATTTGGCGAGTGCATTCCATTGTTCTGATTTCGAAAGCAGAAAACCCAAATACACTAAGTATCGGGCATAAAATTCGGATTGAAAATCCGGACTTCAAATCCTTTAGACGGAGGTTTTGAATACTATCAGGTCCATAGAACCCAAATCGCATCGCCCCTGTGTATTTACTTGTTATATTGCTAAAAGCCATTACAAAGAGAAATCACGCTAAACACTTAGTGGATTCGGGAAAGCGAATCTGAAAACTTATCCACGGGAGTTTTGAGCCTTATTGGGTTTGACAATAGATCGCATCACGCAATCGGATCGATGCACACCAAAGGCTTGTCCCCAAACCTTTGCGATATGCGATCGCCGACATGTCGCATCGGTAGTCGGGAGCAAGAGTTATAAAGTGTTAAGCGGCCATTGCAATCGCCGCTAACGATTAGCGATATCGCATCGGAGCTCCGCCGAGGGATAACACCGATAGTGGTGACCATTAGAACCTCCGATCGCCGATACTATGACTCCATCTGATTCATCCGATCAGCTAGATCTGGATCTACGAGATAATCCATATATTTGTTAAAAAGTGGGAAAAGCGTGTTTTAGCATTTCCAAGGGTATTTTGATCCCGAAAGAGAAAAAGGCATTGTTTTTAAGTTTTATCAAAGGCTTTGGGTCCCAATAGGCAAAAGGCCTATATATTATGGAAAAGGGGGTTAAGCGGGGTGATTGTTGGGTTGTATAGATCAAACTGTGGGTTTTTTATTAAACCATTGTTTCTGATACACCATGCTTATTTTCCTTCTATTTCCATCAATGATTTGTCATTCAAAACCTTGCAAATCAAATTTTTCGTAAAGAAAAAAATTAAAAAAAAACACCACTTTTAATGTAGAAATGATAGTAAAATAACATAGAACAATCATGTATATTTACCAAAAAATAGGTGTAAGAGTTAATGTAATGCCAAAGAATAGCTATCAATTTTTTTTTATTAGAGTGGAAGAGTAAAAGAAACGAACAACAATGTTTATAAAAATATGAACAATGTATTCAAAATGATATTTTATGAGGGATAATGAGTCATATGAAAAGCATTAAATTATAAATCTATACATTCAATTCAAACCTTCCCTTTCAGTTCAAATCTGCATAAGGTAATTGCATAAATGAAAATTAACATAAGCATTTGGAAATAAATCATGGAAACGTATATGGTGTTTTCCAAAATATCGAGCTTCAACTTTCAAGAATATAACAATAACCATTTGATTTAACTTCCCATTCCCAAAAATGCGAGAAACTTAAATCGTCTTTTGGCAGAACCACTTTTGAGTTATTCACTAATGGATTTTTTACTATCGGGGAATTATATATAATGTATCAAACCTTCGGTAAATTCTTTACCCAAAATTCAAACCCAAAAACTGATCAATTATCGTGAAAACTTCAATCCGTCTATAAACGAGCTTATCTGGTTCCACTTTTTTTAGAGTTCGAGGTATATGGAAAATGACTTGGTTAGTTTAAGGATATCAGGAGGTCGGTAGGAACAAAGAGCCTTTCCACATGATACCGACATATTCCAAAAGGTTTTCGAATAACGAAGTCATCATTTGACGGGTTGGCTAGCTCCCATTGAGAGTTTATATATCAAGTGTAAGGAATTACACGTGGTTGTGTTCCACCCGATATTGACATTCCAAAACAGTTAGAAATAATTAATTCCTACCTGTCTATGGTTGTAATTTTCTATTTGAGGAGTTTGTTCCTACATAATAGGAATTAGTTAGAATATAGTTTCTCCTAGTTTACTTTGTGGTTGAGAGAATCTCTCAACCACACTACTGTACGTCTAAGATAGAATTTCTATCTTGAGACTATTGATTGTATAAATATGTGTGTAATTTCCTCATTCAAGATTAATAGAATATATTGTTGTGTGCTATTTTATCTTGGTATCAGAGCCTGAGGGCCCAGCCCCTCGTGGGCTTGGCTGCTCCTGGGCTGAAGAGAATAAAAGTTTTGTGAATATTTTTTTGTTCATCATCCGCTGTCCATTAGCGAGGGAAGCGATTGTTGTGGCGATTCACTAGAGATCAGGAGGCCTCGAACTCCAGAGGTGGTGCGGTCTGCTTCAGTTGGAGAATTATGTTATGCTCGTTCTTCTTCGCTTAACAGCAGCGATAGAAACCGTGCAAGAATCGGAGGGCAGGGCATGGTAGGAGCGGAGTTAGGGTTTCATGAGAGCCAATGGCCTTGGAAATGACATGGCAATGGCCATTTCGTCACTAGGGCCCGCCCGTAGGGTTTAGAAATCTCGGGAATACGTGCTATCTTAACAGCGTGCTTCAGTGTCTCACTTATACGCCTCCTCTGGCGAATTTTTGCCTTCAAAATCTACATCCTTCTATATGCAAATCTTGGGACGGCCACTGCCCCTTTTGCTTGGTGGAGAAGCGCATCTTGAGGTCTCTAAATAGTGACATTTCGCATGATGCTCCTATAAATATCCAGAGGTCTTTAGAACTCTTTGCAAAGCATTTCAGGTCTGGAAGGAAGGAAGATGCTCATGAATTTCTCCATTACTTGATTGAGGCTTGCAATGACGTTTCTGTTAAGCTTTATAAGGCACGGAATAGTCAAGGTGGTAAGGCATCAAAGGGAGCCTGATACCATTGTTAAAGATATTTTCGGCGGTGTGTTGCAAAGCCAAGTCAAGTGCCTTTCCTGCGAAAGCTCTGTTCGCAGTTTTTTGGAGACACATATATTGGCAGAAACCACGCACTGATGTGGTGTGCTGATGAAGATACGTGTAAGGGAAGGTAGATCGACGCATTTCCTGGGGTCATAGGCGCTATTTCGTTGCTCTTCTTGTGGTGCAGGATCAATCCAAAGGTCAACAGTGGATGAGACTATCTAGATCGAGTAGGTGGTGTGAGGATTGTGCAGTGGAGCCTGCCAAATTGTTTAGTCCACATTGGCAGCATTCATCGCTGCAGATTGACCCTAGAATCATTGGATCTGGCGATCTGGTGATCTATGGTATTGTGGATCCGGTAATCTGTGGTGATATGTGGTATTGCGGATCTGGTTACCTACCTAGGTGATCGGTGGTAAACCCGACGTGATTTGATCGGTGGTATTTTCTGCGTAGTACGACAAAACGTAGATCGGCAAGGCTCCCGAAAAGAATCGGTGGATCATGGTATCACCTGATTTGTGGCAAGCTCCGTTGAGCTAATCCCTGAGGCAGAAGTGGCAAGCTTCGTTGAGTTTGCAGCGTGGGCATGTTCTGTGCGCTAGAATGCAGGACGTAAATCAGAATGGAGTTGCAGTGATGGTGATGATCAACTGGTACATGAAGCTGACTTGAAGGTCCATCAATGCCAAATCATACTAGATTATTGTTGAACGTTGCGAACCAGTCCTTTTCCTAGATGAGGATGTCGTTGTAGATTGTTGTGAAAAAGATTTTGTCAATCCTTGGCTTGTTTTCGTTCAATTCATGTTTGCGGATAGTGAAAGCCGTTGTTTCCGGATCGAACTCCAGAGGTTCGGTTTGCCATTAGTTCTGTGTAGACGTGGCCTGGCTGAAGAACATGCACGAGTTCGTTGAATGAAAGAATGTAGGTTATAGGTGTCAATTCACTGATAAAGAATGCTAATGGGATGAGGACGTTGCCTCAATGATCACCTACAAATATTACCTCAATCTCCAAATATCATGATCAACTCGGTATGAGTCCAAATCGTAGTTTTCTGGGCTCAGCGTTACAGCTGGGGAGGGATAATCTCAAAATCATTCTTTATTTCTGTGAATTCATAATTTTTATGTACCGTGAGGCACTCATGAAGTATCCATCAAATCAGCCTTCATGAAGCTGAGGGCATGTGTTACCACGAGGACATTTACCAGCAAAAAGGGAGGAGCATATCAAGCAATGTCAGCGTAATCAGAAACGCTTGGAAGCTTTGCGGAACAGCCAAGAGATTGAGTGCAGTGTATGTTTAGACTGTGCACTATCAAAACCAACTGTTGCTGAACGAAAGTTTGGTTTAATGTCAGAGTGTGATCATCCTTTCTGTATTTCGTGCATATGCAACTGGCGAGGAAATAATCTAGTTCCTGGCATGGATGTGAACTCTGTATTGCGAGCTTGTCCTATCTATCGGAAGCTCTTTCATTTTGTTATCCCAAGAGTGATCTGGTATTCAAATCAAGAGGTGGCTTGCTAAGATGGAATGTACAAGTTTTTTTTTAATTTGGGTAGATTTTGACCGCGTTCAGTTTCTGATTACTGCATAATAAGCAAGAGTTTCTATTGTGGCTCCTGATATTGTGTCTGATTCGTCTGGCATGATATTAGGATATTTTGCAATATATAGCAAGTGTGAGCCTGCTTACTGGTGCAAGAGCCGAAGAGTAGAGGGCATGGTCGTTGTGAATGTGTGAGAGGAGATTGCTGGAGCAAAGTCCGTGGTGTGTCTGCGATCGGAGAGTGAGATCCGAGCAGGTGACAGCAGATCGGTCGAACAGGTGGACTGGTTATGTTGGCAGAGGATTGGCGGTGCTGCTGCTGTGTTTCTGGAGTGGCAGCCCAGCGTGGAGAAGATTGTTGGGTCCAGAACGCTGCAGGATTGGAGGAGATCGCGCCAGTGGTGTGCGCCGAGCAGGCGGCCAATTGTAGATCGCTGGTTATGATTCATGACATTTCCTGACTCTAAATAGTTGTTGTTATGTTTGGGAAATAATCATCTTTGGGTAGAGATAGAGAAATTAAATTTGAAGAGTTTATGTTGTATTTTCTTGGAATCATGTTTAAATATTATTGAGCCTAGCTAACTCAATGCAGACAAAGTTATTTTGTTAGAATTTGCAACTCTAATGAATGACAGGTTAAACATGGAGTTCCAAGAAATTATTTGAACAGACAAGGATGCCCAAGATGTGAACTATGAAAAAATGAGGTAAAGGAGCAGCGACAACGTTTATGGTGGACAACAAAGTAGATGTTTGTTTGAATTAGTGTGGTTTGTGGAATAGACTCCCTAGCATGTTATAAACAAGTCCAGTTGTTGTAATGGTCATGTACCCAGAAACTCCAAAATGTTGAATGAAATGTAAGCCTTTTAAAGGTATTTGAAAGTTCGTGGTGATCTTAAAACCACTTTGTAATGGATTTCCTGTGTGGTTGGTTGGTGGTGAGCCAGAAACCATCCATAGAGCCTTAGTGGCTACAAAATTTGCCCGAAGGTGGCATATTTAAGTTCCGGATTTGCCCGGTGGTGGCAGATCGGACTTGCCCGGTGGTGGCAGAGCCTCAGTGGCTACAGGATTTGCCTGGTGGTGGTAGATCGGACTTGCCTGGTGGTGGCAGAGCCTTAATGGCTATAGGATTTCCCTGGTGGTGGCAGATCGGACTTGCCCGGTGGTGGCAGAGCCTTAGTGGCTACAGGGTTTGCCCGGTGGTGGCAGATCGGACTTGCCTAGTTGTGGCATATTGCCTGAGTGGCTAACGTGTACACGGGAGCGTTGTGCTCGTAGGAGCAGGTGGACTGCAGTAACACCTGGCTCACGGTCTCAGATATTGGTGTGTCTGAGCATAAGAGGGTTGGTGCACTTTTCTATCTGACAGTTGCGTCGAAAGGCGCAATCAGCGCAACTGTTTGTGATTGTTATTTAGACATGAATATTTGGCTTAGAAACACACTGATCTCTCTTTGTTTTTGGAAGTTCTGTACATGCAATTCGCTTGATGGTGGTTGATTTGACTATCATGACAAGTAGTCATTAAGGGGGGGAGTTAGAAATAATTAATTCCTACTTGTCTATGGTTGTAATTTTCTATTTGAGGAGTTTGTTCCTACATAATAGGAATTAGCTAGAATATAGTTTCTCCTAGTTTAGTGTGTGGTTGAGAGAATCTCTCAACCACACTACTGTACATCTAAGATAGAATTTATATCTTGAGACTATTGATTGTATAAATATGTGTGTAATTTCCTCATTCAAGATTAATAGAATATATTTCTGTGTGATATTTTATCTAAAACATTGTCTATGTTGGGAACGACAATTGACATAGTAACTAGGGGAGAGAGGTCACGAGCTATGTGGCCCCCTTAACTGGACCAAAAATGATATTTGACGAGCTAACTCGGATATATGATGTATATCGCCTATGTAATTTCACATGTTTCTTCACGGAGTGGACCCCACTTATGTGTTTTTTCGTCATTTTGGGTCCTTGTTGCATCAACTACTTGACCTTGTTTCACTCCCCTTTCATTTCTATTTAGGCCCGAAACTTGCTCGTTTTCCTTTGTTGGTAGTTGTGTGTGAGGTGTTTGTTTATGGTGAGGTGAACCCTCATTTATCACTTGTTATGGAATCTTGATTAGTCACTGCATTGCGTTGTTCAGATGTTGTAGTGTGTTGCTCGGCCGCAGAGGTGGGGTGTGGGCGTAGTAAAGGGTTTCGGCTCTTGGGTGTCATCACATTGTCGCAGGGTTGTATGTCGTCGACTATGGTTCAAAATTGGAGGGATCTTTGTTCGATTTCTCTCACTCTCTCGTCCTTGTTTGAACCGACACTGGACACCCTAGTCAGCTCGCTGCAACATGAGTTTGGAGCTTGATGTTGTTGTTCCCTGGTAGGATTTTTTATCTTGCGAGCCATAACTGCAACTATGTTTGTAAACGCATCTATTTGCTCAGTATAAACACCATTCGCTGTCTTTGTGTTAATCATTAGATTTTTGTTCCTTCTGTGGAGTATCCGTGGCTTCAATTTGTTGGTTTTGTGGCTTAATTGGTGGCTTTTGTGGCTTAGTTTGAAAAAAAATGGTGTTTATGCACTTGTTGGGTTTTTTGGTGGCTTGTTTGTCTTTGGCGAATGTGTAGAGTATCTTTGGCTTCAATTCAAGACTTTTGTGGCTTAGGTTGAAAAAAAAATGGGGTTTTTGCACTGGTTCAGTTTTTCGGTGGCTTGTTTGACTTCTGTGAATGTTTGGAGTGCCTGTGGCTTCAATTTGTAGCTTCTACGGATTAATTGGTGGTTATGTGGTTTAAGTTGAAGAAACAATTTGGGGTTTTTGCACTGGTTGGGTTTTTTGGTGGCTTGTTTTCCTTCTGTGAGTGTATGGATTATCTGGGGCTTCCATTCGTGGCTTTTGTTGCTTAGATTGAAAAAAAGGTTTGGGTTTTATGCACTGGTCGGGCTTTTTGGTGGCTTGTTTTCTTTCTGTGAATGTATGGAGTATGTGTGGCTTCAATTCATGGTTTCTATGGCTTAAGTTGAAAACAAATTTGGGGTTCATGCTTTGGTTGGGTTTTTTGGTGGCTTGTTTGCCTTTTCTGAATGTATGGAGTATTTGTGGCTTCAATTCATGGCTTCTATGGCTTAGGTTGAAAAACAAATTGGGGGTTTTTCACTAGTTAGATTTTTTGGTGGATTGTTTGATTTCTGTGAATGTATAGAGTATATGTGGCTTCAATTTGTGCCTTTTGTGGCTTAATAGGTGGCTTATGTGGATTAGGCTAAAAAACAAATTGGGGTTTATGCATTGGTTGGGTTTTCAAAGGCTTGTTTGCCTTCTGTGAATGTACGGAGTATATGTGGCCTTAATTTGTAGCTTCTGGTGGCTTCTGTGGCTTAGGTTGAAAAACAAATTGGGGTTTTACTACTATAATAATTAGTTTATATAGCAATCTTTTCATATTCCACTGAGCTACTCGAGCCAGTTTCTGCATAATAATTTGTTTATATAACAGTCTTTTTTTATAATAGTTTATTTGTATAATTTTGGCTTCTCCAGATTGAGTTTCTTGAGCCAGTCTCTATAGAATAATTTGTTTGTATAATTTTGGCTTCTCCAGATGGAATTTTAACACATTTATTTATTTATGTTCTTACCACTTTTCTCCAAACCCTGTCTTCTATGTGTCACACATGCTTACAAGATTGTGATGTGTGAGGGCTCGTCATGGTTGGGAAATAATATGCAAAAGTGAGGTCTTGTTCTATAGCTTTATACAGTGGAAAAGTAGTCAACTAATTGGACTTTCATGATGTAGGTGGATAAATAACTGAAGTCATAATAATTTGTTTTTATCAACATCTATGCATATTCCACTGAGTTGGAAATAGTTTATTTCTGATTACTGCTACTATGTATAGAGTCTTGAGCCTTGGCACTCTCAAAATGGATTTTTTGTATGCATCATATGGACCATCTCTTTCTTAGGGGTTTAATTGATATGAATTCACATTTTTATAATGGCTACCTTCATCTCTCTTTAGAGTTTCAGTGAAAACCTTAAGTATTTCCTATTGGAGATGGTTTCTTTCTGATTTGTTGTGTACAAAATCCTGAACCTTGGCACTCTGAGCATTAATTTTTTTGTATGCATCATATGAACTGTATCTTTCTTAAGGGTTTAATCGATATGAATTCACATTTCTATCATGGATAACTTAATATCTCTTTAGAGTTTCAATGAAAACCTTGACTATTTCTTATTAGAGACAATTTCTTTTTTATTATCGCTACTATGTATAGAATTCTAAGCCTTGTGATGCAGGAGCATCCGACTAGGGGTGAACAAGAGAAGGTGCTTGTTTCACAAGTTGACAGGCTTACAGGTCACTGTACCTAAGTTTGTTTTAAATTTCTTATTTACTAGCATTTAGGATATGATAGCAAATTCTGTTTTATTTTGTTAAGATGTTTTTGTTTAAAAAAAAAAAAGACTTTCTATTTTTAAATTAATTCTAGAATTTAGGCAAACAAAAATTAAGAGTTACTCATGGTAACTACATGTAACTGTTGACAATTTTTAAAACTGTTCAGCAAATCATACGAAAGGAAAAGAGCGAAACATTGTAAAGGTTGATTTCCATCATAGCAGAAGAATAATAAAAACATACAAGAAACTTTCAAAATCATCTGAATCCATTTGGAATAAGATATATTTCTTTTCTGTTCATAAGATGAATTGAGTGTATTCCAAAACAGAGACCAAAACTGGTAGATTAATTGTTCTAACAGACATCTAGAATATTAGAGACAGCGAGACCAAGAGCCGGTGGAAGTGTTGCTACAGTCACACGGAGAGAACAACCGTTGAAGAACCAACAAACTTCACAATAACTACCTACAGTTCCTGAAGAGTATCAAGCGTGTAATAAAGACAACAGACAGAGAGTTTCTTTTCAAGCACAATCAAATTTCCAGCCATGAGAAAACATTTACAACAAGGAACCACACATTAACGCACATCATTTTTTCCTTCTAAATATGGTTTAAAACAAATCTACAGAAGTCCTTAAAATTCATTTACAGTCCATATTAAGACTAAACAATGTAAATTTTGAAACAAGAACTAATACTATTACCCGTTTCATAGAGATAGCAAAAAAGTGACCCGATTTTGAGAAGGGGTGATGCAGAACACATGTTTTTTTTACAGCATAGTTTTTGGCACTTTAATTTTTTTTATGTACATTGTGTTTTAAAATGGTAGTGATTTTCATGCTAATTTTAAAAAGTGGTAATTCTCGATGAGACCCTTTTTTTAAAAGACCTATTTTTGACTTTAAATTTTCTCATGTATGAAATGTAAATAATTATTTTCTTAATTTAATAATTTTTGAAGTGGTCTTCTTCTTCACACACACACACATATATATAAAATTTTGTAGTGTGATTTTTATTGTTTTGCATATTTAAAGAAGAAGATCGATATTTTGAATTTTTCATATTCTACATATTTATACATCGGTAATTAATTTTTCAATCCATATGAAATAATTGTCTCTAAAAAACAATAATTTTTAACATAAATATAACTAAAAAACTACACATTTTGATAATTTTTTCTAATTTTTTGCTAGAAATGACATGTCAAAATCACAATTTTTGTAGGAAATTTTTAACTAAAATAATAGTTTTTTTAATGAATTTCATGTCAAAAAAAATATTAATAATCACAGTTTTTTTCAAAAAATAATGATTAACATAAAAATTAATGCGAAAATCACATAATACAAATATTGAACGCATAACAACCTTAATTGAGTGCTTATTCTTCTCATAAAATGTCAAAGTCAAAACATTACAAGTATAACTAATTAATAGTTACAAAAAATGAGCTTGATTTCCAAGCATAACCTAAATTTATTCAACAATGTCACGTAATCCAAACTCTTCGTTCTCTAAAGTTTCTTTTTTGCTAAAGTAAGAGACTTTCCTTCTATTTCAATAACCCAAAAGTATAGTTACAATAAGTACAAAAGGCCTAAAAAACTTAAGGCCTACGAAACCAACGAGATCGAACTAACAAGGATGAGACCCACCAAACCAACTAAAGGACAAGCTATCGCTCAAATCATCCCCCCGAAAACAAGAAGACCCAAGGTCAAAATCCGCAAAACATCCCGTGATTAACTTGCAAAGAGTGAACCAACACGCGACCACAAAGAAGACCCAAGGTCAAAGTTCGCGGTACCTCCTGTGTTTAAATCGTAAAGAGTGAATAGACTCGCGATCCCACAAACAAGCCCGACGAGATCTGACTGTCGAGTGCCCCCACAGAAAAGGATGACGCTGAGAAATATTGGAGAGCCAAGATGCAAGGACTTTAAGGCGCGATCAAAGGAGGTATGTTGAGCATGACCCCTGCCACGTGGTCAGAGCTGAGTGGAATCGATCTCAATTGGCCAAAACAACTTACCATTCTTGAGCCTTGCAATCAAAAGAAAACCACTTCTTGCCTGGTTTTCTGAGTCAGAAGAGAATAAGCGGGTAAAAATCGTCGTGGGAGCAGACCAGCCTTTCATGCTACTAAAACCGGCTATAAAGCTCGCCACCGAACCATTTTGTAAGTGCAAATGAAACCCTGTGTCGTCATTCAACTGCAAATGAAACTCTGTGTCGCCATTCAATGAATGAAGGAGATAAGTTTCCTTACCACAAAACAAGATATCCCCATGTAGAGAAAGCCCTATGACAAGGATCCAACCGCCGAATTGAGAAAGAACAGGCATAGAGAGATTTAATCATGTCCTGCCTCTCAAGCCCAAAAATCGAAAATTTATTTATCCTATGCGACATGAGCATCACAGAGGGCTTTTATCCTATTTGGAGGCATCTCCTGCCATTTCATTTCGATTCTGCATTCAAGATTTACGACACCTTGGTTGGCCAGTAGACCTACAAGTTTGTTGGCCATCCTCTGAACATGATTGAAGCTAACCGTTCTTAGACTCTGTAGATGTTTTTGGATTCTCTGGTACACTTGTATAAGTCTCCATTGTTTTGAGACTCTTTCAGGCGTTGTTCCATAGCTTATTTTCTTGACTACATTTATAGAAATCTCGGAGTTTTCTTCGATGAGAACATTTGAGCTATAATTGAGTTTAAAAAGCTCTAGACATTGTTCCAAAGCCATTAATTCAACCATGTTGTTGGTGGCTTGGCCTAAATTATAGTGTAAAGTAAAAATTATTTTTCCGTCTTCATCTCTTAACACCCCTCCATAACCTGCCATCCCCGGGTTGCTTTTTAAAGCCCCATCAATGTTGCATTTTAGATAATCTTTTGGTGGAGGATGCCAGAACTCCTTTTTCTTTTCCCACATTCTTTCTTTTTTGCTCAGACCATTGAGGATGATCTCATGCATTCCCAGCTGCTTGAGAGTTCTCAATTCAAGTGCCAAGGGAGGATTCGAGGGATAACTGTGCACTGTGGTGGAAACAGTCTCCTTTATCTGCTTTAAGATCAAATCCATAAGGCAAAGAAAAGCATTTTTTTCATCCTTGAAAATTATTTTATTCCTTTCTTTCCATGTATTCCAGATAATGAAGCTTGGTGTAAAGGTCCAGGCTAAATTAAGGATCTCATACTCTGAAAAGTTTTTTCTCCACTTGTTCAAGGTGTTGATAATGCTGCCTTTATCTCTGTATGTCTGTTGAAAAATGCTATTGAAAGAATCCCACAACCAAGAGGTATAGGTGTAGTTATTGAGAATATGCTCCATAGTTTCCTCTTGAGCCTCACATAATTGGCATCTAGAAGGCCCCATTACCCCCCTCTTCTGAACGTTTTCCCAAGTTAATATTCTCTTGTGATGAACTAACCACATAAACAATTTGATCTTCATCCATCCTTGGTGGCTCCAAAGTTTTTGCCAGGACTTAGCCAAAACACAGGGATCTAGGTTAAGAGAAATTCTTTTAGCTTCCTTAATGTTGAAGATTCCTTCTTTGTTTTGGGCCCATCTTAACTGATCCTGCCCATCTGTAACCAAGATCTTCCTCTAGTTTAAAATTTTCATGAGTTCTTCTGATTTTGCTTTTCAGGGGTCGTCCACTCTGCATTCTATAGTCCTCTAGCTTCTCCATTTCTTAGTGTCATGAGGAAGATTCCAGAAGTCCCTAACTTTTATTAGTCCTTGGAAATTAGTTCTTGCTTGATGCCCATAAAGTCCTCCCTAATCAACATAGGTTCCTGTTTCCATTTATCTTCCCAGAAGAGAGCCTGATCTCCTGCTCTGATTTCCCAGAAGCTGTTGTTTTGTACCAGGCTTCTATTTTCCCAGGCTTTATTCTAGATGTGAGAGCCTTTTATGTTCCCTGACATTCTGATGAGATCACTCGTTTTCTAGGGGTTAGCATATTTCTCTTTCCAGGTTTTAGCCCATTGCGCCCCTGGTTCCTTAACCCATCTCCACCAGAGTTTGGCTCCTAAAACACTACTTAGAATCTCATGATCATCTAGGCCTAGGCCTCCATGACTTTTGGGTTTATAGATTTTATCTCAAGAAACAAGGGCCCATTTCTTTCTGGTTCCCTCCTTGCCCCAGAGAAAGTCTCTCTAAAGGTTCCTAAATTGCTATAAGACTCCTTTGGGAGCTGGCAGGGTTAATAAAAAGAAAACATGGATAGATTGAAGAACTGTCTTCGTTAAAATCAATCTTCTCGCAAGGTTCAACGCTTTGTAAGTCCATATTTTGATCTTGTCTTGCATCTTATTGAGCACTAGTTCCTAGATACTTTTGTGCATTGTTTTATCCATTAGGGGGATTCCCAAATATTTAGAGGGGGGGACCTCCCTTTGGAAGCCCACAATTCTGGAGATGTTCCTTTGAATAGCAATGTTAGTATTGAAGAGAAAAAATTTGATTTGGAGAGTTTGACTTCCATACCTGAAGCCGAGGCAAAGTCATTTAATATTTTTTTGTACGTTGTAGCTTCCTTGACTGTGGGGATACCCTGTAGCATGGTGTCATCCACAAATTTCTGATGAGTCAAGGCTTGGCCATTCTCCATTAAATGTAGGCCCTTGATCTTTCCCAAGATTTTAGCCTTTTTAATGGTTTGGCCCAATCCTTCCATCATGAGGATAAAAAGAAAGGGAGAGAGAGGGTATCCCTACCTGAGGCCTTTGGAAGGTGTGAAGATCTCTGAGGGCGAGCCATTCACTAGAATTGAAAAGCCGGGTGAAGTAACCAAAACCATCACCCATCTGATCTAGTCATGATCAAACCCAAAAGAAGAAAGGACCTTTTTTATGTATGTCCAGTTCACCTTGTCATACGCTTTTGCAATGTCTAATTACATGATCATACCGGCCTACCTTTTACTAGTGAGAGAATGAACAACCTCGTGGGCTTGAATAATATTATCCAGGATTTGCCTTCCTTCAACATAACCAAACGGTTTCCCAGATATCAAAGAAGGAAGAAGAGGTTTGAGTCTATTTGCCAAGATCTTGGAAATAATTTTGTAAACAACATTGCATAAAGCAATAGGCTTGAACTTGTCAGGAATTAGGGCTGAGTCCTGTTTCGGGATCAGGGAGATGAAGGAGTTGTTGAGGGCTTTCAGAATGGATTTACTTCTTCTGGAGTCCTCAACCACCTCCAAAATGTCCTGTTTGACAACATTCCAGCAGGCTTTGAAAAAGTCAACATTGAAACCATCTAGACCTGGAGCTTTGCCATTCTGCATATCTTTGATAACCATACTGACCTCTACTTTGGTTACTGGTTTTTTCAGATTAAAGTTATCTTCTCTAGACACCATCCTAGGAATATTCTTTGTAATTTCCTTGATGTATTGGTATATGTCTGGATTATTTTCATTTTTGATGTCTTTGAAATATTGAACCATCACCCCTTCAATGTTCTTGTGAGAGGTCTGAAGCTCCCTATCTTTATTCAAAATTGAGGAGATTCTATTGTGCGTTATATTGGCTATGGTGGAACAGTGGAAAAAACTGGTGTTTCATTCACCTTCTTTAAGCCATTGGACTCTTGAATTTTGTCTCCAAAAGATTTCCCCCTGTTTGCATAAATTCTCCCAATCAAGGTTGAGTTTTTCAGCATGCTCACTTTTGTTTTTATCAAAACCATCTGTGATCATTGCTTGGTTTAGTTCCTACAGTTTGATCTCTACTGATTTTTTGTTTACAAAAATGTTGCCAAAATCCTTCTTGCTCCATTCTTTGAGTTTGATTTTTATGTGCTTTAGTCTTTTATGTAGGAGGAACATTTTGGAGCCCTGAACCTGAAGATTTTTCAATGTTGCTGATGAAATCTGGATGGGAGAGCCAGATATTCAAATCTGAAGGGTCTATTTCTGGGAGCATCAATTCCCTTGATTTCTAATTGAATCGGCCAGTGATCAGAGCCTCAAAATGGAAGAACACTTGAGGATATTTCTGTATTTGTGAGCATTAGATTTTCAGAGATCAAAAATCTGTCTAACTTGGAGGCAACCTGAGCATTTCCGCCTCTTTTGTTATTCCAAGTAAAAGGATCGTTACGCATTTTAGAGTCAACCATTTTCAAGTATTCTGTGAAAGAATGGAATCCTACTAAATCTCTAATGAGGATTCTGGTGCCTCCTTTTTTTTTCTGAAAGAGATTTAATCCTGTTAAAGTCTCCTCCAATGACCCAAGGGATTTCTTCATGTCTGCTTCTGAGATCTGCCAGGGAGTTCAAAAATCTAAGCTTCTCATCAATTCTCTGAGGACCATAGACATTTGTAACCAAGAAGGTCTCAGACATCCCCATTGGTTGAATGATAGCTGATAAGTAATTTCTCGTCGCCTCTACATCTACAATGCTAAATTTTTGGGGGTTCCAAAGAGTGAGAATGCCTCCCACTGCGTTCTCTGCTTTGACTTCTAGAAACTCAAATTTTCTAAGCCATTTGTTATGGATTTGCTTTATTTTCTGAATGGAGCATTTTGTTTCTTGAATGAAGATTATGTCCGACATTTCTAGTTTCATTCTATTACTTAGCACTCTCTGTTTTCTTTTACTACCTAGACCTCTGATATTCCATGAAATGAACTTCATAATTAAAGATTTGTAAAGGAGTAACTAGTTAGATCTTTCATCTTACCCGAATCTATCCTTAGCTTTACACACTCCATCAGGAGTTCATTTTTCGTTTTTCTACCTCTCTTCTTACCTGGATTTCTGGTGGCTAATCCTGGATTTACTTTCATTGTTTTCACTCCTCTGTGTTCCTTTTTGTACCTTTCTCCTATCCTCGTTCCTGAGTCTTCCATAAGAATCGCTGATGTATTCTGTTGCATTCTTCTTGAGGTAGAGAATCTATTCCTTCTTTGGTTCCTTGCGTCAGGAATCCTTACAGATCCAAGTTTTCCTTGTCAAGGATATCTTGTAGTTCATTTTCTTCCAGATCTGTTTCACTTTGGGTCATTTCCTGGTCCATTTCCATTTCTGTATCACTTCTCATGGCTTCTTTTTGAGATTTAGCGTCAGAAGAATGATTTGTGTCCTCTTTTTTTCCCTTTTCTTTAGCATTTTCCTCCTGATATTGAATCTCTCTTATGATTTCTTCAGGATCTTCTAGCACTTGAAACTTATTTTTACTACCCTTTTGCCCCTCAGTATGATGTTGCTTTGGTCCCTTTCCCCCCCTTCCTTTGCTAGCCACTTTCTGGAAGCTTTCAGTGTCCTTCATTGCATTCAGTTTATCTTTGTTATCTTCTTTGCTTAGAGGGCAGTCTCTTAATATATGCCCATGTTCATGACATCTTCGGCATCTGAAGGGGATATGTTTGTAGTCTACCATCTGCACCCATTCCTCATCAAAAACTTCCAAGATGACTTCGTCCGAAAGTGCTCCTGATAGATCCATTCCCACACATATCCTAGCAAAGGAGGTATATTTTCCTCTTCTTGTGGCTTCAGAAGCTTTAATATAGCGTCCTAGTTTATTACCAATGGCAGCCAATGATTTAGTTTGCCAATACTCAAGAGGTAGAGAGTAGAGCCTTACCCACATAAGGACTGAAGAGAAAGTCTCCCTCTCTGGGACAAAGTTCATTCTCCAAGGTCTCATTTAGAGACCTGCTGCAGCAAAAAAATAATGTCCTCCCTCGAATATTTTGTCTTTATCTTCGATATTGGAGAACACTACTGTGAAGAATCCTTTTGACCCTAGATGTAGGTCATTGCTTCCTTTTGGCTACCAATGATACTTGATCCACGTCTGTAAATCCTTTTTAGTGGGCCATAGTCCCATGAATTTACAGATAATGGCGTAGGTTCCCATATGTTCCCTGTGCTCCTGCAGAGTAGGATCATTTAATATTACTCGAGGAGTGATTTCTACTTTTGGTTTGCAAGGTCCTTTCTTTTTTCTGTCTCTTGAACCCAGACTTTTGTCTTCTTCCTCTTTGTCCTTTGTGCTAGTGTCTTCTTTAGTTCTGGTCCCATCTATTTCCTTTTCATTAACCCTGTTTCTGAAGTTGATACCACCTTTACTAGTTCCAGCTGGTGATTTACTTCTGCTGGCCACTTCTTCTTTGTAGGAGGGAGCTGAGCACCCCCCTGCCATTCTCCATTCAACTCTAACTCTACTTACAGTGGTTACTAAGGCTACTGCGTGTCTCCCACGCTCTATCATTCATCCCTTCCCATCTTCGTTCTCTAGAGTTTCATCATTGTCTTCTTCCACAATATTTTCTGCTTCATTTTGGTGATTTTCCTCTTCTAATGGATCTTTAATGTTTGCGAATCTCCCAATGTATGCCTTTCCAATCATTCGGTGTATTGGTGGTTGGGGTTCCTTTGCCTTTTTGCCACACATGATTCACTAAAGTCCCCTTTCTTTAACCCAATTTCTTGCATTGCATCTAGAAGAAACTGAAGAGCATTGATTCTTTGCTGAATAAAATTGTAATGTATTGGATCTTTTTCAATTACAATGCAATTTCTTCCTTTTTTAAGGAAACATGCTAGTGTTGTACCTAATTATCAAGCACAAAAGAAATAATGAAGTAAATTAATACAATGACATATAAATTAAGAAATAACATATTGAAATTCAATTCCATATAATAAAACTTACCTGAGCCAGAAAATAAATCCAGAACCAAAGCTCTTTCATTTGAACATATGTCTATTAGATAGTTAATCAATAACTGTGGTTTTGATAAATGTCCACTATCTCTCTTTTTGCTTCTTTCTCTTCATATGTTAGTTTTCTCACAACAGCATCATAAGTCAGTATTTGGCTATGACTCTTTCCATCTACTCGATTTAAAATCATAGACATATTGCTATCATCTTTTACCCAACTATCAATATGGATGATCTCACAATTATTTATAAATAGTTTATCTTCACAGTTAAGAAGACTTTACTCTTTCCTGTAACATGAAATAATAAAAGTTCAATTAACTTGTATATAAATGAATTTTTTAACATTAATCAAAAATACATTTTAAACATCTTACCATATAAGATGCATCCTTCAATTTGTTTTCCCCTTGAAGATTCCTGGAATCACCCCGCCACCCCCGCGGGCCGTTAGGCTACCAGGGGTGGGAAGGAGGCTATGGACGTTGGGCTGCCCGGGTGGTGGGGCGATTCCGAGAATCACCTCACCACCCCTGCGGGCCGTTGGGCCGTCGAGGTGGAGCAGAGGTTGTCCAGAATCGCCTCACCACCCCTGCAGGCCATTGGGTCATCAGGTGGGGTGCAGACTACACACAACCTCCACCCTACCCCGGCGGCCCAATGGCCCATGGAGGTGGCGGGGTGATTCCGGGATTCACACTGCCATCCCTGCAGGTTGTTGGACTGCCAGGGTGCGGCGAAGGGCTGAAAATAGCCTCTGCCCCACCCCAACGGCCCAAAAACCCACAGGGGTGGCGGGGTGATTCCGGGAATCACCCCGCCTTCTGCCCAACCTCGGCGGCCCAATAGCCCATGGGGCTGGTAGGGTAATTCTCAGAATCACCTCGCCCTTGGCCCCACCACTACAACCCAACGACCTGCGAGGGTGGCGGAGTGATTCTCGGTATCACCACGCCACTCCCACAGGTCGTTGGGCCGCCAAGGTGGGGTGTAGGCTGGGAGTGGAGGGGAGATTCTCGGAATCACCTCACCACCCCTGCGGGCCGTTGGGCCACTGGGGTGGGGCAGAGGCTATCCGGGAATCGTCTCACCACCTCCACAGGTTGTTAGGCCCTTTTGAGGTGGGGCAGTGGCAGAACCCAAGCTCCTTCATTTGAACATATGTCTATAAGATAGTTAATCAATAACTATGGTTTTGATAAATGTTCATTATCTCTCTTTTTTGCCTCTTTGACTTCATATGTTAGTTTTCTCACAATAGCATCATAAGTCAGTATTTGGATATGACTCTTTCTATCTAATTGATTTAAAATCATAGACATATTGCTATCATCTTTTACCTAACTATTAATATGGATGAGCTCACGATTATTTATAGATAGTTTATCTTCATAGTTAAGAAGATTTGACTCTTGCCTGTAACATGAAATAGTAAAAGTTCAATTAACTTGTACATAAATGAAATTTTTAACATTAATCAAATATACATTTTAAATGTCTTACCATATAAGATGAATCCTTCAATTTGTTTTCCCCTTGAAGATTCCCGAAATCACCCCGCCACCCTCGCGGGTCGTTAGGCCACTGGGGGTGGGGAGGAGGCTATGGACATTGGGCTGCCTGGGTGGCGAGGCGATTCCGAGAATCACCTCCACCCCTGTGGGCCGTTGGGCCATCAAGGTGGGCGGAGGCTGTCTAGAATTGCCCCACGACCCCTGCAGGCCATTGGTTTGTCAGGTGGGGCGCAGGCTGCGCACAACCTTTGCCCCACCCTGGCGGCCCAACGGCCCACGGAGGTGGCTGGGTGATTGTTTGGTCAATTTAGTGTGTCCTAAATTGCTACATTAATTATCAATCCGGGAGTCGTAAACTAATGAAGTGTGGCGTACTATAAGTGCAAGATAACCTCTTTCTTACTTTTTCTTCGTTTTTCAATTTTTATTTTGTTTTGGGGGGTTTTGTCTTTTTTTATATCCTAAATGGAAATCCTATTCCTAAGTCTCTAGAAGGCAAGTACGGATATAGTTTTTAGGCGATTAGGTCCTCTATAATGGTTTCCAGAACTTGACACTTCAAAATAATGAAAGTAATGAAAGTAATGCTTGAATCAAGAATGAAAATACGATGTTATTTAAAACAAGTAAATAATGAACCACTGGTTATGAAACTATTATCTCTTCTGCTGTCTAAATACAAAAAATGAATTAAGCTACTGCACTCAAGGAAATCAAAGATTTCAAGGAAAGTAAAACTAAAATCAAATTACATCATTCATACTTCGATCCCTCGCCAGTTAGTCTCGCTATGGCTTTCGGAGGTAACTGCCAATGACATGAGCAATCCAATATCTAATTGTAGAAAAGTAAACTAAAATCAAATTACATCATTCAAATTTCAATCCCTCTCCAGTTAGTCTCGCTATGGCTTTTGGAGGTAACCGTCAATGACATGAGCAAGTTGATTTCTAAACTAACTTATCAAAGCAAATGAAGAAGACTGCAATCAACAAAATAGAACTGGAATTAAAAAGAAACTAAGAAAGCAAAGTCAGAAGAGGATTAATTCCATGTCACTAGTCATTGTGAAAATTATATGTAGATGCCCAGGCTGCCTACTCTATCCTAAAACATGCACACACTGATCAGCAGTATACAAAGCATGTAAATTATGAACAGAAATGAAATATTATTACCACAGTTAATGAAATATACACAAGTGAATGACTATGGCATATAAGCAATGAACATAAAGAAATACTACGTGAAACTGTACACAGTAAGAAAATGAAACCTCAATGTGTAGGGGCCCTCTGTACAACCTTGGCCAATAGGCTATGAATCCAAAATCACGTTTACGCAAGCATGTAGAACAGAGTCTTCGTATATATATCTCAAAACACAGTTACAACAATAAACTAGTGTCACGGCATAGTGAGTTCTTAACAACAAACTTACATTCAAAAAGACTAACTACTATGCGTATCAGAACGCGTTATTTATAACAAAGGTTACATAATTGCTTTTCCTGGAAAACTATGTGAACAGAGGACACGTAAAAAACAACGTCCATGGATTTAGCATCATGGTCTCCGAGATTATGCAATCTTATTGAAAGTGGCTGTTGGATCCACATCGTGGTCAGCCTACAGGTGTCAGCATTCCTCTAGAGATCTAGAAATGGCCACGAAAGTCTTCACGTGTGTTATCACTCAGGTTGTCCCTGAAGGTTAAGAAATGGATACGGTCGAGGTAACCACAAACCAACTTTGGACTGCAGGTTCTAGCCAACCTGCAATGAGAGAGGGTTCTCTCTTTTAGATTTAGCTTTGTTTAAAAAAGATTTTAGGCTAGGTCTTGGGTCCAGAGGGTTTTTTGTTTTGTTTTGGTGGGAAAATTAACACTTTTAGGTAGAGAGGCAGAGTATAGTCTGAATCTTTCAAACCATTGAGCGTGGAGTCGAGGAGGGGAACTGCCAGTGTACTTCTTCCATAACAGTGAGGGAACATGGAGCAAGATAGCTGAGGTTGAAGCAATTTTCAGGTTTACGGGATGAACTCAATGCTAAAGAAAGAGAGGCAGTTAAGAATCTCTCCAACAGATTAGCAGAGAAAATAACAGGGCGCTACCTAGGGGCAGTTAAGAATCCCTAGATAATTGGCCAACACAGGTGAATTGGGGTAAACATGAGCCGGGAGGAACTCAATGTTCATAACCAATTCTTTTAGAGGAAAACATCAAGAAACAGCAGAAATTGAGCATAGAGAGTATTTAAACTAATTCTAGGCTATTCCTTCTTTCTTCTATTTAGATAATGGCAAACACATAAACAGAGATAAGAGGCACTTATTGCTTCAGGCCGCAGCGCAGGAATTCCAGCTTCAACTCTTCAAAACATTCATCAACATCAGACAGTTCGCTCTCGAAGCTTTAAGCAACCTTTGATTACAGAAAATTTCAGGTATACACAGCGAGTCTCTAGTGAAAATTCTCAATTAACTCACCCTTAAGACTATACAGATGGTGGTATATATAGGGCAAAAATTTCTATCTACTACTTTTATTACATCTTGACCTAATCAGGTCATAAAACATAATTTATTGACCTAACTCTATCTGGAATTAAATGCAAAAAATCTCTTGAGCGGCGTTGAGGGTCACCGTATCAGAAATAAGTAAATGATGTGGTCCTTGGTGGCTTGCTGTAGTGTCTTCTGAAGTAAATATGCATGGGTTCCTGCTCCTCGATGTCTGCCTGCATTTAAAGTTTAAGCTGTGTTTTGAGTGCAGGAATGAGCTTTAGCTGCTTGATTTGACTTTCTGGGGGCTCATTAATTCTTAGCTGCTTCGAGCCACTAAAATATCTTCAGCTGATACTCTTTGTCGTTTTTCCTTCTCTGATACTCTTTGACAAAATCTGGACTGCTGATCTGATATGCTGCGGGTCTAATCACTAATAAATGGTTGTTGTTCGGCCTCTGTATCTTCTGGAATGATCTTCTGCTCCTTTTGGTGTGCTCTGTGAAGAAAACGGATCATTTGTGCACCTTTTCGGGCTTCCTGGGCTGCATAGTGAGAAGATTCCTTAAAGATTCCCTGAAGATTCTCCATTTCGGCCTAAAAAATCCTGCGATGGCGCAAATCGCTCATCAAAAACTGCCTCAGAATTGTATTCCGGGGCTCCGAAGTGTGACTTTCGCGCCTCTGCGCCCAAGAAAGTGTTGATGACGTCAGCATGACATCAGCATTGTACGGCGGGTGACGTCAGCATGACGTCAATAAGGCGACGTGGCAGGATGACGTCAGCATGACGTCATCACGTACGGATGATGATGTGGCAGGTATGGTGGCAGGACACATGGTAGTGACGTGGCAGGAGGCCACGCAGGCAGGTGACTCATCCGGTGACTGTGCAGGGGGTGACGTAAGCAGGCACTGTGCAGGGGGTGACGTGGGGCATGACGTCACAAGGTGGTAAGCGGTTTTTGGCGCACCGCTTATGGGAAAAGGTGGTTTCGGGGGAGGGGGCTCCGCCACACCCTAGAGCCTGACGCGTGGCGGGAGTACGGCGGCAACACCGTCGAACTCCCGGACGCTAAAGGTCGGGCGTGTTGCATATAGGAAAGCCCGCCAGCTGTTGATCTGTGGGGTAGGCGATCCAACGGTTGGCAGCGATCGTGAGGTAACGGCTGGTTAGCGGGTGGGAATATTCGCAGGAATATTACAAATTTAATATATGCGCGCGATGGGTTAAAAACTATAGGAAGAGGGTTTATGTGGGTTTTACAGGTGTGGGCTTAATACTTATGCACAGAAACTTTGGGTTAGGGGTGGAATACGGTTTTCTTTTACAGCGTTAGGGTGAAATTTTACAAGGGGAAAGGTGAAAACATGGGTTTTTTGGGGGTTTTTTGGGTTAAAGGAGAGGTTACTAGCTGATCAGATGTCAACTAGTTCCTTAATGACTCGGATGGGTTAAAAATAGCCCCATATGGACTGTGATTTCCCGGACTTGTAGAGAATATGTCTATATTTCCAGGGAGGGGTATTTACATAGGGGAGTTTATATACATGATTTTAATAGGGGGAGGGAAAAACTGATAGGGAGTTATATAATAAAGTTAAAAGTTAATATGGAGATGAAAATAGGGCACTAAGGTGTGAGACCTTATGCCATTTTGGGGAAAAGAAGGCTCACAGATGATGAGTGAGCAGTCCTTGAGTGAAGGAGATCCTCACCAAGGCACATGTCATGGAAATGATGAAACTGAGAGGCTCAAGCAGATCTTAACCTCTTGGGGGGTGCTAGTAAGTGACTTTGGGGTGATGAGAAGAAAGGGGAGGTTAGTGAATTTCCAGCTTGAGTACCTCCTTTGAATACAAAACTGCCTGATAATTGTGATCTGAAAAGATAAGATATTGTGAGATACAAAATTGATTACCAATCATGATTCTGCCACATCAAAACTACCTACCCAGCCTACTCTCCTAACATTTTTTTCTTCTTTTTGCTTTGGGTGCACTTAGACTTGCAGACCCATCCTTACAATGTTTCCTTTTTTCTATTTTCCTATCTAAATCTACACTTGTTTCTGCCAGGGCCCAGATTAAACAGTTGGGTCCCTTTGATTCTCTGCCTATCTACAAATCTGCCAAGATTAAACGGTTTGGACAGATGCATTCTCTATATTCTACAACAAAAAATTGAAACCTAGGGAGACCAAGATTAGACTGTTTGGACCTCCCTAAAATGAAGAACTCTTCAAAACTGGGACAACTCCTCAAAATGGAATCACAGCAGTGACATTTGGACTGGCACATTCTCATGGTATCTTCTGGAAATATGGAACATTGCAGCTTGCCAAGTATGACATATTTGGCATGTAAAAATGTCAATCATGAAAAATGAAACCTGTTGCAACAGGAGGCTAACAGTGGCTCCACTTGGGGATGGCTTTTCCTTGTGAAAAGTCAAGAACAGCAGGTCAGACTGCCTTGATCTCTGTTGTCACCGTAAACTGAAAAACTTCTTTGCTCTGGCTGTTAGAAATATGAAACTCTGTGACAAAACAACCTTCTCCTCAAGTGAATCTTTGTGAACTGCTCAGCAACGCCTGCTTTCTTCTGCGTGCTGGATTATTATGTACAATGCTGCCTGAGAATATATTTTTGAAAACATGGATTTCAAATTGATGTACTTCTTTCAGCATTGGTCTGAAACAATTTGCTGAAATTTTTCCTCTTCTGTTAACCTTTTCTTGCCTGAAAATTGCAAGTGCAAAACAACTTCTCTTTGACCCGAATTGCTGTTATGACATTGTTACTCTTGTTGTTTTGCTGAGATTGATACAAAGATAGGTCTTGAAAAACTGGACAATCAGCACAGGCTGTGCCTCCATGAATTTACTGTTGTTCCTTCAATAATCGGCCTGCTTATCAAAAGGAATTAAAAACAATGCTCATATATACACAATATAACTGTACAAAGATATTTACAGAACTTGCATTGTTTCAATAACAAGGATCATGATAATGTTTCAACATCCTGCCATTCACAGGGCCTTCTTCAACAACGCTGTCCTCCATAGATCTGAGAAAATAGGTGTTGTTTCCTTGAATAGCAGAAATAATAAATGGGCCTTTCCATAGGAAATCAAACTTTGCATGCTTGCCCTTGTCTTCTCTTCTTGAGTCCCACTTCAAAAATTTGTCACCAATATTGAAATCTTTAGCTTTAGCTCTCTTATCAAACATCTTTTTGAGCTTTTCTTGTAGGATTTGTGCTCTTTCATAGACTTGTTCTCTCGTTTGCTGAAGATGAATTGTCTGATTAATTCTTCTTTGAATGTCATTTGGTTCTTCCTGAATCTCTTGTAACAGCTTGATGGTGGGAATGCCCAGGGATGAAGGAAATCTAGCCTCCATGCCATATACAGCTCATAAGGGCTCATTCCAATTGATCTTTTGCTTGAAAGTCTGTCTGCCCATAGGGCATTGACCAGCTTTTTGTGCCAGTTTTTCTTGTTTTCTTCTAGGATTTTCTTTATGATGTTGATGAGGCTCCTGTTAGATGATTCGGCCAATCCATTGCCTTGAGGGTAATATGCTGTAGAGTGGCCCAGGGTGATATGAAACTTATGGCAGAAAGTGATCATCTTTTTGGACTTAAAGGCAACGACATTGTCAGTGATGATTTTCTCAGGGCAACCAAATCTGGAAAGGATGTTGCATTCAAGGAATTGGATAATGATGGTATCATTGGCTTGTCTATAGGGAATGGCTTCAACCCACTTGGTGAAATAATCGGTGGCTGTTAGGATCCATTTATGCTGGCCTGAGGAAGATGGATGAATCTCTCCAATGAAGTCAAGACCCCATTGTTGAAAAGGTTTTTCGGTGGAGATGGGTTTAAGGGGCAGGGGCAACAATTTTCTCTTGCCTTCAAAAATTTGGCACTTGTGACATGTCGTGGAAAACTTTTTTACATCTGCAAAGAGAGTGGGCCAGTAGAAACCAGCCCTCAGGATTTTGTCTGCTGTGGACTTCCAGTAGAGATGTCCTACACAATCACCCTCATGGAATTCTTTCATGACATTGTTAGTTTCATGCATGGTTAAACAATTCAACAATATACCTTCATGATTTCTCCAAAATAATGCACCATCAATAACACAAAATCTCATAGCCTTTTCTTTGTTCTGGACAATCGTGGGGGAGCACACAGGTTTAACAATACATAGCAAATATCAGTGTACCAAGGGCATTGCAGAAATATTTCACTGATCTGTGGAGTCGCCAGCTCCGATTCATTGTCCAGCTGGTTAATGTCTAAGGCTTGAAAATTTGTTTCAGACATCAGTTTAGGTAAACCTTGTCCCTTTATCAGCTTGGTTGGTTTTATTTCAATGTCGTATTCGAGGATACTTGCGATCCACTTTCCTCTTTTGCCTTTTAATCCATCTTGAGTCAGTATGTCTTTTACAACGGCGTGTGGGACGTAGGCAATCACGTGTGAATACAGTATGTACACTCTAAAATCCTTGATGGCCTTGACAAGTGCGTAGGCCTGTTTTTCCATTATAGGGTACTTCAATGGGGCGTCTCTTAAGGCTCGGCTGAAAAAAGCAATTGGCTTTTCAGCTCCCTGTTTGTCCTTCTGCAGCAGGACATCAACTATCGTATGGTCGGATGCAAATGAAAATATGATGAAATCTTTATCGAACTGTGGACTACTTAGGACAGGGGTTTGAGTTAAGGCGGACTTGATACTCTCAAATGCTTGCTTAGCTTCCAGGGACCATCTTACCTTGGCATCTTTCTTTAACATGTTGCTTAACAGTCTTATTAATTCAAACAGATTTGGAATGAATCTTCTCAAAAAGTTGATTTTTCCAAGGAATGCTTGTAGCTCTTTTATGTTTCTAAGGTATGGAATTTGGAGGATGGCTTGTATTCTCTCAGGATCAATTCTGATCCCATCCTTTGATATAATGTGGCCAAGAAATTTTCCTTCCTCAAGGCCAAATAAGGATTTCTTAGGATTCAAAGAAATCCCATATTTCCTGCATGTCATAAAAATTTTCCTGAGGTGCTTGAGATGTTCTTCATCAGATTTGGAAAATGGGGTTAAATCATCAAGGTACACAACCAGGAAGTCATGTATTTCTTTGGCGAAAGCAATATCCATTGCTCGTTGAAAAGTAGCACCATCGTTTTTAAGTCCAAATGGCATCTTTACATACTTAAATGTTCCCTAGGGTGTGGTAAAAGTTGTTTTGTCTTGGTCATCTAGGTGAACAAGTATTTGGTTAAAACCTGAAAATCCATCTAGTAAAGAGATTCTAGATGATCCCACTACTCTCTGCAATATGTGGTCCATTTTGGGCAAAGGATAGTGGTCTTTTAAGGAGACTTGGTTTAAATTTTTGAGGTCTACACAAAGTCTGATTTCACTTGTCTTTTTTCTTGTAGGAACAAGATTGGACACCCACTCAGAGAATCTGATAGGGGCTATTATGCTTGCTTCCCATATCCCTTTTACTTCTTTTTCAATTGGGGGAAGTAGCACAGGGTTGATTCTTCTCAATTTCTGTTTGAAGGGCTTCTGATTGGGCTTCAATGGGATTGTGTGTTGAATCACTGATGTATCATAGGACTTCAAATCCTCATAGCTCCAAGCAAATACATCTTGAAATTCTTTGAATAAGTCAATGTACTTGGGCTTTTGATCGGGTGGCAAATTTTTGGACAGTTTGATCATTTTTGGATTCTCGGCTCTCCCTATGTTGTGCTCTTCTATTTCCGTGTTTATTGGTTGCAGTTTTGGTTTTCTGGGAACATCATTAGAGTCAAACATGTCTTCTAAAGGGGTGAGGCCAGCGGGAAAAAGTTTATCTTTCAAGTCAATGACCTCTGCCTCTGTTCTGTCTGTTTCTTCTGCCTGTGTTTGTTTCAGTTGTTCAATGTTTTCATTGTCAAAAACGGTTGGCTTCAGAATCAGTTTGGCTATTGCAGCATCTAAAGCTTGCTGACTTTCATTTCTCTGTTGTTCAGAATCGATCATGGCATCCGTGTCAATGTGAATATTTGAAAATTCGTGCGCAAGGGTAAGGAAATTATTAATCTGGGCATCATTCTCGAATACTTGCCAATCTCTGACATTATTTGGGATCGTGGGCCTATGTTTTATTTCGGCTGTGAAATGATGATTCGGGTCAAAAGGAAGCTTGCATGTACTTGCGAAGGTGGCTAGGTTGTGTGCATGAATGTTGTGATTTCTGGAAATATTGTCAAGCTTGAATTCAGTGAATGACTGGAGTATGTCAGTAGCAGCTGTTTTGTAGGCTCTCATTCTATTGTCATTGGTAACAAAATTACCTTTCATCTATTGTATAACTAGATCAGAGTCACCTAAGATAGACACTTTTACAGCACCTAGAGTTTTCAGCAGTTTAAGGCCTAACAGCAGAGCCTCATACTCTGCCATGTTATTTGTGCATTTGAAATTCAGTCTATAGGCATGTCCTTCTGCATGATTATCATATGTATTGTGAATCCAGACACCTGCCCCTGCTCCTAACTTGTTAACAGAGCCATCAAACTCTAGAAACCATGTGATGTCTTGCTTGTGATCAGTATCAAGAGATTGAGCTTTTTTAGGATTGGGCAGATTTAAAATTTCTGTTTGGGGAGGTTCTTGTAACATGCTGGTTGCATTTACTGTTTTGACGATTTCTCTATTATGGGTAACCGTTTCTTCACTGATGTGCCCTTGTTGTTCTAGAGCTAGCAGTTTACCCTCAGTGGGTAAATTTATTTCATCATTAAATAAAATGAAAGAATCCATATCGGAATGAATTGAATAAATGGGAAAATTTTCAGGCTTGCTTTCACTACTTACTACGTATTTCATCAGCGTTTCTCTGTACAGTCTCTTTGGTTTCCCAAAGACTGAAATGGTAGCATAGGAAAGTTCTAGTTGAAGGGATCCTTGAAGCTTCGCTCCCCATGATCTCGACAGGAGCATACCGTATTTTGGAGGAATGTCAGCGACTACTACATCCATGAGGATGGTCTTGTTAGGATATTGGACTAATGAAACACACAGGTCTTTGATGAGACCTAGACATTTCACTTGACTTGAGTCAAATGAGTATAAATCTTTATAAGGCCTTGTGATGTCGAGATTCAGTTTTTCCATAACTGCTTTGGGCATAAGATTGTGCGATGCCCCTGAGTCAAACATAGCGTTGTGTAAAACTTTGTCATGTATATGCAGACTGATATAAAAGGGTGGGACATGTCCATAGGTAGATTTTCCATTAACTTCTGGTCCAAACAATAGCTCAGGGGAATCATCCAAAACATTTACATCATCTTTGTTTTCTGTAATTTGAAGTGACCTTTGAATTTGTTGCCTATACACATCGTGTTTAGCCAATTCTGAAAGAGGAATGGCTATCTTGAGTTTTCCAATCTCTGTTTCTAAACTAAAAGGCTTCTCCAATGGAGTCTTGGTATTGGCATTGGCAGTTTTTCCCTTTTCATTTGAATTTTCAGCGACTTGCTCTTGTTTATTAGTGCTATGGGAAGTATTTGCTTGCGGTTTGGCAACTTCAGGGGTACTTTTTGGGATGTTGTTTGAATTTTCTTTTGAGAAAGGAGGCGTCAAAGGCTGCTCAACAGCAGGCTGCGTGTCTGTTATGTCCTCTACAGTCACTTGACTTGAGTTTGAGGCAGTCGTATCAGCTGGTTGGGTTATGACAGCTGTGTTTTTAATCTTGTTGGGCTGTTTACCTTCCTTTGTCTTGCTAGGCTCAGAGATGTCAATGGTCCTAGTTCTGAGCTTATACTGTTTGTGTACTTCATACACAGCAGTATCATAACCCTGCTTGAAATCAAAAGACTCGCCAGTTTTAGTCTGAAATTGACTACCATCATGTTCATTTTGGTCTTCTTGTGTCAGGAAAGTTTGATGCTCACCCTTTAGGTCCATTAAATTCATGTGATCGTCTTCTATGGGTTGACTAGAAGTAGATCCTTCTACATAGTTATCTTGAAAAGGGGGTCTGATGTCTTGGTCTTGGTTAGACCTACCAGCATTTATGTTCTGTGTTTTCCTAAAATTTGGATTTCTTATGGTGTTGGACTGCTGTCCTTCCCATGATGCTTTTCTCTCAACATTTTCTACTCTTTCCCCTAGTCTTTGCAGGCCATTAATGATAGCATCAAGCTTCTGGTCAAAGGCTGAGGGTTCTTCCTTAAAGGTGGTTCTCTTTTCCATTCTCGCTCTGTTTCTTTTGGCAATTAAGTTGGCTTCTACCGTGACAGCAATCTTTTGCGCGTCTTCAAGAGTTGTAGGAGCTCTTTCTTTTAACTGATATGCCATATCAGGGTCAAAACCATCAGGAAATTTGTACAAGGCAAGGTCGGGTGGAGGTCTTAAGTTCTGCGGTATCGCGTTATATACATTGTTGAATCTTGCACAGTACTCCAAAACGGTCTCTTGAGGACCTCGTTTGATTGTATCATATTCAGCTAGTATGTGCAAGGGATCTTTCTTTTTCTCCCATCTGTTAGTAAAGGATAGGTAAAGCTCATCAGGAGTGGTTATGGAATTTGCAGCAAGTGATCTGAACCAAGTTCTTACATCACCTGTCAGGCTCTGGACAAAAATTCTCATTCTTACACTATCATCGTCTATTTCATAGTTTTCAAAATAGTCTTGCATCTTTTTGGCATGCTGAATAGCTGTGAAAGGGCCAGTGGAATCAAAATGTGTGATTTTGGATTGGTAATCTTGAGGTAAAGCTGCAGCGTTAGCAGGTAATTGCAGGGGTGCATATCTATTAGCCATATTGGTGGGGATAACAGGAACAACAGGGATTACAGGGACAACAGGGGTGATTGGAACAGTAGAAACAACAGTAGTGGTAATGGGAATATGTGCAGTGAATGAAGGTGTGAAGGGAGGGCTTTGAGATGTAGATGATGAACTAGGGGAAGCAGGGGTAGACCGGAATAAAACCTTGACAGGAGTTGGAACAGAGCTAGGGTAAGCTGTTTTAGGACTCAAATCAGCAAAATTTTCCTGTCTTTGTTGCTTCCTAAGGTTTTTAGGGATTATGTTAGGGTTTTCAAAAACAGCTGGAGGATCTAGGTCTGGATTTGACCTTGTATATCGCAGATTTTTCTTGGGAGCCAACTTCCGAACTTGTTTTTTGGGTATATTTTTTGGAATATTTCTGTATTCACAGGGGCCATATAAGATTTTGGAATGGCTGTGTATATCTTAAAACTAGCATGAAGATTGACTGAAGCAGCTTTTATCTAAACCTGTTAATGTAAAATAGAAACAGTTTCAAAGGCTTCCTGGCTGACATTCAGGCTTCATCTGTAGTTTTAGGAAATATACAGCAATTAGAAAATCGATTTCAACAGGGATTTTTTAACCTTCTTCGTGAAACTTTGTAAAATTAACTGAGGAAGGTCCCCAGTGGAGTCGCCATTATGTTATCACTCAGGTTGTCCTTGAAGGTTAAGAAAGGGATACGGCCGAGGTAACCACAAACCAACTTTGGACTGCAGGTTCTAGCCAACTTGCAATGAGAGAGGGCTCTCTCTTTTAGATTTAGCTTTGTTTAAAAAATATTTTAGGCTAGGTCTTGGGTCCAGAGGGTTTTTTGTTTTGTTTTGGTGGGAAAATTAACACTTTCAGGTAGAGAGGCAGAGTATAGTCTGAATCTTTCAAACCATTGGGCGTGGAGTCGAGGAGGGGAACTGCTGGTGTACTTCTTCCATAACAGTGAGGGAACATGGAGCAAGATAGCTGAGGTTGAAGCAATTTTCAGGTTTAAGGGATGAATTGAATGCTAAACAAAGAGAGGCAGTTAAGAATCTCTCCAACAGATTACCAGACAAAATAACAGGGTGCTACCTAGGGGCAGTTAAGAATCCCTAGATAATTGGCCAACACAGGTGAATTGGGGTAAACATGATCCGAGAGGAATTCAATGTTCATAACCAATTCTTTTAGAGGAAAACGTCAAGAAACAACAGAAATTGAGCATAGAGAGTATTTAAACTAATTCTAGGCTATTCCTTTCTTCTGCTATTTAGATAATGGCAAACACATAAACAGAGATAAGAGGCACTTATTGCTTCAGGATGCAACGCAGGAATTCCATCTTCAACTCTTCAAAACATTCATCAACATCAGACAGTTCGCTCTCCAAGCTTTAAGCAATCTTTGATTACAGAAAAGTTCAGGTATACACAACGAGTCTCTAGTGAAAATTCTCAATTAACCCACCCTTAAGACTATACAGAGGGTGGTATATATAGGGCAAAACTTTCTATCTACTACTTTTATTACATCTTGACCTAATCAGGTCATAAAACATAATTTATTGACCTAACTCTATCTGGAATTAAATGCAAAAAATCTCTTGAGCGGCGCTGAGGGTCGCAGTATCAGAAATAAGTAAATGATGTGGTCCTTGGTGGCTTGCTGTAGTGTCTTCTGAAGTAAATATGCATGGGTTCCTGCTCCTCGATGTTTGCCTGCATTTAAAGTTTAAGCTGTGTTTTGAGTGCAGGAATGGGCTTTAGCTGCTTGATTTGACTTTCTGGGGGCTCATTAATTCTTAGCTGCTTCGAGCCACTAAAATATCTTCGGCTGATACTCTTTGGCGTTTTTCCTTCTCTGATACTCTTTGACAAAATTTGGACTACTGATCTGATATGCTGCGGGTCTATTCACTAATAAATGGCTGCTGTTTGGCCTCTGTATCTTCTAGAATGATCTTCTGCTCCTTTTGGTGTGCTCTGTGAAGAAAACGGATCATTTGTGCGCCTTTTCGGGCTTCCTGGGCCGCATAGTGAGAAGATTCCTTAAAGATTCCATGAAGATTCTCCATTTCGGCCTAAAAAATCCTGCTGCAAATCTCTGATCAAAAACTACCTCAGAATTGGATTCCGGGGCTCCGAAGTGCGACTTTCGTGCCTCTGCGCCCAAAAAAGTGTTGATGACGTTAGCATGATGTCAGCATTGTACAGCGGGTGACGTCAGTAAGGCGACGTGGCGGGATGATGTCAGCATTACGTCATCACGTACGGACGATGATGTGGTAGGTACGGTGGCAGGACACGTGGCAGTGACGTGGCAGGAGGCCACACAGGCAGGTAACTCATCGGGTGACTGTGCAGGGGGTGATGTAAGTAGGGACTGTGAAGGGGGTGACGTGGGGTATGACGTCACAAGGTGGTAAGCGGTTTCTGGCGCACCGCTTATGGGCAAAGGTGGTTTTCGGGGAGGGGGCTCCGCCACACCCCAGAGCCTGACGCGTGGCGGGAGTACGGCGGCAAAACCGCCGAACTCCCGGACGCTAAAGGCCGGGCATGTTGCATATAGGAAAGCCCACCAGCCGTTGATCTGTGGGGCGGGCGATCCAAGGGTTGGCGGCGATCGCGAGGTAACGGCGGGTTAGCGGGTGGGAATATTCGCAGGAATATTCCAAATTTAATATATGCGCGCAGTGGGTTAAAAACTATAGGAAGAGGGTTTATGTGGGTTTTACAGGCGCGGGCTTAATACTTATGCACAGAAACTTTGGGTTAGGGGCGGAATATGGTTTTTTTTACAGTGTTAGGGTGAAATTTTACAAGGGGAAAGGTGAAAACATGGGTTTTTTGGGGGTTTTTTGGGTTAAAGGAGAGGTTACTAGCTGACCAGATGTCAACTAGTTCCTTAATGACTCGGATGGGCTAAAAACAGCCCCAGATGGACTGTGATTTCCCGGACTTGTAGAGAATATGGCTATATTGCCAGGGAGGGGTATTTACATAGGGGAGTTTATATACATGATTTTAATAGGGGGAGGGAAAAATTGATAGGGAGTTATATAATAAAGTTAAAAGTTAATATGGAGATGAAAAGAGGGCGCTAAGGTGTGAGACCTTATGCCATTTTGGGGAAAAGAAGGCTCACAGATGATGAGTGAGCAGTCCTTGAGTGAAGGAGATCCTCACCAAGGCACATGTCATGGAAATGATGAAACTGAGAGGCTCAAGCAAATCTTAACCTCTTGGGGGATGTTAGTAAGTGACTCTGGGGTGATGAGAAGAAAGGGAACGTTAGTGAATTTCCAGCTTGAGTACCTCCTTTGAATACAAAACTGCCTGATAACTGTGATCTGAAAAGATAAGATATTGTGAGATACAAAATTGATTACCAATCATGATTCTGCCACATCAAAACTACCTACCCAGCCTACTCTCCTAACATTTTTTTCTTCTTTTTGCTTTGGGTGCACTTAGACTTGCAGACCCATCCTTACAATTTTCCTTTTTTCTATTTTCCTATCTAAATCTACACTTGTTTTTGCCAGGGCCCATATTAAACAGTTGGGTCCCTTTGATTCTCTGCCTATCTACAAATCTGCCAAGATTAAACTGTTTCGACAGATGCATTCTCTATATTCTACAAAAAAAAATTGAAACCTAGGGAGACCAAGATTAGACTGTTTGGACCTCCCTAAAATGAAGAACTCTTCAAAACTGGGACAACTCCTCAAAATGGAATCACAGCAGTGACATTTGGACTGGCACATTCTCATGGTATCTTCTGGAAATATGGAACACTGCAGCTTGCCAAGTACATGACATATTTGGCATGTAAAAATGTCAATCATGAAAAATGAAACCTGTTGCAACAAGAGGCTAACAACGTGCTTGAAAACAGAGTCTTGTTGCTACAGGACTCCTAAGTTTGACCACCGCTTGACCATCTTTGACCACAACCTTTTTTGACGAATCTGGCTGGACCAATAGGACCCGGTCCACGTCCATGTCATTTCCAACTTGCCCATGTGACTTGCTTTGCCTCATGACACTTGCAAGCTATAGTTTAACAAAAACGGCTGCGGAAAGTTGAACCAACTGCGGAAAGTGAAAAGATTCCACAACTCATAAGAAAAAATCTAGTTCAAACAGCAACACAAGGACATAGTTAAAAAACCACTTTAAATGCTCTTTTATGTCTAATATGAAATGATTTTGATAGCTTAGGAGGTCCAGGTGAATGGAAAGAATTTAGAAAAATGTGTAAGGAAGATGCAAGTTCGGGGCTCAACATACCCCCACTGTGAAGGTGTTGCATGTCCATATGCAACCAAAATTTTGATCACCCCCCTTCAATTCATATGCTTTGATACCTCTGCCAATACATCCAGTCCTCTTCTCCTCTTTCTAGGTGCTGCCAACATCCTGGGCTTCCTCATCAAGCATTTGAATTTGAGGTTGATCAGTGCTCTACTTACCCTTTTGCACTTTTTCTTTAATTTCCTGTTCTTTTTCTGCCATAGCCCAAGGTGTAACATTGTGTTGTCGTGAATGATCTTATCCAATTGACTCTATTCCTTTAGTGATTCATTTTCATGTTTAATGTGTCTATTTAAGACCTCTAGTTCAAAAACTTCTTGCTTCAATGATTGGATTTGAGATTCTTGTGATGTGTGAGGCTGAATAGATGAAGTGCTAGGACCTGTGGCTGTTCTCTCCAAGGATTCTATGTAATCATACATCTCCTGCTGATTCGGATCTATCTCGGGTGAAGTTTTTCTTGGGATGATCCCAAAGTCTTGTTAAGGAGGACTGGTTTCAAAGTCTAGCCGAGAAGGACTTATGTCAACATCTGGAGGACTGGTTTCAATATTTTGCTGAGAATGAGGTGGGCTATGGCTAGCTGGAGGTTGTTTTGGTGTTCCCCCTCCTATGTCAATAAAATGGGGCCCTTTTGTTTGTACTTTCCTCCACTTTCATCTAAGCCTGATGCTTCTCCTTAAATGATGTGGGCTAGTGCCCTCTTCCTACATACTCTGTTTTTCTTTTTCTTTCTTCCTGGCTGCAATTGATTGTCCTTGAAGGTGAGTTAGCCTCCCAGACAGTGTTTGGTGGTCCTCTTCTAAGGAAAGTTCTGGTGATTGGTAGACATCCTCTATGTTTCTTTTTCCTTTCAATTTTCTTTGCTTTTTTTCCTTGGTTCTTTCCTCCCTTTTTTCAGGCAGCTTATCTTCTTAATTAATTTCTTTAGGAGTGTCTTGAATTCTCACATTAATTTCCTTTTTCCTACTCTTTCTTGCTGTATTGCTCTCAAGAATTTTAGGTGGATCTAGAAAATAGTTTCTCACCAAAAACCGTTCCCAGGTAACCCTCTTTTTCTTCAATTGGTCCTCAATTAAAATTTTCACAAGCCCGTGATGATATAAGTGGGGTTCTATGTTCTCTATATTCTTTTGGACAGTTGTGCACATCTTTTTCAAGCTCATCAATAAAAAGTAAGGCAGATTAAGGGCCTGGTATTTTAAAAAGTTCATCAGCAACCAGGTATGATACATATACATTGATCCAAAACGGCCCTCACACGTAATGAATTTTTGAATAATCAACAATAGACTGGCCCATTTCTCTTCTAAAGCATTGACAGGAATCCCTCATTTGAATATAGTTACATCCATACCTATATTGCGTATGATAACCCTCCAAGCCTTCTCGTCAAAACTCTTTTTCTTGAACCAACGTTCTCCCTCATGTGGGAGTTCTATAGTGGTTGCTATAGATGCCTCGGTGACTATAAACTTGAGGTCCCAAATTTCCACCTCCACTCTGTCAGAAGACTTCTCAAAATACCTCGCAAAAGCCTTTGTAATCTCCTTATTGTAGCCCTTGAATTTTTGAATGAAACGTAGCCACCGGACCTTCATAAGTATATTTTTCACTTGCGGGTATCCTTCCAAAAACTTGGGCCCTTTTGGTTCTGCTCTCAACAACAGACCCATCCTTCCTTCTGTCTTAAAATTTTTCTCCGTGAGGGAGGGTTTTACGGAGGTGAGACGGCTGGGTTAGCGGAAATGAACAGGGTTTATGGAAAAAAATAGTGACTATAAGTGGAAAACAGAGGACAGGCAGCGGAAGTGAATTCACGGAATGGAGCGGAGGTTTACGTGTACAGGGTGAAAATGCAAATGTGCTTCAATGGAATAGTAGGGGAATAAAGTGAATCCGGCAGAACTTTAAACTGGATGGCTACGAAGTAGATGTAAATACGCTCATGAAATGGCTGCGGAATTTGTGCGGCGGAGAGGAGTCGTGATCAAATCGACCACGTCTTGTGACTATAGGTGGAATGTAGAAATGTATCCAAACACGAGTTAAATCTAAGGATTAATCATGAGGCCGTTGGAAAAATAAATGCATGGTTCGTGGAGGATTCATAGGTCGTGGAAAGGTTATGGCGGCTACCAATTCAATCATTGCATATTGTGGAGCTTATGGTTTTATAACTATGAAAAATGTGCTTTGAATGCTATTTGAAATAAATTTCTACTCATACCTTGGAATTTTTCTTTTGCCACTTGTTGTCCATTAACCTTTGGTCAGCTGCTCCTTGTTGATGTTGTTAGATGCCCCATGTCTTCATAATATGTCCTCGGTCATACCTGCATTTGATTTTTATTATTTTTGCCTATTATCTAGCTGCCAATGTTGAATGACATGGTGCTAGCTGCGAAAACACAAACTAGCTGCGGAATCAGTTTGCAGCTACGAAAACTGGATCCAGCTGCGGAAACTGACTCAACGATATTATGACTAAATGAGATGGATGAATGATGACTGAATGAATGAAAATGGTCATAAAAACTTTTACTAGTGGACTGAAAGGAAATAAATGAAATGGAGTGGAATGAAAATGAAGTGGAGTGGAATGAGATGAAGTGGAGTGGAATGAATTGTAGTGACATGAAATAAATGAAAGAGAGATTTTTTTGGTTGGAAAATATAGAGCGTCAGAAGATTCTAATTTTCGCCCTGTGTTTTCTGTATAAGACTGCCAATCAGTGATTGGTTTTCAGGCTTATACAATTATTATTATTATTATTATTATTTATTTTTTATTTAGAACAGAAAAGAACAAAGGCTAGGCTGGTGGGGAAGAAGGGTTCTTCTTCACCAGCCTTATTGCAGAACTATCTTGAAAGATTTTGACAAATTCCTCTTTTGAGAGTGGTTTATGGTAGATCTTTAATCGGTGACCATTCACATTAAGAGGAGTTTGAAATTCATCAATGGTTTTGATTCTTACCGCTCCATTGCTAAAGACTTTATCAATCTCATATGGCCCAAGCCAATGAGTCTGAAATTTTCCTTTGAAGTCCTTAAACTTGGAATCAAATAACAATGCCCAATCTCCTTCTTGAAATTTTTTCTCCTTGATGTATTTATCATGCCACTTAGCTCTTTGATATTGAGCTAGATAAGTTCTTAAGATGGCTTCTTTTCTGATCTCATCTAGCTCATTCAACTACTCCATTCTATGCTTTTGGGCTTCTGATATATCCATCCCCAACTGAACTGTCGTCTTGAAGGTTTTGACTTGGAACTCAATGGGGAGCAAGACTTCTTTCCCATAAACAAGTTCATACGGAGAATGTCTTGTTGTATTTCTCCATGTAGTTTTGTAGGCCCACAAGGCTTCATGAAGCCATTCTGCCCATTCTCTTCTGTGTAGATGAAGAGTTTTGGTGATTATGCTTTCAAGAACTTTGTTTGTAGACTCCACTTGACCATTTGCTTGCGAATGGTAAGGAGTATATTTTCTATGTTTTATTTTTTATTCTTCCATCAACTTCTCCACCAGGTTGGATGTGAATTGACTTCCTTGATCTGTCACAATTTCTCTTGGAACACCAAAGTGAGTAAAAATATCCTCATAAATAAAGTTAACAACTGAATTTTCAGTAGCTGAAAATAATTCTTTGGCTTCCACCCATTTAGTGACATAATCAATACATACCAATATATACTTCTTTTGCTTATATGGCGGATTAATAGGTCCAATGAAGTCTAAAGCCCATTTTTTCAAAGGGTTCGATGAGTACATGTGGTTGCAATGGCATTTCATTTGAAAGGGTAGGTTTCCCTACTCTTTGGCAGCTGTCACACCTTTTGACATATTGTTTTGCATATTTGAAGAGGGAAGGCCAATAATATCCTAAAGAGAGGATTTTATAGGCTATCCTTTTGTTAGCAAAGTGTCCACCGCATGGTTCATCATGACATGCCTTGAGGATATCAGGCATTTCATCTTCCCTAACACATCTTCTGATCACAAGATCTGGCCCTGTTTTAAACAATTCGTTAGAAATCCATGAAAATTTTGAACTCTCCTGTATAATCTTTCCTCTTTCACTAGGAAATAGATGTGGAGGTAGTTTCCCTATAACCAAATAGTTAGCAATATCTGCATACCAAGGGGTATTAGTAGTTACTGCAAATAAATATTCATCAGGAAAGTTATCCTCTACAGGAGAATCTTCTTTAGTATTCTGAATCCTAGACAAGAAATCAGCTACTTTATTTTGTTTCCTTGGTGTATCCAACACAGTAATATTGAATTCCTGTAAAAGTAGGAGCCACCTTGTAACTCTGCCATTAGTGACAGGTTTGTTCATTAGATATCTAATCGCAGAATGATCAGTATGAATAAAAGTTTCATAGCCTATTATATAATGTCTGAACTTCTTGATTGCATGAACAACAACTAAGAACTCTTTTTTAGTTATAGTATATTTCAAATCAGTGGGAGTCAAATTTTTACTGGTATAGTAAATGGCATAAGGGACTAAATCTTTTTGACCCAACACAGCTCCTAGAGCTGTATCTGAAGCATCTATAGAAATATGGAAAGGAAGCTTCCAATTTGGTCCTCTCAAGATAGGTGCTTCAGATATTCTTGTTTTCAAAGTTTCAAATGCTAATTGACAATCAAGATCCCATTTAAATTCACAATCTTTTCTAAGCAGTTTGAATATTGGAGATGCTATCTTAGTGAAGTTTTCTATAAATCTTCTATAGTATCCAGTGAATCCTAGAAAACTTCTAACATCTCTTTGACAATTTGGAATAGGCAATTTGGAGATGACTTCAACTTTTGATCTATCAACTTTAATCCCATCCCCTGAAATGTGATGTCCTAAAACAATACATTCAGTAAACATCATAAAGCATTTTTCATGGCTTAATGAAAGGTTTGATTCTTTACATCTTATAAGTACTTTTTCCAAATTTTCTAATGCCTCTTCAAATGAATCACCATAAACTGTAAAATCATCCATATAAACCTCTACACAATCGTGGATTAGATCAGAAAAAATTCCTAGTACTGCTCTTTGGAATGTTGCGGGTGCATTACATAATTCAAAAGGAAGTACTCGATAAGAAAAAGTTCCCCTGGACAAGTAAATGTGGTATTATCTTGATTCTCAGGTGCTACCTGAATTCTATTATAACCACTAAAACCATCCAAAAATGAAAAAATACTTTTTGCCTGCTAATGTATCTAATACCTTATCGATAAAAGGCAAAGGAAGGTGATCCTTCAAATTTGCTTTGTTCAATTCCCTGTAATCGATGCATACCCTCCATTTACAATTCTTTTTAGGTACTATAACCAAAGGAGAAACCCATCAGCTATCTGAAATTGGATAAATGAAGTTTACATTGAGTAGTTTTTGGAGCTCTTCTTTCACTATCTCCCTAAGATTTGGATTCATCCTTCTTTGAGGTTGTCTGATTGGTCTACTGTTTTCCTCAATATAGATACAATGGATGCAAGTCTTAGGATCAATACCTTTCATATCAGTATACTCCCATGCAAATGTAGTAGAATGTCTTTGCAAGATTTTGGTTAGTTCTTCCTGTTGTGAATTTTCCAAATTTTTGTTGATATTCAATATTTCCCTGGAAAAATCTCAAAGGTAGAACTACCGAACTCTTCCATAGAGTAAACAGACATTTGTCTTGATGAGAAATATTCAATGTCAGAGTCTAACTGAAATTGTGTGAGGTCATATTCCGAAGATGTCTCAAAATTTTCTAATGTGTTCAGAATTTGACTATCTTCACTAATTTCAGAAATGGTAAAGACAGGTTGTATAGTGTCCTCATCATCGACCCATTCTTTGTCTCCTACTTCTGTAATTGCTTTTGCTGGGGGATACAAATTGAATTTCTTTTTTGAACTACCATCAGAAATATACATGTCCCCAGATCTACAACTAATGAAAGCATCAGTTGTGGCTAGCCAAGGTCTTCCTAAGATGAGAGGATGTCCTCCTAAATTACTCTTGGGAGTGAAAATCATGAAGTCTACTGGATATTCCCAAGAATCTAAGGAGACTGAAATATCTTATAATACACCGTCTGGTTTGATTACTTATCTACCTACAAGTTGCAGTAAGGTGGGTGTAAAGAGAATATTAGGAAGTTTAAGCTGTTCCATAGTCTGTCTACTCATAATGTTGATAGGAGCCCCTAAGTCTATCAAAGTATTTGGAATTTCTACCCCATTTATATGTTTCTTAACAATTGGACTACCTGGATCTACATACTTCTGCATGGTAATTTTTCCCATCATGATATCTGCAATTTTCCCTACCAGGTGGATTCTTCTTGTATCTCTTGGTTTCCTTCCTAGCCTTTTGAGACTCAACTCCTTTATTGTTTTTGCTAGAATAGGAATCTCTCTAATGGCTTGTAGCAAGGGGATCTTGATACAAACATTCTTTAATTCATCTAGAAAATCATAGTTAGGCAACAAGATTTGTTTTTCCACCCCTTTGTCAATTTGTAATCTTTCAGGGAAAGGAGGTGTGAATGAAGATGCAGGTTGCTCAACTATAGGAGTTGTGGGGGTTGAATTTTCTTTCTCTTTTTGAGTTTTTGAGTTTAGAAGAGATGCTTCCTCAGAACCCTTGTTGACTTTAAGAGAGTCCTCCTTAGAGGTATCTTGCTCTTGGACATCCATAGAAGGTTTTTCTAAAACTCTACCAGACCTGAGTTGTAAATCATTGAGGGGAACAATCGTATAGGCAGGAAATTATTGTCCTTCTATCATGTAAGTATTTTGAGGATTTTTGTTGTTAGGATTTGGCAATGGTTGAGCTGGAAGTTGATTTTTCTTTTGTTGAAATGGAAGCATGAGTTGAGGATTTGGATTTTGTTGGGGTTGTTGTTGTTGTGGGAATGGTGATGAAAGTTGTGGATTTTGATTTGGAAGTTGTGGAGTTTGTTGTTTTGAAAAGGTGGAGGATATTAATAAAATTGAGCAAATCTCCCATAAGGATTTTGCATCCCTTGTGCCCATGTTTGATATGGATTTTGAGGTTGGGGCCAAGGTTGTTGCCAAGAATTCCAATTTGGTGGGGGTTGAAATTTCATAGGGTTGTTAAACCATTGATTTTATTGCCCCTACCAAGGTCTTCTTGAAACAAAACAGAGAGATTCTACGGAATTTGTATCTACTTGAAAGATAGCTTTGAGCCCAATAATTGAAGGACAATCCTTGGTCTCATGATTTTCTAAGCAAATCATACAGGTTTCTACAACTTTTGCATCCAAGGGGCATTCCCTTAGAGCATGTTTCTTTCTACATTTCGGACAAAAGATGGCCAGAGCATCGGTTTCTGCTTTCTGCTTTTTTTGTATCTTAAGGGTGTCTAGTTGTTCACTAAGGCTCCCTAGAATGTTGGTTTTGAACTCATCAAGCATATTGCCAATTTCTGCCCTACTTACTGATCCAATTGCAGATTTGTTTGCTCTAATAAGAGAAGGATCTCTAGGCCCTTTTCCCATTTTAGATTTTCCTCTTGAGAGATGGACACATAGTTCTGTTATCTCACGAAGTGGAAGTTGAGAAATGTCTCCCTTCCCCATCATGTTTAAAATATCTATCCATTCATCTTTAATGGATTTCAATAAAAGGTCTTTCAAGGTTTCCTCATCTAAGTTGCTCATCTTTGCTCTCTTTAAGTTGTATTGAAATCTTTCAAGTAAATCCTCCAAGTTTTCATCTTCTTTTTGCATCATTTTGAATACCTCATCCTTGTGATTGGTGGGAATACAATAGTCCAGATATCTGTCCAAAAATGTTTGTTTCATATCATCCCAAGTCCAAATAGATTGAGTGACTAATCCCATGAACCATTTCAAAGCAGCTCCCTTTAATGCAGAAGGAAACAGTTTGAGTTTTTGAGAGTCTTCCATATAGTCATATGTTTGGCACACGACTTCAAACTCAAATAGGAATGTCTCAGGATCCTCACTACGCAACCCATAAAAGTTTGGGAGGGCAGGTGGTGAAATGTTTTTCATGGTTGTATGAGTTTCCTCATAAACTATAGGGAATCCAAATGAGTTATCTCCTTCCCTATTTCCTCCATTATTACCTTTGCCTCCTCCATTGTTGCTTCCATTATTTCCTCTTTCTCTACCTCTACCTCTACCTCTGAATCCATCTACTACTTCCTCCATCATGATAGTTTCTTCAAAGACCTCTGGTTCTTCTATTAATGGCAAACGAGGAAGAATTTCTCCCTCCTATTCTTCAGGTGATTGTACTTCTTGGATTACAATGTGTTCCCCTGTAGAAGTGAAGAAAGGTTCTTCTCCTAGATCAAATTCAGTAGATAGTGTGGGAGAGTCTTCTAATTTAGCTGCTGCCCCTTGAATTCTAGGAATCCTAAGGCTGGGAGTAGATGGAGGTGTATCTTGTCTATGCCTTGAAGAAGCTGGAGTTGTGAACATCGAAATTTTGGCTCTAGCTATAAACCTTCCCCTAGAATCTCTTGCTCTATGCATGTCATTTTTCTTTTCAAGTCAGGCTAATAATTCTCTTTCCGATCTTCTAGATCACACTAGGTGCAAGAAGAGAGCATACTCAAGAAATTATTAAACTAACAACTCTCTTTTCTGATCCTCTAGATCACACTAGGTGCAAGAGGAGAGCATGCTTCAGGAAGTTATCAATTTTCCCTTCTCTTATTTTTTTTATGTAAGAGATCGGCTACCGAGTTACACTTCCCCGGAAACAGCGCCAAAATGTTTGGTCAATTTAGTATGTCCTAAATTGCTACACTAATTATCAATCCGGGAGTCGTAAACTAATGAAGTGTGGCGCACTATATGTGCAAGATAACCTCTTTCTTACTTTTTTGTCGTTTTTCAATTTTTATTTTGTTTTGGGGGATTTTGTCTTTGTTTATATCATAAATGGAAATCTTATTCCTAAGTCTCTAGAAGGCAAGTACGGATATAGTTTTTAGGCGATTAGGTCCTCTATAATGGTTTCCAGAACTTGACACTTCAAAATAATGAAAGTAATGAATGTAATGCTTGAATCAATAATGAAAATGCGCTGCTATTTAAAACAAGTAAATAATGAACTATTGATTATGAAACTATTATCTCTACTACTGTCTAAATACAGAAAAATGAACTAAGCTACTGCACTCAAGGAAATCAAAGATTGCAAGGAAAGTAAAACTAAAATCAAATTACATCATTCATATTTCAATCCCTCGCCAATTAGTCTCGCTATGGCTTTTGGAGGTAACCGTCAATGACATGAGAAATCCAATATCTAATTCCAGAAAAGTAAACTAAAATCAAATTACATCATTCATATTTCAATCCCTCGCCAGTTAGTCTCACTTTGGCTTTCGGAGGTAACCGTCAATGACATGAGCAAGTTGATTTCTAAACTAACTTATCAAAGCAAATGAACAAGACTTAAATCAACAAAACAGAATTGAAATTAAAAAGAAACTAAGAAAGCAAAGTCAGCAGAGGATTAATTCCATGTCACTAGTCATTGTGAAAATTATATGCAGATGCCCGGCTGCCTACTTTATCCTGAAACATGCAGACACTGATCAACAGTATACAAAGCATGTAAAATTATGAACATAAACAAAATATTAGTACCACAGTTAATGAAATATACACAAGTGAATGACTGTGGCATATAAGCAATGAACATAAAGAAATACTACGTGAAACTATACACAATAAGAAAATGAAACCTCAGTGTGCAGGGGCCCTCTGCACAACCTCGGTGAACAGGCTATCAATCCAAAATCATGTTTACGCAAGCATGTAGAACAGAGTCTTCTTATATATATCTCAAAACACAGTTACATCAATAAACTAGTGTCACAGCACAGTGACTTCTTAACAACAAACTTACATTTAAAAAGACTAACTACTATGCGTATCAGAACGCATTATTTATAAGAAAGGTTACATAACTGTTTTTCCTGGAAAAATATGTGAACACAGGACACGTGAAAAACAACGTCCATGGATTTAGCATCACGGTGGCCGAGATTACGCAATCTTATTGAAGGTGGCTATTGGATCCACATCGTGGTTAGCCTACAAGTGTCAGCATGCCTCCAGAGATCTAGAAACAGCCACAAAAGTCTTCACATGCTTGAAAACGGAGTCCCGTTGCTACAGGACTCCTAAGTTTGACCACCGCTTGACCACCTTTGACCACAACCTTTTTTGACGAATCTGGCTGGACCAATAGGACCCGGTCCATGTCCATGTCATTTCCAGCTTGCCCATGTAGCTTGCTTTGCCTTGTGACACCTGCAACCTGTAGTTTAACGAAAACGACCGCGGAAAGTTGAACCAACTGCGGAAAGTGACAAGATTCCGCAGCTCATAAGCAAAAATCTAGTTCAAACAGCAACACAAGGACATAGTTAAAAAACCACTTTAAATGCTCTTTTATGATTAATATGCAATGATGTTGATAGCTTAGGAGGTCCAGGTGAATGGAAAGAATCTAGAAAAATGCGTAGGGAAGATGCAAGTTCGGGGCTCAACAGTGATTCCGGGATTCACATCGCCACCCCCGCGGGTCATTGGACTATCGGGGTGTGGCGGAGGGCTGCAAATAGCCTCTGCCTCACCCCAACGGCCCAACAACCCACGGGGGTCCCAGAATCACCCTGCTTTCTACCCAACCTCGGAGGCCCAACAGCTCGAGGGGCTAGCCAGGTAATTCTCAGAATCATATCGTCCTCCGCCCCACCACTGCGACCCAATGGCGTACGGGGGTGGCAAAGTGATTCTTGGAATCACCACTCCACCCGCGCGGGTTATTGGGCCGCCGAGGTGGGGCAGAGGCTGGGGGTGGAGGGATGATTCTCAGAATCACCCTGCCATCCCTACAGGTCGTTGGGCTGCCAGGGTGGGACAAAGGTTGTCCAGGAATTGCCCCGCCACCTCCACAGGTCATTGGGCCCTTTCACGGTGGGGCAACGGCTTTTTGTAGCCCTCCACCCCACCCTAGTGACCCAATAGCCCACGGGGGTGGCAGGGTGATTACAGGAATCACCCAAACCACCCAGGTGGGCCGTTGGGCCGTCAAGGTGGGGCAGAGGGTGTCTGCAGTGAGGGTGGCGGGGAGATTCCAGGAATCACCCCACCCTCCACCCCACCCCAGCGACCTAACGACCAGGCTGTTGGACCGCCAGGAAGGGGCAGAGGCTACTTGCAGTGCACCCTCACGGGCCTTTGGGCCGCTGGAGTGAGGCAAAGACTATCCGCAACCCTCCCCTCGACCCCAATATCCCAACAACCCGCGGGGGTGGCAAGGTGATTCTCGGAATCGCCCAGCCATCCCTGCGGGCCGTTGGGCAATTGGGGTGTGGCAGAGGCTGTCCGCAGCCCTCCGCCACACCCCAGCAACCCGATGACTCACAGGGGTAGTTGGGTGATTCCTGGAATCACCTCGCCACCCTCGTGGGCCGTTGGGCTGCCGAGGTAGGGCAGAGGCTGGGGGTGCAGGTTGATTCCTGGAATCACAACACCACACCTGCAAGTTGTTGGGCCGCCGAGGTGGGGCAGAGGGCTGCAAACAACCTCTGCCCCACCGTGGTGACCCATCGGCCAACGGGGGTTCCGGGGCAATTCTGGGAATAACCTCGCCACCCCAGCGGGCCGTTGGGCCGCTAGGGCAGGGCAAAGGGCTACAGAAAACCTCCATCCCACCCCGACAGGCCATTGGGCCGCTAGGTTGGGGCAGAGGGCTGCAGACAACCTCCGTCCCACCCCGACAGCCCAATGGTCCAGGGGAGTGCCAGGGCGATTTCGGGAATCACCCCGCCACGATCGCAAGCCATTGGGCCGTCGAGCTCGGGCGAAGGGTTGCGGACAATCTCTGCCCCAGCACGGCGACCCAATGACCCACAGGGGTGCCGGGGTGATTTCGGGAATTAGTACGTCACCTCCGCGAGTCGTGAGGGCTACGGAAAGCCTTCGCCCCACCCCAACGGCCCAACAGCCTACGTGGGTTGAGTGATTCTGGGAATCACCCCACACCCTCATGGGCCATTGGGTCGCTGGGGTGGGGTGCCCCACATTCCGTTGGGCCATTGGGATGGGGCAGAGGTTGTTTGCAGTGGTGGTGGCGAGGTGATTATAGGAATCACCCCACCCCGGCGGCCGAATGGCTCGTGGGGTTGGCGAGGTGATTCCCGAAATTACCACGCCACCCTTGCGGGCTATTGGGTCACCGAGGTGGGGCATAGGTTGTCCGCAATGGGGGTGGCGGGGTGATTATGGGAATCATCCCACCCTCTGCCCCACCCCGTCGGCCCAATGCCCCACGAGGTGTTTCCCAAAATCACGCCGCCACCCCCATGGGCCATTAGGGCATTGTGGTGGGGCAGAGGTTGCAGACAGCCTCCACCCCACCTAAGCGACCTAACAGGCTGCAACAGTGGTAGGGTGATTCCCGGAATCACCTTGTCAACCCTGCGGGCTGTTGTGCCGCTACGGTGGGGCGGAGGCTATCCGCAACCCACCCCCACAGGTCGTTGGGCTGCCAGTGTGGGGTGGAGGCTGTTCGCAGCCTCTGCCCCACACTAGTGGCCCAATGACCCGTGGGGGGTGTGGGGTGATTCCCAGGATCACCCGGCTACCCCTGTGGGCTGTTGGGTAGCTGGGGTGGGTTAGAGGCTGTCCGTAGCCCTCTGCCCCACCCTAGTGGCCCAACGACTCGAGGGGGTGGTTGGCTGAGCCGTTGGGCTGTTGGGGTGGGGTGGAGGGTGGGGTGATTCCTGGCAGGCAAGATGTTGTGCCGTTAGGGTGGGGTAGAGGCTATCCGCAGTGGGGATGGCAGGGTGATTCCAGGAATCACCTCACCCTCCGTCCCATCTTGGTGGCCCACGGGGGTGGTGGGGTGATTCCTGGCTAGCCTCGTGAGCCGTTGGCTGCCAGGGTGTAGTGGAGGGCTACAGATAGCCTCTACCCCGCCCTTGCAGCCCAACGGCTCGCGGGGGTGGCAGGGCGATTCTAGGAATCACCCCGCCACCCTCGCAGGCCATTGGGCTGCGGGGTTGGGGTAGAGGGTTGCGGACAGCCTTCTCCCCACCCTAGTGGCCCAACGGCCCACGGGGTGATTCTGAGAATCACCTCACCACCCCCACGAGCCGTTGGGTCACCAGGGTGGTGCGGAGGGTTGCGGATAGCCTCCGCCACACCTCGGTGGTGCAACAGCCTGTGGGGGTGGCGGGGGGATTCTGGGAGTTGCCTCGCCACACCCGTGGGCCCTTGGGCCACTCGGGTGGGGTGGAGGCTATCCAGAGCGAGGGTGGCGGGGTGATTCCAGGAATCACCTTGCCCTCCTCAACACCCTGACGACCTAACAACTCACGTGTGTGGTAGGGTGATTCCGCAGCCCTCTGTCCCACCCGAGTGGCCCAACAACCCACGGGGGTAGCGGGGTGATTCCTGAAATCACCTCGCCAGCCCTGTGTCACGGTCGGGTAGTGGGCTATCTGATTCACTTCTTCACCCCCACGTGGTGTTGGGTTGTCGGGGTGGGTTGGAGGCTGTCTATAGCCCTTCATCCCACCTCAGTGGCCCAACAACTCACGGGAATGGCTAGGTGATTCCTGGAATCACCCCTCCACCCCCGCGATTCATTGGGCCACCAGGGTAGGGCGAATGCTAGGGGTGGCGGGGTGATTCACGAAATCACCCTGCCACCCCCGCGGGATGTTGGGCTGTTGGGTTAGGGCAGAAGCTGTCCGCAATCTTCCACCCCACTCTTGTGCCCCAATGACCCGCGAGGGTGGCGGGCGATTACGGGAATCACTTCACCAACCCCGCGGGTCGTTGGGTTGCCGTGGTGGGGCGGAGGATTGCACGGCGGGACGTTGGGCTGCTAGGGTGGGGCTGAGGGTTGCGGACAACCTCTGCCCCAACCCGGTAGTCCAACGACCGCGAGCCATTGGGCTGCTGAGGAGGGGCAGAGGGCTGCAGACAGTCTCCACCCCACCCTAATGGCCCAATGGCCCACGAGGGTGGTGGGGTGATTTCTAGAATCACCCTGCCCAGGGCAGAGGGTTGCAAATAGCCTCCAGCCCACATCGGCGGCCCAATGGCCCGCGGAGGTGGCGGGGCGATTCCAGGAATCACCTCGCCACCCCAGCAGTCAGGGTTGTGGACAACCTACGCCCCATCCCGATGCCCAACGACCCTCAAGGGTGGTGAGGTGATTCCCTAAATTGCGCGGGCCATTGGCTGCCAGGGTGGGTTAAAGGGCTATGGACAACCTCTGCCCACCCTGATGCCCAACGACTTGTGGGGACGGTGGGGCGCGTAGCTCTCTGCCCCACCCCAGTGGCCCAACAACTCGCGAGGGTGGTGGGGCGATTCCGAGAATCACCCCACCACCCCAGCGGGCCATTGGGCTACCAATGTGGGGCAGAGGGCCGCGAATAGCCTCCGCCCAATCCCGGTGGTCCAACGGCTCGTGTGGGTGGCGGGGTGATTTTGCTAATCACCTCGTCAACCGCATGGACTGTTGGGTTGTCGGGGTGGGGCAGAGGGCAAGGTGATTCCTGGAATCACCCCGCCACTCTTGCGGGTTGTTGGGCCACCGGGGTGGGGCGGAGGTTGTCCGTAGCGGGGGTGGCGGGGTGATTCCGGGAATCACCCCACCGTCCGCCCCACCTTAATTGCCCAACAACTAGTGGGGGTGGTGGGGTGATTTTAGGAATCACCATGTCACTCCCATGGGCTATTTGGTTGCCAGGGTGGGGCGAAGGCTGTCCACAACCCTCTGCCCCACCCTAACGGCCCAACAGCCTGTGTTGGTGGCTGGGTGATTCCCAGAATCACCCTGCCACCCCCACGAGCTGTGGTGGGGTGGAGGTTGTTCACAACCCTTCGCATCAGCTCGACAGCTCAACAGCTCGTGGGGGTGGTCAGGTGATTCTGCTAGGTCCAACGGCTCGCGGGGGTGGCCTGGTCATTCCTGGAATTACCCTGCCACCCCCGTGCCCTATTGGGCCACCGCTATGGGACGGAGGCTGTCCACAGCTCTCCACCCCATGACGACGGCCCAATGGCCCGCAGGGGTGGCAGGGTGATTCCTGGAATTGTCTCGCCACCCCTGCATGCCGCTTGGGTGGGGCAAAGGCTAGGGGTGGCAGGGTGATTCCCGAAATCACCCCGCCACCCCCGCGGGCAGTTGGGCTGTAGGTGTGGGGTGGAGGCTGGGGGTGGTGGGGTGATCCTCAAAATCTCCTTGCCACCCTCATGGGTCGTTGGGCTGTCTTTGTGGAGTGTAGGTTGTTCACAGCCCTGTAGCCTAACAACTCGCGAGGGTGGTGGAGTGATTCCTGGAATCGCCCCGCCACCCCCGCGGGTCGTTGGGCCACTCGGGTGTGGCAGAGGCTGTTCACAGCCCTCCACCCCACCCCGATGATGCAACAGCCTGAGGGGGTGGCGAGGCAAGTCCGAACAATCGTTTTCCACGCCTCGACGGTCCAACAGCCTGTGGAGGTGGCGGGGTGATTTCGGATAGCCCTCCACCTCACCCTAGAGGCCCAATGACCTGTCATGGTGGCGGGGCGATTTTGTGGTAATAGAATTCTAATGTATTTTAGATCGCATTATTTTATCTTTATGGTCATTACTAAAACATGTTGAATTTATACTTAAGAAAGAAAAATGTTATTCTACCAAAAACATTAGTGTGTTTTTCCTTATAAACCACTGTTTTCTTGCACATAAAATTCGATTTTACTAGCATTTTTTAAAAATGTTGAAAATTGACCCAAAAAGAAAAACCATTGTTCCAATATCAACACTTTTCGTTTTCAGGGTGTTTTTTGCACGATTTTTTTTTTTTCACTGCCATTTTTAAAATATGTTCAAAATTGACCCTAAAAGAAAAAACCATCGTTCCAGTATACACACTTTTCGTTTTTAGCACTATTTTTGATGCTTTTCAAGGTTTTTTTAGCCAGAGTTCGCGTTTTGAGTTTAAAGTTACCATTTCAAAGTTTACATTGTTACGAGTTCATATTACAAATAGACAGAGAAACCTAGGTTCGTAACCCTGAAGACACATTTAGCTCTCACAACCCCAAGTAAACATCAAATGACCTATCTATTATTTACAATGACCAAAGTGTGGACTTAAGTGACCAACAGAGAGACCGAAGCCTGAAACTAGACAAAAATATTAACGGATGCCAGGCACAAAATACATGGAAAGACCCTACCCAGTCTAACAAGTCGCAAGAGGAGACGAAACCATAGTAGCATGCCTGCCATCCACCTGCAACCACTGCACACAATAGTTAGTAGCGAAAGGAACAAAAACCCCAACCGAATGAAGGAAACAGAGTAAGGGTTTGTCACCCATACTTACTAAAGGAGGAGTTGAAAGAAATTACAGAAGGAGAGGTCTCAAACAAGCGACAAACTGACAAGGAACCCTGCTCACAAGGAGCACCAACTATCAGTACCGACAAAAAATGCAAAGCAGAAGCTGAATCAATGAAATAGAGCTTACCTGTGTTAGCCATGAGCCGAGTTTGTGCACTGGGTCACCTCGTGGCCGCAACCTAGTTACACAGTGATCGATGGACAAGTTAAACAACGAAGCCCTTGAACTAGAAATCAAACAAAACGACAACAACAGTGATACGAAATACACTCAAGGGAAGCAACCATTAACCGTTTCGTAGCATTTCCAGAACAGAGAACATCGTTTGCAGAACGCCGAGAGACAAGCCCGGACACCTTGAGACAAGCCAGCGAATGGAAAGCCACTGACAGCAAAAAATTACTAGCAAAGCTCAGCCAACTGAGCAAAGTCATGGCTGAGTAAATTGAAACAGAGTGCCACAGAGAAACCCAACAAAAACAAGTGAAAACTAGAGAGCAAACCCCCTCAACACAAACAGAATAAAAGTTGAAATGACAGGGTAAGTGAAGAGTTAGGGTTTCAAGTGCAACATAAGGCAGGAGGACGAAATCCGAGGCAGAGACATGTGTCTCCCTCACAACCAAAACCCGTGCCAAATAATTAAACACAGCAAAATATCAAACCACCATCAGAGATCCATAAAAAATCATTTCATTAATAATTTAATAAATCAAATCTTTGTATCCAAACAGAAGGACGAGGTTTGGTCCCATCAATTTTGGTATTAGATCAAGTTCAGTTGACTGATTTTCTTATAAAATGGAAGCTAGGAGAAGAGGCCATGGTAGATCTATTTGAAGAGTAGTAGATGAGGGATTGAGGGAAGAGATTAGGATCTTGAATGCCTGATTGGTGGCAGTAGAAGCACAAAGGAGAAGGGATCTGAAAGTAGGAGATGACAGTCAGGAAGAGGCTGTAGTTACAACAGATGGATCAGATGAAGAAGGACGTGAGATCAAATTTTTAAGGTCAGTTTTGCTGGCTAGCAGCAAGCCAAAACCTGAAATTCTAAACTATGATCGCAGTTTGTCCAAAAAAGTGCTGTTGGACTGGATTAGTGAACTGGACAAGTATTTTTAATGTGAGGAGGACAACGAAGATAGGAGAGTTAAATTCGATGCTACCAAGCTGAAAGGACATGCGGCCTTATCTTGGGATAGTGTCCAAGCAGAGAGGAGAAGATTGAATATGTTACCAATTAAAAAGTGGACCAGAATGGTCGCCAAGATGAAGGGCAAGTTTTTGCCCAAAGATTACCAGATTTCTCTACATTGACAGGTACAAAATTTGAAGCAGAGAGGAATGACGGTGAAAGAATATATTGAAGAATTTTATCAGGTGAATTTGAGAGCTGGTTATACTGAAGACACCCCAGAAAAGATAACAAGGTTTGTGAATGGCCTAAGGCTAGAGATATTGGACGAGATAAGTATTCTTTCTTCAAAAACCGTGGAAGGAGCATACTATAGTGCCTTAAAGGTAGAAGAAAAAGTCACAAGAAATTAGAATGCCAAGAGGGGACGAGGAACTGGTAGAGGGAAGGACAATCCTTTGCAAGAGGAAGAACTGCCAACAACAGTGAAGAGGAAAGCAGTCCAAAAAGCTCAGGGATAGAAGAAAAGGAAGGCAACACTAGGGGAGGAAGGCCATACCAGAGAGGAAAGGGAAATGGCAGGGGTAGAGGAGCTGCCTACCAATGCTACAAATGCCACAAGTGGGGGCACGGATCTTTTGAATGTCCTGAAGGAGAACAGGTTGGTCAAAGAGGAGCATATGTTGCTTAGATAGAAGAAGAAAAGGCATTGCCTTAGGAGGTAGAAAATGTACCAAAGACAAGAGAGGCCTTAGTCTTGAGTAAGGTACTGTTGAAACTGACAAAAGAAACAGTTGAACAAACCCAAAGGAAGGCATTATTCTAGACTGTGTGCAAGTCACATGGAAAATGCTACAAACTGATTATAGATAGTGGAAGCACTGATAATTTGGTTGCAACAAAGATGGTAGAGAAATTGGGTTTAAAACAATTGAAGCATCCAACCCCCTATAAGGTGTTGTGGTTATAGAAGGGTCACCAACTGCTAGTTGATTAACAGTGTGAGGTGGAATTCCATATTGGAAAATATAGGGACAAAGTTATTTGTGACATCATGCCCATGGATGTGTGTCATATTCTACTAGGTAGACTGTGGCAGTATGACCGAAAAATTGTTCATGATGGGAAGACAAACTATTACAAGTTTTTTAAGGACGGGGTTAAGCATACGCTAGTGCCCATCAAGGAGGAGGAAATAGTTGAAACTAGTGGAACAAAAGTATTACTGGTGGGTGGAAAACAATTTTAAAACAAATTGAAGATGATGAAGTGAAATATGTTGTTGTAAGGAGACCAAGAACAATGTTGTTGCATACTAAAATTTCTGATTTATCTGAAGGAATCCAGGAAATGTTGCAGGAATTCAGCGACATTATGGTGGATGATCTACCAAATAAATTTCCACCAAAGCAGAGTATCAATCATCACATAGATTTCATCCCTAGAGTTAGTTTACCGAACAAAGATGCTTACCAGATGAGCCCCAAAGACAACAAGGAGATTAGAAAATAGGTATAGGAGTTGTTGGATAAGGGACTGATACGAGAGAGCTTGAGCCCATGTGTAGTTCGGACAGTTCTTGCTCCCAAGAAAGGAGGCGAATGGTGGATGTGCAGAGATTCATGAGCAATAAACAAGATTACAATCAAGTACAGGTTTCCATTGCCACGAATGAATGATATGATGGATTGTTTGAGTGGGTAGCATATTTTTTGAAGATAGATTTGAAGAGTGGATACCACCAAACTAGAATCCGGGAAAGGGATGAATGGAAAACAACTTTCAAAACTAACGAAGGGTTGTATGAATGGTTGGTGATGTTGTTTGGGTTGACTAACGCACCTAGTAATTTTATGTGCCTGATGAAAGAGATGTTGAAGGAGTTCATTGGGAAATTTTTGTGATCCTGTATCTTGATGATATGCTCATTTTCAGCAAAACCAGAGAGGAACATTTTCGACATGTTCGATATGTTTTGGAGAAGTTGCAGCAAAACAAGTTGCTGATAAATTTGAAGAAATGTACCTTATTTTAGAAGGATTTGGTCTATTTGGGTTTTGTGATTGAAGAAAATGAGCTAAAAATGGACCCATAAAAATTTGCAGCTATACTTAGTTGGCCATCCCCTCAGAGTTTGTTCAATGCTCGAAGTTTTCATGGGTGGGAAAGTTTCTATCGTAAGCTTATAAGGGATTTTAGTGGAATCTGCACACCTATGTTGGATACAATCAAGAAGGCAAGTCAACCTTTTCAGTGGACTGAAGTTGTGAAAAAAAGCTTGCAGATGTTGAAGAAAAAGATCACTGAGAGGCCAATTTTGAGGCTACTTGACTTCAACAAACTTTTTAAAGTTTGTTGTGATGCCAATTGTATAGCCATTGGGTCCGTACTCAGCCAGGAAGACAAACCTATTGCTTATTTCAGTGAAAATTTGAATGAAAGCAAGCTGAAGTACTCATCTTATGACAAGGAGTTCTATGCTATTGTCCAATCATTGAAGCATTGGAGACACTATTTGCTGGGTAATGAGTTTGTTTTGTTTTCTGACAATTCTGCATTGCAGTATGTTATGCAACAACATAAGTGTTATAAACATTTTTGGGCACTGCAACCCCAATCATAAATGTCAATAAACCAAGAGCTCTTAAGTCCCTAAAAGTGTTGTTCCGACCCCTAAAAGAACAAGGTCAAATGATTACATCTTCTCCCAGAAGTTCTCCATGAAAAACTACTCAGAACGGGTCAAAACTGGACCATTTCACCTGCTCCATAGGCAAAGTGCATTCCATCCCACCTGAGTACACACAGTAGGTGCGATGCATGTCAAAAAACCATTCTATGGGGTGCGATGGGCGAGAGTGGACAGATGGCAGGGTCAATCCACAAGGTGGAGGAGCATGGAACCTTCCAGAAACCTCTCCTGTGACACTTGCCTCTCTGAATTCGACCAGGGATGAGTAAGAGATCATCAATCTCCAAGTGGAATCAAGAACTATCAGAGAGAAGACACTAGTCAAATCTCAAAAGCTGACTCACCCCCCTTGCAAACATCTATATATGGATCCCTCATCCCAGAGATCCAGAGGCTGGAATTTTGTATCTTGTAAGGAAGTGTTGCTGGTGTTTTGGTGCAATATCATAGTGTTGGGTGATCTAAGCTTTTCATGAGGTGAAGAAGGGTTTCTTGCTGAGGGGATGACGCTGGGTCAAAACAATTGGTTGTAATCTCCTTTGCTCTTTCTTGATTATTAATAAAGCTATTCAAGTTTTCCTCCACATTCTTATATGATTAATGATATATACTTTTATGTGGTCAATGTACATCTGATCCTATATCGTTTATGATAGTAGATCTCTGTTCTTGGATAGTATTATGCTGCTTTGATTTTACAGGTACTCCTTGAAGCTGGGTAAACGAGGAAGTGCGTGACAAAGATCTATCAGAAGAGAGAGGAATCAAGCAAGGAACCAAGCACAAGACAGAGGTTGGTCTCCTTCTTTCTTCTCTCATCTACTTCTCATAAAGGAAAACGAAAGTAGTTTTACTGTGTTTGTTTCTAAGGTAGCTATCACCCTTAGTGGGACTAGCAGTTCTGTATAGACACTAGTTTTCCCGATAAAAATAAGCTGAACCAAAAGCATGCAAAGTGGGTTGAATACTTGCAGAGTTACACATTTGTGTTGAAACATATTAGTGGATAGGCCAACAAGGTAGCAGATTCATTGAGTAGGAGAGCTTTGCTCTTGCAGTAGAGCACAATACAAGTACTAGGTTTTGAACACCTGAAAGACTTGTATCAGACAGATGCAGAAGAAGCTGTTATTTAAGGGAGGATGGCTCTGTATCCCCGACTATTCAATGAGGGAGAACATCATCCGAGAGAAGCATAGTGGATGTCTAGCCAGACATTTTGGCATTGATACGACCTTAGATCAGCTTAGTCACTTTTATTGCTGACCAAAGATGCGAAGGGATGTATAGTGATTTGTAACCAGGTGTAAAGTGTGTCAGTTGGCGAAAGGAAACAGTCAGAATACGGGACTCTACACATCACTGCTTATTCCGAGTAGATCGTGGGACTCAGTCAGCTTGTACTTTATCTTGGGTCTGCCAAGAACACAGCATGGTTATGACTCTGTGATGGTGGTAGTGGACTGGTTCTCGAAAATGGCACATTTCATCCCTTGTAGGAAAATCAGTGATGCCACTCACGTAGCACACTTGCTTTTCACAAAGATTGTCAGATTGCATGGCTTACCTAAGTCCATTATCTCTGACAGGGATGTGAAGTTCACAGGACATTTCTGGCGCACCCTGTGGAAGAAGCTAGACACACAAATGAACTTCAGCTCTACTTAGCACCCACATACTGATGGACAAACGAAGGTGGTGAACAGAATTTTAGGAAACCTGTTGAGGAGTCTAGTGGGAGAAAATTCATGAATGTGGGATTGTGTACTTGCTCAAGTAGAATTCGCTTACAACGATTCACCAAACTGAAGCACAAGAAGTAGTCCTTTTCAGATCTTATATGGAATGCATCCCTGAGGAGTGCATGAGCTGTAGGATTTGTGGCAGTTAGAGAAGAGAAGTGGTGATGGGAAGACTTTGCAAGTGCAATTAATGACCTACATGAGTAGGTGAAGATGAAGTTACAGGACAACAGTCAGAGGTACAAATAGAAAGCTGATTTGAAATGACGTGAGGTACAATTTAATGTGGGGGATCAAGTCTTAGCACATCTAAGCAAGGAATGATTTCCTAGGGGTAAATACAATAAGCTAAAATTCAAAAAAAATGGACCTTGTAAAAGTTTTCGTAAGTTTTCTGCAGATGCATATGAATTGCAATTGCCTTCAGGTATAGGAATATCGCCCATTATTAATGTGGCATATTTATTCCCATACACTGCCAATCTAGAAGAGGACAGTTCAACATGGCCAAAGTGGGACACCCATGAAAAGAGTAGTTCGTGGATGAGACAAATGCCTTCTGCTCAACCACTCGAAATCAAGCGAATCCTCGACACACAAGTGGCTAGGCAGATGCGGAAAAAGGAGTACCTACAATACCTTGTCAAGTGGAAGAACCGCCCTATAGAGGACAGTTTGTGGCTTGATGCGAGACAGATACAACATGCAGGGTATTCTATCGAGGATCTCATGGACCGGAGCCATGAATTTTTGCTACCCCAGGATCCTGATGCGGGAGCATCTGACTAGGGGTGAACAAGAGAAGGTGCATGTTTCACAGGTTGACAGGTTTACAGGTCACTGTACCTAAGTTTGTTTTAAATTTCTTAGTTACTAGCATTTAGGATATGATAGAAAATTCTATTTTATTTTGTTAAGATATTTTTGTTTTAAAAAAAAAAAACTTTCTATTTTTAAATTAATTCCAGAATTTAGACAAATGGAAATTAACAGTTACTCATGGTAACTACATGTAACTGTTAACAGTTTTTAAAACTGTTCAAAAAATCATACAAAAGGAAAAGAGCGAAACATTGTAAAGGTTAATTTCCATCATAGCAGAAGAATAATAGAAACATACAAGAAAATTTTGAAATCATCTGAAACCATTTGCAATAAGATATGTTTCTTTTCTGTTCTTAAGATGAGTTGAGTGTATTCCCAAACAAAGACCAAAACTGGCAGATTAATTGTTCTAACAGACATCTAGAATATTAGAGACAGTGAGACCGAGAGCTAGTGGAAGTGTTGTTACAGTCACATGGAGAGAACAACCGTCTAAGAACCAACAAACTTCATAATAACTACCAACAGTTCCTGAAGAGTATCAAGTGTGTAGTAAAGACAATAGATAGAGAGTTTCATTGCAAGCATAATCAAATTTCCAACCAGGAGAAAACATTTACAAATAGGTATTGCACATTAACACGCATCATTTTTTCCTTGTAAATATGGTTTAAAGCAAATCCACAAAAGCCTTTAAAATTCATTTACAGTCCAAGTTAAGACTAGTTCATATTACAAATAGGCAGAGAAACCCAGTTTCAAAACCCTGAAGACGCATTTAGCTCTCACAACCCCAAGTAAACACCAAATGACTTCTCTATCATTTACAATGACCAAAGTGTGGAATTAAGTGACCAACAGAGAGGCCAATGCCTGAAACCAGACAGAACTATTGACGGATGCCAAGCACGAAATACATGGAAAGACCCTACCTGATCTAACAAGCTGCAAGAGGAGGTGAAACCATAACAGCACACCCGCCATCCACTTGAAACCACCACACACAGTAGTTAGCAATGAAAGGAACAAAAACCCCAACCGAATGAAGGAAACAAAGTAAGGGTTTGTCAGCCATACATACTAGAGGAGGATTCGAAAGAAATTGCAGGAGGAGAGGTCTCAAACAGGCCGCGCACCGACAAGGAACCTTGCTCACAAGGAGCACCAATTATCAGTACCGACAGAAAATGTAAAGTAGAATATGAATCAACAAAAGAGAGCTTACCTGTGTTAACCACGAGCCGAGGTCGAGCACTAGGTTACCTCATGGTCGTAACCTGGATACACAGTGACCAGTGGACAAGTTAAACAACAAAGCCATTGAACCAGAAATCAAACAAAAGACAACAACAGTGATACCAAATACACTCAAGGGAAGCAACCATTAATTGCGCCATAGCATTTCTAGAATAGAGAAGATCGTTTGCAAAATTCCAAGCGACAAGCCTAGAAACCTTCAGATAGGCCAGCGAATGGAAAGCCACTGACATCACAAACTTACTAGCAAAGCTCAACCATCTAAGCAGAGTCATGGCCAAAGAAATTCAACTAGAGCGCCACAGAGAAACCCAACAAAAAGCGCAAGCGAAAACCAAAGAGAAGACCCCCTTAGTGCAAACGGAATGAAAGTCGAAATGATAAGGTAAGTGAAGAGTTAGGGTTTGAAGCATAGCATAAGGTGGGAGTATGAAATCCAAGGCAGAAATAGGTGTCTCCCTCACAGCCAAAACCCGTACAAAATAATTAAACACAACAAAATATCAAACCACGTCGGACATGCATAAAAAATCATTTCATTAATAATTTAATAAATCAAATATTTGTATCCGGACAGAAGGACAAGGGCTGGTCCCATCACCTTGGCACTCTCAGCATGGATTTTTTGTATGCATCATATGGACTGTCTCTTTCCTAGGGGTTTAATTGCTATGAATTCACATTGCTATCATGTCTACCTTCATCTCTCTTTAGAGTTGCAACGAAAACCTTGACTATTTCTTGTTGGAGACAATTTCTTTCTAATTATTGTTGTTGTGTATATAATCCTGAGCCTTGGCACTCTCAACGTGGATTTTTTGTATGCATCATATGGACTGTCTCTTTCTTAGGGGTTTAATTACTATGAATTCACATTTTTGTCATGGCTACTCTCATCTTTCTGTAGAGTTATAACGAAAAGCTTGAGTATTTCTTTCTCAGTTGGAACATCAGGGTATTCTGTGGATAATTGAGCTACAACATTGTATTGTACAATTACAACTCTCATATTTTTAGTTTATTTTTGGGTATTGTAGCTTCTAGAGTTGTAATTGTGTTGTCTCGCGGTGGATTTGTATAAATTGTGGCTTCTCCAAATGGGGTTGTAACACATTCTAGTTTATTTGTGTTCTTACCACTTTGCTCCAAACCATGCCTTCTACATGTCGCACATGCCTAACTAGGAGACATACAAGATTTTGATGTGAGATGGTTCCTCATGGTTGGGAAATAATATGCAAAAGTGAGGTCTTTTTCTATAGCTTTCTATAGTGGAAAAATAGTCAATTAATTGGACTTTCATGTTGTAGGTGGTTAAGTAAATGAAGATTATATAATTATGCAACCTTGTGGTGGCCTTCACAAGTAATGTATCTGTGGAAAGTGGTGGCCTCGCTGAGGAAGGTTTCATAAGAGGAAGCATAGGCTCTGTCATTATTTTAGTACCATAATAATTTGTTTTTCATCACAGTCTTTGCATATTCCACTGAGTTGCTCGAGCCATTAAAATTGGCACCTGCTTTATTTACTTGCATTTAAGTGTCATTCATTTGCTAAACAGGATGATAACAAAAAGAACGCTAAATTTTTGTTGTATTTAAATTTAATTGAATTCTCAAGTGTGTTAACTTGCAACTATGAAATTATTGAAGAATTTTTCGATGCATTACTAAATGAAATCCTGTTGGAGTGCTTATGTTATGTAACAACTAATTAATGGGTGAAATAAATAATTGTGTTATGTAACAGTTGGAGTGCTTATGTAACAGTGGGATTAATTATGTAATTATGGGTGAAATAAATAATTATGTTATGTAACAGTTGGAGTGCTTATGTAACAATGGGATTAATTATGTTATGTAGAAATTAGTAAGTTAGTTAGTTTCTGTTACATGTCAGTTAGTTAGTTTTTGTAACATTATAAATTATGCAGGGTTTTTCTAATCAATTAGTTTTTGTAACATTGGAATTTAGTTAGTCATTTAGTTAGTTCATGTAACTTGTCTGTGAGTTATTTGTGTAACATTATAAATTATAAACCATACTCGAAACATATTGTATATTTAACTAGTATATTAAACCATATGTTTGTCTCTTAAACTTTATCCAAATATACATTGGAACTTACATTGCAATAGACCAAAAAGGGATGGTAACTTCACCCACATTGCTATTTTGTTATAAACAAAAAAAGCATGCCACCCCTATGCTTGATGGCCTCCATTTTCTGAATTGCCAAAACTTGTTGAAGTGCCTACTTGAGTAAAGTTTCTTCCATGTGCTTGAGTCCAGTTTACTCCTTATAACCATGGAGGGATTGAATAGCCTAATTGTACAGTTGTGCTACCAACTCCAACACTAACTGGAGGTGGCCTATAATACATAGGATTTACCCCTACACTGGTAGGTGTATAGGGGTGGGTATAACCCTTAAATGATCGTGGGGGACTTGGATGTTAATCATGTCATGGTATGATGTTGTATGATCTATACTGTGGTCCAAAGTGTTGGACATCATCTTGTTTTCCTCCAACTAACTTGCACCATACTCTTCTTTGTCTATCAGCCCTTATTTTTCCAACACTTGTTGAGCCTTTTTTGCCTCCCTCTCTTGCCTTTCCAACTGTTTTTTATGTTCCTTCTCTTCCCTTATTTTTTATCTTTCAAGCCTTTCCTTTGCCCAAGCTGCTGCTGCTACAATCCTTGAATATCTCCTTTCCTTGGACAACTCCTTCTTTCTCTGTTTAGATTCCTAAATTTGAAGTTTTCTATTATAAGACTTGAACATTAGGCTCATATATTCTTCAAAGGTTAGTAACTATGAACTCCTCTCTAACTAAAGATAGTATTTTTCTGAATGCATTGATGAGACCTTCACTCTCTCTACTTGTAGCTTTAGGAACCTACCAAGTATTGTTTTCTTAGTTGTCACATTATACTGATGGATTGACACTTGCCTTTCAACATCAGGGAAACCTTATTGAACCCCATTGTTATCCTTGTTTGGTACTTCATTCTAAATATAATCTTCTTCCTATGATCCATTGTCCACAAAGTAGTGTACAAGTTTAGTGCTCAACTCAGCGAGTTGAGAAGGCATTGCCATGTTTTCATCATTGTTGGATGACACATCATGCTTGTTGTTATTCATCATGGCCTCTGCCAACCATGATGGTGGGGTTACTTGGGTTCGCATGCTCAATTGGTCATTGTTGATTCTTATTACATTCTCATTTGAAACCACATTTGCATTGTGACTTTCATGACCAACTGCCTCATTTGGAATATCACATGCAAAATTAGTAGGTGCTTCACTGGGTGTGGCAGCCTCCATGTTATTGACAATTGGTTCATTATTGAATAGTTTCTCACATACATTTTCATCATCATAGAATTTCCCTTGAGAAACAAATATCATACTTTCAAAATAGTAGCATCTTCCTACCAATCCACATCTTCTTGGGAATCAACCTGGTCATGTAAGTCCTCTTCTCCTTGACCTTCCACAAAAAATGTGTGGCTGGAACTAGTATCATTCATAAGAGCATCAACATTCAGTGGCCAAATTCTAGTCATCCAAAATCTAGCCTTTATATTAGAAGGTGTTAGAGACCTTTTAAATGTTTTACTTGCAAGCTCAACTAGCTCAAATATTTTTACCTCCACCCCTGAGTTATTTTCCATCCATGAAGCTCACTCTGCCCTGAAATAGTTCTTCAAAGGCCCAAACACACTGACATCAAGGAGTTGCAATCCGTGAGTGGTATGAGCTGGCAGCATTAAGAGGTCAAAGCCAAAATGGTTGGCCTCCTCGATTGTCTACAAAGTCATGTGGCTTCCATGACCATCTAAAAATAGTAGGTGTCTATTTTTAGGCGAGACACCACCTAGCACAGATGCAACAAAGTGAAAAAACCAATTTAAGAAGAGTTTCTTTGTCATCCATGCATGGGGATGTGAAGCCATGCATGAACCTCATTCATCATTATGTATATAGCTTTTAAGTTGTGTTTTTCATTTGAATAAATAATTTTTTTTTATTGAATAAGTAGTTGTATTGACACAAAAAATTATACTGATCCACTCCCTACTCCTAGGCAAAAACATTGGCACATTTCCACTTCTTAGAAATTACTTGCATGCCACAATTCCTTCTATCTTGTAAGCCTGTTTCATCACAGTTTTGGATATGGTTTGGGGCATAAGAGTGTTTCTCATATGCATAGGAAAGGGTGCCATAGAACTTAGACACAATTGTAGGGCATAAATTAAAATCCTTGTCTCTGTCAAGACCCTCCATTGTTCGTAAGACGAGGTCTGTGTGCCTCTTTTTAAAACCACTCCACCAAGATTTGGTAGGAAACCTATCTTTGAAGGGGTTTGGCCTCCCCTGACAAATTTGAACCACTTTGGATTCGAGTTGTATCAACTCTAGCCAATATCCCATTTGGGCCATTTCCTTACACCACACAACCACCTCACCCTCCTCCTCTTCAATCATAACAGTAACATGCTCTCTACACTTCGCTTGAGTGAGCCCATTAATCCAATAATGTATGCTTGAGGTTGCAATTCCATGTTTTTTTGCAGATGCATGTACTGAATATCCCCTTAACTCTATGTCACCAATTTCACCTAGCATGTATTCATTTTTCCACCCTCTTATGGTATTGATCTTCTTCGTTGAGCTTGCACCTTATATTTTGGTTGAGGGTGGCTTTGTGGTATATGGCTGGACAATAGGAACTGCCACCACATGGGCATTCTTAACATCATTACATGGGGCATTGGCAACATTGACATCATTGACTGTTTCCTCTTCCGATGACATGCATCGCAATTGGGCACCCTCGGTCCCTCACCTCCTCTCACTAGTACAAAATGAGAGATTAGTGACTACGTGACTAAAACAGTTATCACCATAACTATTTCAAGTGAATTACTACTAGATTTGAGCAATTTTGAGTGACCGAACTAAAACTTACTAACTTAAATAACAAATTTAGTCTAGGGATCAAATATATGACTATAATTAAGTGACTCAACTAAAAGTGACTAACTTAAATGACTAATTTAGTCTAGGACTAAAATATATGACTAGAGAATAAGTGACAAAATTAAAAATGATTAATGCTTTACTTGTAAGGACACATTATCATATTTATACTTGTTCATGTTGGATTTGACATATCTAGGTAACATATCTATGACATAGTAAACACTCTTAAGCTTCACATGAGTACATGAATGCATGAAACACCTTGATATTTAAGCTCTTTAATAATTGTGAAAAGGGTTTACAAATTTGCATCATGGTCAAATTTTGTTCTTGATACATTTATTTCTTACATTTTTTTAACACATTTGACATTTTAACCACACCCTTACACAAATCAATGCATGGGAACATGAAATGACTTGGTTCATAAGGATAACAATTCACTATTTTTAAGATTATCTTGATGGTTTACTTGCTTGCCTTTTTATAGATGTATGATCAGTTTCTAATTTGAAATGTCACATCTTAACACACATTAACAAGATAGTGATCAAAGCCCAATAGTGCGAGTATTGGTGCACTCTACACACAATTTAAGCAAAGCATGCAATTCTTAAATAGTTGATGTTGACATGATATGGAATTTCTTATTGTTCAGGGGTGCTTTAAAACTTACATTGATATATAGTCTTAATGACAATTTGTTCTAAATACATAGTAGTTAATGTGTTCACATGCTAATGGTACTGCTCATAGTTCATTAGTTGTAATTACACACTTTGGAATCTTACAAATACATCATTTGGGTCACACTTCTACATTTACAAACTACCCAACTATAAATGGTGATAATTTGATGATAAATGGATTACATTTGAATGCTACAAATGTGTAAGTGGTCCACATTCAACTTTGTTGTCTTCAATTTTTCTTAGTAATAATGAAAAGTTCGAATATTTCCTTTATTTATCATTGCAGACACATAACTCTTTGACGTATCAAACATAGTTAATACTATTGGTGTATGATGTCTTAATTATGGAATGGTCTCTTGATGATGATAAAAAACTATTTGTCTCCAATGCTAATGAATATGATGAATGAATGAGCTAATGCCTTGTATAGACATAATTTATGACTCATTTTCTATTTTTATTGTGCCATTGTATATATGCTTCACTAGCATCTCATGTTATATGGTTAATTGAGCAAGCTTTATTTTTCATATTTTAAGTATAATTTTGTTGCATGAATAAGCATAGTTTTCTAATTAAAATCATTCAAAATTTGTTCATAATTCATGGTTTTTTTTACTATTCACACACATATCCCTAACCTTTTACTTTGATAATGATTGGTGTCAAATCACTAGTCTTTGTTAAGGAACTTTCCTTCATTACTCAATGATCTAGCTTAGCTAAATCTTTATGGATTCCCCCTTTAGACAAGGATATCCTTTAGTGTAGTCTAAAGAGTGAGAGAAAGCCACCAATGTGACATTGGGTGGCTTGCTTGAGAGTTGTCTTTTAGGCATTCTAGGTGGGGTTAAGACATTTTTTTTTATGAGAGTGTTTGAGTGACGACAATATTTAGAAAATGCTTACAAGAAAATTATTTTACCTTATTTCCATCACCTAAACTACCTCCAATAAAATCATGAGATTTTAATAACATCTAATTTTGATAAATAATTAATTCAATAAAATAAAAAATATATATATTATTATTATTATTATTTTTTTAATATGGCAAAATAGACAACTATAGCGAGCTTGTAATTAGGTGAGAGTGATTGATTCTATCCACTACCACAATCACCTCCAAGTATACCACATTACCTCACACATTGTACACTAAGCTAATCTAAGTTTAAAACAACAACATTATAAAAAATGCCTTAACAACCCATTCCATCATCAACTAATCCACACCATGGAGCAAATTAAAACTAACTTTTAATATTAAAAAATATAGCCATTTTATTTTATTTGAAGATCAATTTTATCACAATCACCTCCAAGTATACCCACATTACCTCACACGTGGTACACTAAGCTAATATAGGTTTAAACCAATAACGTTATAAAAAATTCCTTAACAACCCATTCCATCATCAACTAATCCACACCATGGAGAAAATTAAACTAACTTTTAATATTAAAAAATATAGCCATTTTATTTTATTTGAAAATCAATTTTAACACAATCACCTTCAAGTATACCCACATTACCTCACATGTGGTACACTAAGCTAATCTAGGTTTAAACCAATAACATTATAAAAAATGCCTTAACAACCCATTCCATCATCAACTAATCCACACCATGGAACAAATTAAAACTAACTTTTAATATTAAAAAATATAGCCATTTTATTTTATTTGAAAGTCAATTTTAATATTTGACTTTAGGAGACTTGGTAAAATAAATTTTAATGCGAAAAGTGTAAGCAAATAAAATTTAGTGCATGAAATGCTATGAAACTAATTTACTATAATCCACTAGCCTATTATAAACTATTTAGGCTCGTGTGCCCAAATCAGCTCAAATTAAATTATTTTGCAAGTGAAGGGAGTATAAATAAATATTTCACTAAATTGTTATAACAAGTTCGGATGCTACATGTAAAAATTGGCATTTCTATTATGGAAAGTAATGAATAGGGGCTCATATGAAACAAACAAAGGCTTCAGATTGGCTTTATTGCAACACATTCATGTTAGATCAATAAACATCTCTAATTTAAATAATTCTGCCAACCATCTTCTCATGCTTGCCCAGATCTAGATCTAAATTGTTGAGATTCCAAGTTATTTTTCACTCTTTGTTTTTTCTTTTTAGCAATTCAATTCTCTTGTTTTATTTTTGAGTTCTTACTCTACTCATATTTTCTCATCGATTTTTTTTTCTTGTTGAGAAGGTTTTGCCTCCATGGTATAACTATGTGGACTGGAATTTCATTGATCATGAAGGGAAAAAAATGATTAAAATGTAGAGGCTTAAATTTGGGGTTTAGGATGCTTTAGTGGTAAACCCTAGGGGTTATAGATCGTAGATATTTCCATGATAATTGGCATTGTTTTACAACTTGGCATTGTTTGTGGGATGGTAGCATTGATCTAGATCTCCTTAGTGAGGCTATATCTTCAGTGGATCTGCTCCACATTGTCTAGGGGTCTCTTTTCTACTGGTTGGGTGTAGTTACTGTTGGATCTTACTGGGAGGGGTTTAGTGCCTGGTGGGGAAAGACGATGACTAGCATCGAAAGAAGATTGATGAAAATGTGAGGCGAAATATTATTAATCACATATCTCTATGGCATCCCAACATAGTTCGCTTCAAGAAGGTATTGCTGACTCCCACCCATCTAGCTATACTCATGGAATACGCAACAAGTGGGGAGCTATTTAAGCGCATCTGCCAAGCGGGATGTTTCACCAAGGATGAGGTTTGTTCCTCTCTCTGTGTGTATACGTCCAATCCCTAAGCAATAAAGAGTACGTTGAACATTAATGTGGAGAATGAGGAAGTTGGAGAAACTGCAGTTCTAGCTTAGCTTGGACCTTCAAAGCATAAGCCAAGGTTTAATATTTTGTGAGTAAGTCTAAATTCCACTCATTTTTCTAAAACACCATTCTGTTTCAATCCACTTTATATGCATTTGTTTAATAAATTTTGTTTTTTCTCCTTACATGATATGAAGTTTGGGCATTTTTACAAATTACGAGCTTGTTTACAGCTTATATCTCGTATATATATATATATCTATATATATATATATATATATATATATATATATATATATATATATATTTCTTTGGTATAATTTATTTCTGAATATTATTTTTGATTTGATAAATCTTTTATATAATGCTTTTGCAAATAAAATGTCCAACACCAAAAATGTTTTAGCCATCTAGAGCGAGATATCCAAATATCCATAAGATTAAACATGTTCCATAGCCCTAGCCTCTAGAACTTTCGAATCTCCCAAGATCATGCTTTTCAAAGAAACTAGTTTTTTTTATTTTTAATAGTCTTACCCATTATTAGTTCTTATTCAAAATCTCTAGAACTTCTGGATCTCCCCAGACCGTGATTTTCAAAGAAACTAGTTTTTATTATTTTTAAAATCATTCTGTATTATGAGTTCCTATTGAGAATTTGGTTATTTTTTGAGTGGCCATTTTATTTTTATCCCAAACTCTTAGACATTTGGGCTTGTGTAAGTTGGTAATTTTATTTTTATCCCGAACTCCTAGACATTTGGATTTACTTAGATTACGCATTTTAATAAACTTGTTTTTTTTTTGTTTTTAATTTTTTGTGATATTTTACTAAAATTGCACTCCCAAACACCTCGATTTCAATAAAGATTAAGAACATTTATGGGTAATGTATAAAGTTTTAGGTAAAAAAATAATGTATTTATGTAAACCATTTAAATTTAAATATGTATTATTTATACTTGTTACTATTTATCCACTTATTATTATTTATTTATTACTATTATTATTTAGTTATTATTTATTACTTATTATTATTTACTTTTCATGTATTATTATTTATCGTGTGGAGAGGTGCTCTACAAACCAGAATGGGGTATATCTCACATAAAAATGTAAATGTATACATAAACATTTAACATTTTTAATCTAATGTCGATCCTATTTAGAAATAAATCTAATTATTAATATATATAAACACGATATAAATTTAAAATATAAAGAGGCTTTAAGTATGGGGGTTTACGCAGTGCATTATATTAGATATCATTTTGGGATTCAACTACGTTAAGTAAGTCATTCATGTATGACCATTTCAAAGAGGCTTATGAACACTCAGAAAATAGGTATGGTAATAAATAAAATTATAAATAAAGTGGAGGTATGGTAAATAAATAAAACTTCTTTTTATACTTACTCCAAAGGTATGGTAAATAAATATAAATATAAATAGATTAGAGATATGGTAAATAAATAAAACCTCCTTTTATATTTAATCCATAAACCTCCTTATATTAGGAAGACTTAAGTGAAGCCTATGGGAAGAATACTATTTTAATACCATATTTATAAAAGAGGTATGGTAAATTAATAAAAATATAAATAAAATAGAGGTATGGTAAATAAATAAAACATTTTTTTTATATTCATTCCATAATTCACATTATATTTATGAACACTAAAAAAATAGGTTTTATTTAGGTGAACCTATGGGTCAAATACCATGGGCCAAATTATTATTAATACCATGCAAAAAAATATTATTAACCCTAATATTAATACTAATAAAAATAAAGATGGCACATGCTATTGACCCATGGTATTGACGCAAGGTATTCGTGTGGAATGTAGCTTATTTAAAGGGGGAATTAAACCAACCTAGATCCATCTTTACACTGGATCTACTAAGCGTATAGAGCGAAAAAATACTTGTTGCCTCTCTGCGCTTTGTAGATCCAGAGTAAATATGGATCTGAAAAATTATTTGTTCCCTCTCTGAGCTTCGTAGATCCAGAGTAAAGATGGATCTATGCTCGTTTACTTATTACTATTTATTTTTAATTATTTTCTATCTTTAAATTTTAAAACATGTGGTATAAATTATATACTTTTTATTTTTTGTTTTAAAATTTTAAAATATGTGAGTATAAATTACATACTTCACCTTGATTAGATCTTCAAATATTCATGCGTGCTTCATAAATTGTATCTTTCAATTAGATTATTGTTGTCATTTAAAGCCATAATATACATGCCCTCATTTGAGGCTAATGATAGACGATTGTAATGACAACTTTGAAGGTTATGATTTTAATTTTAAATTGGGTCATTATATAAAGAGAATTATTTTTGTGATGAAATATGTGAGGCCAATAATATTCATTATTGTCCATGATATTAGGATCTTAAATTAGAAATTTACGGGGATATGATGAGCAATTCCTTAAAATTCATTATGCAAGATGGACCTTAATATTTGACTATAGGAGTTATGGTTAAATTTTGATCTCTATTTGACTTTATGACATCAAGTTGTCTATGATGATCAATGCAGGAAACATGTACAAAGAATGAGAATGAGAAATTCCAGTTACCAAGAACATTGTTCTTGGCAAACAATGTTAGCAAATAATGTGAAATCTTAATTTCATTGCCACATTCATTGGTTTGACCATTAATATCAAGTTGCATGCATGCTTGTAAAAGCTCTATTCTCAAGGTGCTTAAGCTCTGGGATCTAGGGTCGTGTCTAGTAAGAGGGCAGCAAATGTGCCGGATTTCATGGAATAAGGAAATGCATGTACCAATGAGGAGCATATGTTGATACATGACATCCTTTTAACCGTTGTGACGAGAGAAAAATCTATGGAAGGAAACAATGCTCCATTATTCTTTCTTATCATCTCCAGTTTCTGAGTTAACATGTTTCTATTGTACCATTTCATTATGCTTATGCCATGTAAAGATCAAGTTGAGTTAATTTTACATTTGATTTCCAATATATTCAACAACTAAATATATTTGTTTTCCTTGTGTAGTTTGGCTGCTTCTATTGTACCATTTCATTATGCCTATGCCATGTAAAGATCAAGTTGAGTTAATTTTACATTTGATTTCCAATATATCCAACAACTAAATATATTTGTTTTCCCTATGTAGTTTGGATGATGGGACCACGCACTCAAAAATAGGGGCAATGTAAAAGAAACGCTCCCAAGAGAAAGAGGTTGAAAATAACATTTGCTTATTTTAATTCAATGGTTAGAACTACAGGTTAATTTGGTACCAGATCTTTCGAATGCATGCTGAAAGGGTCTGTGAGAAGGAAGTATGGAAATCTTCAAAAGGCTCTTAAATCATGCTTGGGTTGGTATTTGGTCCTGCTTTAAGTTATTAAAAACAATCTTCTTATTGGTAACATATTGTTTGTTCAATGGTATTAGTTTCCATATGCATTTCACTCTTAATTTCTCAGACTATTTAGTGAAACTATATTTTATTTTTCATTTAAAGAGTGTAATATGTTTTTGAAATTTACTAAAGAGAAGTGGCATTTTGCAAATAGTCCTAAAAGGAGTATGAAAAAAATTCTAAGCTCTGATACAAATACTAGGAGAGTTTGTGCCACTAAGGATTTTTTTTACAACTTGTTTGAGATCAGTGCTATATCTTGTTTCAAATATTTTTTAAGTGACAAATTAAAAATGGCTTGAGCATAGGTTGTCCATCAATGTTTTTAATGTCGCGATTCTTTCACCTCATGGTTATTTTGGGCAAACAAATGTTTTAGGAATGCCTCACAATACATCGATTGATAGGTAAACAATTTTTCTTATAATTTCAATGTCCATTCCATGATATCCTCTCTTTGTTGTTTGATTATATTTTAAGCGTCACTTTTGATTTTTCTTTGTATTTTAACTATGAAATTGAAAATACTTGGTATCATGTCCATTTAAGCAACAACCAAAGCTTAAAGATGAAACTAGTATTACATGATATTAATTGAAATTTTGTTAATTGTTTTGTGTTGAAATATTTTCATGACTATTAGAAAAGTTTACTTTCATGTTGTTATTTGATCACATGTTTATATACTTGACCAATTTCATGCGTTAGAGAATGAGATGTTGTTGCAAATAAAACAACAAGGATTGGACATCACACCTCAGATTATTTGTTTTCAAAAGTTATTTATAGCTTGATATTTTTAGAATGTAACTTAGTTAGCATGATTGTGCCTAAGCTTTCCTTGAAGGTTGAATAGTAAGTTACTAAGGTGCTATTTTCTATGGTGACATTTTATTTTCTTTGTTTATACAGGTCATCTAACCACATAGTGGCCACTATCGCTCAATGAAAGAAATCTTGTTCGAGCTTCTTGCTTTTATGGGGGAAAATGACTTTAACATTGTTGATGTTGAGGTATATGTTATATAAATCCTTTATACTATACTTTAGTTTATATTCTAGTGTTCATCATATTTCATGTATTACACTCTGTACTGTATTTTCTTTTGTTTTCAGAAAAAGAACTCAATATTGATGGTTAGCGGTAGGATTTGAAGAAAGAGGAAAACAATAACACTCAAGCGAAAAATGAAAAAAGAGAGAGAAGAGAACCAGTCTAGTGATACCCTTAAAGCCAATATCCCGCATAAGACACACACATAGAGATTGATGGTAAAGTCTTCAGAGTTGGTGAATTCACTTGCAATTTTTTGGCAACATAATGAATTTTTTTTTATAGTGATGAAACAACATTTCATGTGGAATTGTAGTTTAGCCAATATTAAGTTGTAAACTCATTTTGTAATACTTGCCATTTCTTAAAATATAATTTATGCGGTTGAAATTATTTATAGTTGCACTTGATATTGTTTAGTATTGTAATTAACATATGTAACTTTGCATTTTCATATTAGATGAACCAGTGCACATTGTATAACATTATTTTAATTTAGTCGCAAAATCATACTACGTAATTTGTGTTGATTAATAATGAGCACATAAAATCAATTGAAAACTACTAAATTAGTAGTTTATATTGATTAATTATGAACACAAACAAAATGAATATACAACTAAATTAGTCGTTTACAATAATTATTAATGAAAATAAATGAAATGAATATAAAATACTAAATTAGTCATTTATATAATTAATATGAAGTTACTAAAAAAAGATAAATGACAACTCAATTTTGCATATATACGACTATTAGTAGCTAATTTACAGTATCTTATAACACGATCAAAATTTAGTCATATTTCTTTGGTCATTAATTGGTTTCAAACAATGACTAAAATTTTCATACATATGACTATTAGTAGCTAATTTACAATATCTTATAACACGACCAACATTTTGGTCATATTTCTTTGGTCATTAATTGGTTTTTTCGGGTGACCATATAGTAATATTTTTTTGTTGTATATTTGATCATTAATTATGGCAATTAATGACTAAATCAGTGACTAAATTAATGACCAAATTTCAGACTAAATATATTACTAAACAATGAAATTGAGACAACCAATTAATGACTAAGCTAAAAATGATTAAAAGTTGGTCGCGTTATAAGATACTGTAAATTAGCTACTATTGGTCACCGACTGAAAAAATGGTTGTTTATATGAATTTTTTTTTCATTTATTTAGTAACTAATTAGCCATTTTGTACTAGTGTCTTATTCCTTATACAATCTACAATTGAAACTCATGGCATGCTTGCAAAAACATGCATATTGTTAAAGTTTATTTATTTCAGTGGAATTCGTTTCAGTAATAGAAACTCGGTCTTATTTCAATAAGAAATTTAAATATGAAAAGGGTAATTGTTGGGTCCCTATAATACTAGTGATTACCCCATTACTATTGTAGTTATACCCCTTATTACTATTGTTGTGCCCCTATTGCCCCCATATTGTTATTACTGTGCCCCATAGAATCCCTCTATTGTTATTTTTGTGGCTTTATATTATTATTGTTAGGTCGGCTGGATTATGTTGTGACTCCTTAGACTCCTATATATAGAAAGGAGGTTTTTTCATTTGAATAATCGAAGAGTTTTTCATTTATGTAATGTAAAGGAGGTTTCCCCCTCGAAGAGGCTAAATTCTAAGGCGTTGATCTATATTTTCTATCTTTTCTTGAGCTGGTTTCATAACATTTGGTATCAGAGCTTTGGATTTTAGGGTTTCGCTGCTCCAAATAGGTCATCGTGGAATTTTTGCTATAACTTTTTTTCTGCGATGTTTCATAAGTTGCAAAAAAAAACATTTGAGAAGAAATCACACTAAACCTTGGGTCCGAATTTCAGAGCGTTTCGCGATATATTTGCGGAGATATGATCTGAGGAAGTTGGTCTTTTTGCAGACTCCTAAATTACATTCCAAACAGGTGACCTGGGGAATCGTCATAACTTTCTCTCTGGGGATCGGATTGAAATTTCATAAGAAGTTACAGAAAGAGAACGGACTCTAGTTTCTTTTATGCATTTTTTTAGATCCAAAGGTTGAAACAATGACTTATTCCACGTCATACAAGTTCGCTCTACTGAATTAGTATATGATCAAGTCACTGTGGGAGATTTCGCATAACTCTTCCGTGGAGAATCCAATTTGGGTCAGACTTGTGGCATTGGAAAGAGGACACAGAAGGCTACTGCAGGTCACAAATCTAGAACTAGATGATCGAAAAGTACAAAGATACATCAGAGGCAATATTGATCTCCTACAAAGTGAAAAGAGGTGTGTAGATTTTCTTAAATTTTTGCTTAAGACCGGTTTGAAAATTATTTTGAAGGAATTATTATCGGTAACTGATGCCCCGAGGAAAGAAAATGCAAACACCTAGTAAGGAACCTGAAAGCTCTAGCATGACTCATAAATAAGCGGAATAAATGCTACATGATATATCAAAATTACAAGAACAAGTGCAACAAATGTCACACTCACAAAAGCTAACAGAAGCTAAGATAAATGGCATGGAATCTAAGATAAAGGGCGTGGAAGCTAAGATGGATGATTGGAAGATAGATTTGAAGACAGACATGGAAGAATTGAAGATAGATTTGACAAATTTTCTACAATAAATACTTACTAATGGTGAAAAGGTAGTAAAGGAAACTCATGATGCGAACAAAAGAAATGTTAATCATGATATCATAGACTCTAATGTTGGATCGAAGACTCACCATATTCCAAAAATCGATATGAGGAAGTTTGATGGCAAGGATCCCGCCACATGGATATTACAGATGGAGCAGTTCTTTGATCTCAATAATGTGCAATACACACAAAAGTTACATATGGAAACTTTATATTTGGAACCAAATCAGTTTGTATGGTATCAATGGCTTTTCTCTCGTAAACAATTTATCACTTGGGCAATTTTTACGGAAGAATTGATAGAACATTATGAGGATACAAAAAGCAACACTTTTTTTAGCCAATTGATAAGTCTCAAACAAAAGGGTTCAATAATGGAGCACATTGAGGAGTTCCAAAAATTGAACATAAGGGTAAAAGATATTCCAAAGGAGCATAGGATTGATGTGTTCATAAGGTCTTTAAAGGATAATATCCAACATGATGTTCTCCTTTGGGAACCTGATTCATTAGAGAAGGCATTCAGGTTAGCAAGAAAAATGGAAAGAAAAATTATGGCAACCAGGAAGCATACCACTCACAACTATAAAGACGGAAGCATTATTGCCCCTAGTCTTCCACAACCTATAAGGTTGACACCACAAAAATTGGAAGAAAAAAGAGCAAAAGGGATTTGTTACAGTTGTGATAGAAAATACACTGAAGGTCATAAGTGTGCTGAGAAGAAATTATTCTACATAGATTGTGAAGAGGAAGAATAAAAGGAGCAAGAAAGGTCAAAAGAAGAGGATATAATCCAGGAACAAAGCCTAGATGAAGAACAAATAAATCCGACCATATCTTGTAATGCATTGACACTCCTCAAACCATCAAGATAGAAGGACAAATCAAGAAGAAAAAGGTAATAGTGTTGATTGATTCAGGAAGCACCCACAATTTTATTCATTGTAGGGTAGCAAAAGAATTGAATTGCTTCCTATATCCAACACCAGAGTGTCAAGTGATGATTGCAAATGGAGGAACAATAAATTTCTCTGGAAAGTGCCATAATATCAAGCTATCCATGGGAGAATATGTATTGACTAGCCCAATGCTTTCCATTCCAATGGGAGGTGCTGATGTTGTACTAGGAGTCCAATGGCTACAATCCTTGGGTACAATAGCTTTTAATTTTCAAGAACTTTTCATCAAATTTTCTACGGAAGGAAAGGAAGTTGAATTAAGGGGTATTGCAGGGAAAAAAGGAAAGATAATCAGCTCTAATGGTATGAAAAAGCTTCTAAAAAAGGAGCAAAGAGGTGTAATTGCACAATTATGTTCGCTAGATGTTTCCACATCGGAATCATCTATTTCTCCAGATCTCCAAAAAGTCCTGGACAATCATTCCAAGGTATTTGAGACTCCCAAAGGTCTCCCACCTATGCGTGATCATGATCATGCTATTCATCTGATTCCAGGAAGTGTTCCTCCAAACATCAGGCCGTACAGATATCCCTATGTCCAAAAGAGTGAAATTGAACGTATGGTTGCAGAAATGCTAGAGGCTGGTATAATTCAACCGAGTCAAAGTTCTTTCTCTGCTCCAGTAGTATTGGTGCACAAGAAGGATGGATCATGGCGCATGTGTCCAGATTATAGGGAGCTCAACAAGCTCACTATTAAAGATAAGTTCCCCATTCCTGTCATTGATGAATTACTGGATGAATTGCATGGATCAATTTACTTCACCAAGTTGGATCTTCGTTCAGGATATCATCAAATCAGAATGAAGATTGAAGACATTCCGAAAATATCATTTAGAACTCATGAGGGTCATTATGAATTTTTGGTCATGCCTTTTGGCCTTACCAATGCACCTTCAACATTTCAAGGTTTGATGAATTCAATTTTCAAACCATTCCTTAGAAAATTTGTGTTAGTATTTTTTGATGATATACTAATCTACAACAAGTCTTGGAAGGATCATGTTGAACATGTTGACAGGGTGCTACAACTATTGGAGGAGAAACAATTATATGCAAAAAGATCCAAATGTTTCTTTGGAGTCCAGGAGGTGGAATATTTGGGTCATATTGTATCTCATGAAGGAGTTAAGGTAGACCCTAGCAAAATTAAAGCCATTAAGGAATGGAAAATCCCCACATCCATAAAGCATCTGCGAGGATTTCTTGGGTTGACAGGGTATTATCGCAAGTTTGTTAAGAATTATGGGAGAATAGCAGCACCTCTAACAACATTATTGAAGAAAGATGCATTTTCATGGACTCCGGAAGCAACAAAGGCCTTTGAACATCTTAAAGAGGCAATGTGCCAAGCACCGGTCTTAGCTACACCAGACTTCACAAAAACCTTTATTGTGGAATGTGATGCTTCAGGAAATGGAATTGGTGTTGTTCTAATGCAAGATGAAAGACCCATTGCTTTTGAAAGTCGTCCAATCAAGGGAAAGTTTTTAAGCAAAGCTATTTATGAGAAGGAAATGTTGGCAATACTCCATGCACTTAAGAAATGGCGACCCTACCTAATGGGAAGACACTTCAAGGTAAAAACAGATCATGATAGCCTTAAATACTTTTTAGAACAAAGATTATCCTCTGAAGAGCAACAAAAGTGGGTCACAAAGATGTTGGGTTATGACTTTGAAATCATCTACAAAAAAGGGAAGCAAAATGTGGTGGCAGATGCACTCTCAAGAAAGGATGAGGATGTGGAAGCATTGTTGTGTGCCATTTCTATTATCCAACCAGATTGGATAAACGAAGCAAGGGAGGAATGGAAGAATGACGAAGAAGTGTGGGCACTTATTCGAAAGCTACAACAAGATTCCAGTACGTCTGATACATTTAGCTGACAAAATGATTCGTTATGGTACAAAGATCGCTTATACCTCTGTAAGAATTCCCAGCTAAAACAAAAGATTCTTATGGAATTGCACACTTCTCCCTTAGGAGGGCACTCAGGATTTTTAAAAACTTACCACAGGGTTAAGAAGGAATTTTTTTGGGATGGCCTTAAATCAGATATTCAAAAGTTTGTGGCGGAATGTTTGGTTTGCCAACAAAATAAAGTTGAAACAATTAAGACACCGGGTCTATTACAACCTTTATCCATTCCAAGCCAACGTTGGGAGGAGGTTTCAATGGATTTTATCACAGGTTTACCCAAGTCTGAGGGAAAGAGTGTCATCATGGTGGTAGTTGACAGACTTACCAAGTATGCACACTTTTGTGCATTATCACATCCATTTAAAGCCAGTACAGTTTCTACTGCATTTATGGAAACAATTCAAAAGCTACATGGAAACCCAAAGATTATTGTAAGTGACAGAGATCCCATTTTCACTGGAAATTTTTGGACAGAATTATTTTCTTGTCTTGGTACTCAGTTAGCTCATAGCTCATCTTATCATCCTCAATCTGATGGGCAAACTGAGATAGTAAACAAATGTTTGGAAGGATATCTTCGTTGCTTTGTATCTGATAAACAAACACAATGGGTCAAATGGTTGCCTCTGGCTGAATGGTGGTATAACACTTCCTTCCATACAACAACAAAAATGACCCCATTTATGGCACTTTATGGGTATCAACCACCATCCATCACATCATATTTAAGAGAAAATTCTAAGGTTCAGGCAGTGGAACATCACATCGAACATCAACAACAAGTCCTCCAACTCTTAAAGGATAACCTCGTGTTGGCACAGAATAGAATGAAACAACAGGCAGATCAACATCGCAGTGAAAGAAGTTTTGATGTAGGTGATTGGGTATTCCTACGGCTACAACCATATAAGCAAATGTCCCTCAAGCAAGCTAAGAAGGATAATAAATTATCACCAAAGTATTATGGTCCGTACAAGGTGTTGCAAAAGATTGGTACTATGGCATACAAATTGGAGCTTCCTGCAGCTTCTCGATTGCACCCAGTTTTCCATGTTTCATGTTTAAAGAAGGTTATAGGCGACAAGCTCCCAGTTCAAACAATATTTCCAGAACTTGACGAGGAAGGAAAAATTATATTGGAACCGGAAGCAGTCATAGAAACAAGAATTCGACAGCTACGAAATCGATCAATTTCAGAGTATCTTATCAAGTGGAAGAACTTATCCGCTGAAGATTCCACATGGGAGGATGAGAATTTTATGCAGAAGTATCCAGAACTACTCAAGCATTGAGGACAACACTTTTTTGAAGGCGAGGGGCATGTTGGGTCCCTATAATACTAGTGATTACCCCATTACTATTGTAGTTATACCCCTTATTAATATTTTTGTGCCCCTATTTCCCCCATATTGTTATTACTGTGCCCCATAGAATCCCTCTATTGTTATTTTTGTGGCTTTATATTATTATTGTTAGGTCGGCTGGATTATATTGTGACTCCTTAGACTCCTATATATAGAAAGGAGGTTTTGTCATTTGAATCATCGAAGAATTGTTCATTTATGTAATGTAAAGGAGGTTGCCCCCTCGAAGAGGCTGAATTCTAAGGCATTGATCTATCTTTTCTATGTTTTCTTGAGCTGGTTTCATAACAATAATCAATAATTGCAACTGGCATAATATAAACTCAGTATAATTTATTTCCTAAAATTTAAATATGAATATGTTAATAAATACTTGAAACCTACATATATTTGAATAAGAAATTTATGTGTTTGCATCAAATTGTATCTCCATCCACAGATGTCAAGACTTAATTTGATAGAAATATTAGCCTATGTGTTTGATAGAAATATCAGGCCTAAATTAAGCTTGAACATAATGATGTATCCTAATAAGGGAATCAAATCCATAATATCTTGATCAACCTTAGAAAAGAAGGGAATGGTATTGAAAAATATCTCCTTAGAAATGTTAGGAATAGGTGTTGGTTTATTCAAATAACATTTAAATTCACTTGTTGTTAAGGTCATTGAGTGACTATAAATGGTCAGTAAAAAAGGTGACTAAAAGTTACAGTGTTTGACTGTATCTTAAAACACTCTAGTAATCTACATTGTCAACTACAACTACTTCCAATTCTGTAATTGTCCCACGAGTTTAGCTGCTAACATGCTGAATCTCTCTTTGGACGGATTGTAATGGAAATATCCCTTGATTTTATCCAGAATGATTAATCTTCTGATAGATTGTAATGGAAATCTCCTTTGATGTGATTCAAAATGATTAGTCTTTTGATAGATTGTAACGAAAATCTCCTTTGATTTGATTCAGAATGAGTAGTCTTCTGAGATGTAGAAATTTTAGAGGGGATTACCCATAACAATTCAACCATGTCTCCTTTAAAATGATAACGAAAGCCTTGAAATCTTGAAATGTAAGAGCTGTTTGTTGCTCATACAGAACGAAATTCCTTAGTAGTTGTGAAGATGTCTCCTCCATTGTCACTACCTTATGTTCATACTACAGTTTCCTTTCAAAATAAACCAGAAACTTCCAAGCGATTTTGAAACAAATTTATTCATTTTTTCTTAGAGGCATGACATGACCAAACATCCACGTTATTACTTAGTAGTTTCTAAATTGCCGTGATTAAGGAATGTTCAAGCCTATGTGTTTTGACTCAGATGTTATGGTATTTTTGTCTTGTCTTTGTTGGGCATGATTAATTTTTTGTCTCCATTGACTTAGATGATATGGTTTTTTGTCTACAATTTCACACATCAAAGCCGAATTTTGTTTGCAAATTCTAATTTATGGTATTCTCTAGTTTATGGTTGTTATGATGGAGCCTTTAGATTTCTAAAAAAACATGAGAAAAAAACAACTCTACACGTAGTTTAAAAAAAAAACCTAAATAGAGTGAAACAAGCCAAAAAACAGTACCTATAAACCCTAAAACCCTAACAGGAGAAAAAATAAGAACATGAGAATGTAGAGGTGCTTCTTGGGCTAGAGAATATGTGTAACAATCACTTATATGAAACCATAGTTTCTTGTTGCAATGCGAAACAATAAACCTTGGAAATATGTCAATGTTATGATGCCATAGATATACTTATCTCATATTGTGGCTTGTAGTCATCGTGGGAGAGAAAAATGCATGGAGTGGAGAGAATGAGTGAATTTGGCACCTTTGGTTGGTCGCAGAGACAAACTTGCGAGTGTGTCTCTGTTGATGAAAAACACCTTTCAAAGATTATATAATCCACACTCACAATTCAGCAAGTATGGAACACAAAACTTGTTTCACTGCCTTATACATTAGACTATCGCATTATGGCAAGACTGGCTTATACATTATACTTTTGCATTATGGAAGGACTGGACTTCAACATTATTTTGACAAAAATATCACACCTATGTCTTTGATAGAAATATCAGGCCTATGTTTAATGACTCAAAGTATTTTTGTCTTTGTTGTCATTGTTGGGCATGATTAACTTTTTTTTCTCTATTGACTTAGATGTTATGGTTTTTTGTCTTCAATTTGCACACACATAAGCTGAATTTCACACACATGATCTAAATTGCATGTTGGGGATGATTAATTGGCTCTTTGTTGACTCAGATGCTATGCTTTTTTGTCTGCAATTTCACACACAGAAGCTAAATTATGCATGTACTTTTTTCATATGGTAAATTAATGAAAGATTTGGAAGATTAAAAATGACATAAAGAAGTAAAGGAGAAAATTTGAAGTTTATACTGTAAATTAATGGAAAATTAAAAAAAAAAAAAAAACCAGAAATAAAATACTTGAATTATTCAAACCTGATTAGAATCTGCACAATATCTGATAGAGTGAATCCAGCTACGGATGAGTAGAATGAAAGTTTATGAAGCAATTGTGAGTTAGTTTTATAAATTTTTGTTGTTGAATTTGATTGGAAGGGAGGATTGACATGGATTTCTTTTTTCCAAATTCAAATGTGTGTTGTGGATTGATTTGGATTTCATCCAATGGCTGATAAACTCTTATGGTTGATCCTTGTGCTTTCTTGTGTTTAATTCCTGAGTCCTCTGTTTAGTTCATGAATCTTGTGTGTTGGTGTCATTTATTGCTTTGAGCAGGTTGTTGATGAACATATATGAAGTTATGGCTGACACATACACTCTATTCTTGTGCAGGTAGCAATGAAATTTGGTCATAGCTTCTCTAGTTTATCTGTATTAGGGTTGGTTTGATGTGATATGTGTCCTGTTGGATAGTATGGGATGAAAGTTTTGCTTGTTAATTTTGTCTTGTTTCCTAAATCAGATCTGGAGGTAGTTCAAACAAGATGTATTGTAAAATTGTGATACTAAAGGCTAGTTTTGTATAGTTGTTGTTATGCAACCAAATCACAAAATAGAAGAAAAGATAGAGAAATGACTATACCCTTACATATCATTGTTACCTTGGGTACCTCCATATGTACCCCTTAATATCCCCCCCTAGGTATACTAAAACGACTTCAAAATCAACCTCTTCAAGGGGGCAACCTCCTTTACATTATACAAGTGAACAATTATTGGATGATAAAAATGACAAAACCTACTTTCTATATATAGGAGTCTAAGGGTTCACAATATAATCAAAGCCAACATAACAATAATAATAAAATGGAACAATGATAACAATAGTGGCCTTCTATGGGGCACAATAATAACAATATGGAGACAATAGGGGCACAACAATAACAATAAGGGCTACAATGACAATAGTAATGGGGGAATCGCTAGTATTATAGGGACCTAACATGTCCATCTACTTCAAAAAAGTGTTGTCCTTAACTCTTGAGTAGTTATGGATGCTTCTATATAAAATTCTCATCCTCCCATGTAGAATCTTCAGTGGGTAAGTTCTTCCAATTGATGAGACACTCCGAAATTGATCGATTTCATAGCTGTCGAGTTCTTGTTTCTGTGAATGCTTCAGGTTCCAATATGATTTTTCCTTCCTCATCAAGTTCTAGAAATATTGTTTGAACTGGGAGCTTGTCACCTATAATCTTCTTTAAGAATGAAACATGGAAAATTGGGTGCACTCGGGAAGTTGCAGGAAGCTCCAATTTGTATGCCATAGTACCAATATTTTGCAACACCTTGTACGGACCATCAAACTTTGGTGATAATTTATTATCCTTCTTAGCTTGCTTGAGGGACATTTTTTTATATGGTTGTAGTCATAGGAATACCTAGTCGCCTACATCAAAACTTTTTTCACTGCGATGTTGATCTTCCTATTGTTTCATTCTATTATGCGCTAAAGTGAGGTTATCCTTTAAGAGTTGGAGAACTTGTTGTTGATGCTAGATGTGATATTCCACTACTTGAACCTTAGAATTTTATCTTAAATATGATGTGATAGATGGTGGATGATATCCATAAAGTTCCATAAATGGGTTCATGTTTGTTGTAGTATGGAAGGAAGTTTTATACCAACATTCAGTGAGAGGCAACCATTTCACTCATTGTGTCTGTTTATCATATACAAAGAAATGAATATATACTTCCAAACATTTGTTTACTATCTCAATTTTCCCATTAGATTGAGGATGATAAGATGAGCTATGAGCTAACTGAGTACCAAGACAAAAAAATAATTATGTCCAAAAATTTCAAGTGAAAATGGGATCTCTATTGCTTACAATAATCTTTGGGTTTCCATGTAGCTTTTGAATTGTTTCCATAAATGCAATAGAAATAGTATTGGTTGTAAATGGATGAGATAATGCACAAAAGCGTGCATGCTTGGTAAGTCTGTCAACTACCACCATGATGACACTCTTTCCTTTAGACTTGGGTAAACCTGTGATAAAATCCATTGAAGCCTCCTCCCAACATTATCTTTGAATGGATAATGGTTGTAATAGACCTGGGGTCTTAATTCTTTTGACTTTATTTTGTTTGAAAACCAAACCCTCCACAAACGTTTGAATGTCTGATTTAAGGCCATCCCAAAAAATATCCTTCTTAACCCTATGGTAAGTTTTTTAAAATCCTGAGTGCCCTCCTAAGGGAGAGTTGTGCAATTCCAGATGAATATTTTCTTTGAGTTGGGAATTCTTACATAAGTATAAGTGATCTTTGTACCATAACGAATCATTTTTCCATCTAAATGTATCACATGTACTAGGATCTTGTTGTAACTTTTGAATGAGTGCCCACACTTCTTCATAATTTTTCCATTCATCACATTTGCTTATCCAATCTGGTTGGATAATATAAATGGCGTAAAACAATGCTTCTACATCCTCATTCTCATCCTTTCTTGAGAGTGCATCTGCCACAATATTTTGCTTCACTTTTTTGTAGATGATTTCAAAGTCATAACCCAAGATCTTTGTGACCCATTTTTACTGCTCTTCTAAATATGATCTTTGTTCTAAAACGTATCTAAGACTATCATGATCTATTTTTACCTTGAAGTGTCTTCCCGTTAGGTATGGTCACCATTTCTTAAGTACATGTACTATTTCCAACATTTCCTTCTCATAAATAGCTTTTTGTAAATACTTTCCTTTGATTGGACGACTTTCAAAAGACACGGGTCTTTCTTCTTGCATTAAAACAACACCAATTCCATTTCCTGAGGCATTGCATTCCACAATAAAGGTTTTTGTGAATTTTGGCGTAGCTAAAACCGGTGCTTGTCACATTTCCTCTTTAGGATGTTCAAAGGCCTTCGTTGCTTCTGGAGTCCATGAAAATACATCTTTCTTCAATAATGTTGTTAGAGGTGATTCTATTCTCCCATTATTCTTAACAAACTTGCGATAATACCCTGTCAACCCAACAAATCCTCGCAGATGCTTTATGGATGTGGGAATTTTCCATTCCTTAACGGATTTAATTTTGCTAGAGTCTACCTTAACACCTTCATGAGATACAATATGACCCAGATATTATACCTCTTGTACTCCAAAGAAACATTTGAAAATTTTTGCATATAATTGTTCTCCTCCAATAGTTTGAGCACCTTGTCAACATGTTGAATATGATCCTTCCAAAACTTGTTGTAGATTAGTATATCATCAAAAAATACTAACAAAAATTTTCTAAGGAAGGGTTTGAAAATGGAATTCATCAAAATGTGAAATGTAGAAGGTGCATTGATAAGGCCAAAAGGCATGACCAAAAATTCATAATGACCCTCATGAGTTCTGAAAGATGTTTTCGAAATGTCTTTAGTCTTCATTTTGATTTGATGATATCGTGAACGAAGATCCAACTTGGTGAAGTAAATTGATCCATTCAATTCATCCAATAATTCATCAATGACAGGAATGATAAATTTATCTTTAATAGTGAGCTAATTGAGCTCCTTATAATTCATACACATGCGCCATGATCCATGTTTCTTGTGAACCAACACTACTGGAGTAGAGAAAGAACTTTGACTAGGTTGAATTATATCAGCCTCTAGCATTTCTACAACCATAAATTCAATTTGACTCTTTTGGGCATAGGGATATCTGTCAGGCTTGATGTTTGAAGGAAAACTTCCTGGAATCAGATGAATAGCATGATCATGATCAAGAATAGTTGGGACGCTTTTTGGAGTCTCAAATACCTTAGAATGATTGTCTAAGACTTTTTGGATATCTGGAGAAATTGATGATTTCGATGTGGGAACCTCTAGAGAGCATAATTGTGCAATTACGCCTCATTGTTCTTTCTTTAGAAGCTTTGTCACTTCATTAGAGATGCTTATCTTTCCCAATTTCCCTATGATACCCCTTAATTCAACTTCCTTTCCTTCCGAAACAAATTTCATGAAAATTTCTTGAAAATTAAAAGCTATTGTATGAGAGAAAATCCATTGATACCATACAAACTAATTTGGTTCCAAATATAAAGTTGCAATGCGTACTTTTTGTGTGTTTTTCACATTATGGAGATCGAAATGTTGCTCCATCTGTAGTATCCATGTTATGGGATCCTTGCCATAAAACTTCCTCATATTGATATTTGGAACATGGTGGGTCTTCAATCCAATGTTAGAGTCTATGAAATCACGATTAACGTTTCTTTTGTTTTCATCACGAGTTTCATTTACTACCCTTTCACCATTAGTAATCATTTCTGGTAGAAACTTTGTCAAATCTATCTTCATATCTTCCATGTTTCCTTTAAGTTTTTCTTCTATACCATCCATCTTAACTTCCATGTCATTCTCTTAGCTACCATGCTTTCTTTGAACCATCCATCTTAGCTTACACATCATTCATCTTAGCTTCCATGCCTTTATTTAAACAATCCATCCTAGCTTCCACACCTTTCTTTAAACCATCCATCTTAGCTTCCACGCCATGCATCTTAGCTTCCAATCCTTTGTTTAAACCATCCATCTTAGCTTCTATTACTTTTTTTTAGAGTGAATTTTGTAGCACTTGGTCTCATAATTGTGATATATCATGTTGCATTTCTTCCTCTTCTTCATGAGTCATGTTAGAGGTTTCAAGTTGCTTACGAGGTGTTTCCATTTTATTTCTTCAGGTAATCAATTAATGATAATAATTATTCACCATGCCCTTTGAAGTCATTGAAACTATTTTTTCAACCAAACTTATGCAAAATTTTAAGAAAAACTACACATTTTTTTTTTCAATTTGTAGGAGCTTGATATTGAATCTGTTGTATCTTTGTAATTGTAGATCTCCAAGGTCTGAAATTGTGTCCTATGGTAGCCCTCTATGTTCTCTTTCCAACATCACAAGTCTGATCAATATTGGATTCTCCAAGGAAGAGTTATGCCAAATCTCCCACAATGAATTGATTATAGACTAGTTCAGTAGCGCGAACTTGTATGAAGTTCCACATGTCACTGTGTTGACCTTACGACTTGAAACCAATAAAAAAAACAACAGGCCGTCATATTTCTATAAATTTTTACGAAATTTCAATCTGATGCTCAAAGATAAAGTTATGACAATTTTCCCCAGGTCACCTATTTGAGATATAATTCAGGAGTCTGTAAAAACCATAACTTCCTTGGATCCTATCTCCGCAAATATAGTGAGAAAAGATTTAAAATTCAGACACGAGGTTCATTGTGATTTCTTCTCAAATGGGTTTTACATTCAACTTCTAAATTTTTTTAGAAAAAACATTATAGTGAAAATTCCACAATGACCTGTTTAGAGAAACAAAACTCTAGAATCCAAACCTCTGATACTAACTGTTATGCAACTAGCTCACAAAATAGAAGAAAAGATAGAGCAACGATTTCAAAATTAGCCTCTTCGAGGGGGAAACCTCCTTTACATTACACAAATAAAAAATTCTTAGATGATACAAATGAAAAAACCTCTTTTCTATATATAGGAGTCTAAGGGGTCACAATATAATCAAAGCCGACATAACAATAATAATATAATGGAACAACAATAACAATATTGGGTTTCTATGGGGCACAATAATAACAATATGGGGAAAATAGGGGCACAAAAATAACAATAAGGGCTAGAATGACAATAGTAATGGGGGGAATTACTAGTATTATAGGGACCTAACAGTGGTAAGCCCAATCAATATATGGGCCCATTTTGGACATATTTGAATAACTTATATAACTTAATATTATCTATTTATGTTTTAATTATGAATGTTTTTTTGTAATATTTTGATGCTTATGTGAGACCAATACTATAGCAATTACTGGTCCCTACACAACAATAGAAACATCTCCCCTATAAACGTATGAAACTAGGAAAAGAATTAGATATGGGTGTGTTCCACCTAATTAAATGAAAGGAATTGTTTATATCGGAATTGGGAATGACAATTAACATAGTAACTATAAACATATGAAATTAGGAAAATAAGTAGATAGGACCATAATCCACGTAATTAAGTGGAAGGTCTGGTTTATATTGGAATGGGGCTTGAGAAATTATGAATAGTCAAGATTTGATAATCTTAAAAATACATGATCCAAGTAATAGTATATAAGTATGTGAATAGTTTTTCAATTTTTTAAAGTTATTCCTATTTTTAATTTACTAAAAAATATATAATTTCAACTTCTTCTGCGGAGTCGATTTCAATTGGTTTTGAAGTGAAAATCTCTACATTTTGATTCCAACCATCGATGGTTGCGCAGAGAGCTAGAGGGTTTCAATTACATGTTATAGATTCATAGCGAGAAATAATATACCCATCTCGTATCAAAAAGAGAATAAAACGTAGAACTTATATACTATGAGGTTTCTCTTTGTTTTGGCTTGCAATGGCGAAGTGGGTGTTCTTATTATTATGTTGAATCAGCTACATGGAACCTCAAAACCTAAATAAAATCATGGGCTGATGGAATTCTTCTAGAAGTATCAAAATACATAAGTTTAACTACGAGAGTTGGGAGGGCACAGATCTACATGAAGAAATGAAGAGAAGTCTTAGATGGATTGGACTACAAAGAAGGAGAGTTAAGCAGATCCGGAATGCATAGAGAGTGAACAAACATATGAAGGTGTTCTAATTTTTGGCAAGATTGAAAACTCTCTCGAGTAATGGTAAAAATTTGAATTTGACATTAACCATAGATTATAATTTATAGGTACTCTAATTCTCAATCCTTCAAGGTTTTTCATATCCCCCAACTCCCTAAAAGAAAAGATAAATAAATCCATTTAGGTATGTGAATATATAGAAGGAATCTAAAGCATGTATACATTGGAATCAATGGGCATTGGAATGTTGCATAGAATTTGAGATAGAGTTGTTACAATGCAAATTGGAGCCTAAAGTGTAGGATATGTCATGGGAAACTTGAAGTTGTAGGTTGTTTAAAACTATGAAACTGCAAACAATTATCTAGAAACAAATGCAAAAACACTTGTTTGTAATAAAAGAACATAGTGACTACATTTACTTATCGTTATAGTTAAAGGATAATAATTTGGTGTGGATATGTCATTGTAAACTTGAAGCAACTTTTCGAAACTCAGAAGATTGGACTCATTTACAAATGATGATTGGCATACAAACCATGGAAAATGAAGCATTGGGCATCCATTAACCAAATTTACTAATGTGGTTGTCCTAGTACTATAAAAACACAATGAAGATTTCAAAATCATCTATCCAATAAAACTATTAACACCAAATCAATGGGATTGGGTGAACACTTGTAAATAATGTACATAGTAAATAATGGAAAATAAAGAGCCATCTGGAGGTGAAGTCCAAGATTCACTCCGCCATGTATATAACCATGAGCAGTCGTAATGAATAAACACAATTTATTTGAGGAGTTACCTCCTGGCCTGACATGGTATCAAAGCCAATTCTATTTTTAGCTTTTCTTCCCTTGTAATTCCCTTCTGCCATTTCTGTAGTCTACGATATTCTTCATTCCTATTCTGTTTTCCCTCTACACAAGTCCACCAGCTTGCTCTACAACTGTGTTCTCAACTCTTGGCCAGCCTATACCATTGCGCACTATTTTTCTTTCCCTATTCGCAGTTCCCGCCGCTTGTTGTGCCATACAGTGAACACGAATTCTAGCAATTTTCTTCTCCAATATCCTGAAATTCCATAGAATTTTTATAAAGAGATGTTTAAATTGCATAAATTAGGTTTTTCCTTGTTTTTATTCCCTGAAATTCCGAACGTTGTGGAAGCTTTGTTAAATTGTTTTCTTAAATTTATAGAATTATGGCCCTTTCCTTTTCTAATCCGCTTAAACTCCATCTTTTGGTGCATTATAATAATGCTTCCTATTCCAGAGTCGGTGGTTTCTTCCATACACATAAGTTGTCGACTCTGTACTTCTGTAAATGGTTTTTCACGTGATAGATTGTCAATCCCTCCACATTCATCATCTTTAAAAAAAACTTTTGGAGTTTCTCTCTCAACACCGCCAAGTTTATTAATTGCCTCTATGATTAAGTCTTTGTTGTCAACTCCTCGCATTGCTGTTAAGAAGGTAAAGAAGCCCAGACTTGTCTCATATGTTGGCAATTGTTCATTGTATTCTTTACGTTGTGTGTTCCTAATGGTGTTCATTGTAGGGATGGAAAAGTGTTAAATGAAGAGTGTCTCCTTCCTTTGCAAAGTGTCAGTTTCAATCAATGCACTAGTAATGGTGGAATTTTCTCACTCTAAATTCGACTCCCGACGCCCTCCCTTACACTGCTCCCTCCCATCCTCGACCCCTCCTCCATGCCACCTCCTCCATACATTGTCGACTACTAGTTAATACCTCCACCATTCAACCCTTACCCATATAATACCCTCCCCTCATACCACCTCCCCAAGTAATAACTCCCTAAAATATTACCTTTGTCCTACATATCAGAGTGATTTTTTTTTTACAATTTTACGCTAGAATTTCCTTTTTACCACTAGGAGTCCAAATTTTATACATTGGAAGTAGAAGTATTTTTTCTTACAATACACAAATTTTAAAATGCATTCATTGATATCTATTGTGGGAGTGGTTCTAACCAGGAAGGAGAACTATCCTAGGTGGTCTCGGAAGATCAAACACACTCTCATCTTCAATGAGCTATGGAAAGGAGTTTATGTAGGAAAATGAGATAATGAACTGGCAAAGCCTACCTCAGACAATAAATTCATTATTTGGGAAAACAAGAACAACAAGGCTTATGCCTTGATTGCAGCATCTATAAATGAAGAGGTGAGTCACCATATTTTAGCATTTTTGAATTCTTTTGAATCCTTATAAAAATTGAGGGAACTCTATGACACACTTTGCACTTGAAGTTGTCCAATTGATGATTAGTTGTTTAGCCTTGAATTACAAAATGATGAACCTTTTGCTCTTGCATCAGAAGTAAAATCTATTATGCATGATATCAAAGTCACTAATGTTTAACTAAACATTCCTATGATAGATTTTTTCATGGCACTTTATCCCACTTATTCAAATTATCTTGAGTCATTGCAAGAAAATGGAAACGTCAAAGAAATTATCTTTGACTCCCTTGTAAATAAATTTGTTGAGAGAGAGAAAGCTTTTGGGAAGAAGATAGCTCCTCAGTATTCAGAAGAAGCTGTGTAGGTGGTCGAAGAGGAAGAGGAAGAAGAAATTTCATAGGCATGGGGGGCAGGCACTCTCAAGGAGAAAAGTCTGATCTTTATTGCATACATTGCAATAGAGATGGATCACATGATAAATCCACACGCAAGTTTCCTTGGGACAAAATTTACCAAGAAAGAAATCAATGCAAAGGTAAAACCAATGACAAAGAGAAAGGTAAAGCACCTGCATCTGCTCACTATGTTGTGGCACATTGTAATATTGAAGTAAACGAAGACTTGTTTAATGCTTCACTTGCTTCTTGGAAAAATGATTGGTTGCTTGATTCATGAGAATCTTGCCACATGACTTTTAGAAGAGATTTTTTTGAAGAATTTACTGACAATGTTGATGGGGTAGTATACTTTGTAGACAAGTCAAAACTCAAGCCATCAGGGCTTGGCACAGTCAGGCTCAAATTGCTTGGTATTCCAGAATTTCTTTTGCATAATGTTTTATATCTCCCACAAATGAGGAGAAACTTGCTATCCTTGGTCCATAGCTACCAACAAGGACACTCCATTTATATGTTTAATGGAAATGTTGAGGTGATAAAATCATAAGATCACTCACTTGTCATGATGGGGATAGAAGAAGAAAGGCTTCTCAAGCTGCAAGGTACCATTGCTCGTGCAAAAAATTTCTCATACAGTTCTCATTATGATGAAGGTACATTTCCATCAAGTATTTTATGGCATGCTAGATTTGGACACTTGAACTATGATAGCCTTCATTTTTTGAAGAAAAATGTTGTTACTGGTTTTCCTAGCATTCCTAAGAAACTTAAGCAATGTGATGCTTGTATTCTAGGAAAGCATAACAAACAATATTTTCATGATTCACATTCGAGAGCACATAGAAAACTTGAACTCATTAATTCAAATTTATGCAGTCCAATGGATGTTCCTTCTGCAAATGGAAATAAATATATGATGACATTTATTGATCCCTACACCAGAATGTGTTCAATTTATTTATTGAATAACAAATATGATTATTTTCAAACAATGAATAACTTTCATACATGGATTGAAAATGATGCACAATCTCATATTGGCTTTATACACACTGATAATGGAAAATAATACACTTAAAATGAATTTTAAAACTACCTTCGCCTACATGGGATGAAACATCAAACAACCATGCCTTATAATCCCCAATAGAATGGACTAGCTAAAAGAATGAATAGGACAATCTTAAATATGGTACGTTCCATGTTGTTTTTCAATAATGTAAAATTGATGTTTTGGGCCGATGCAGTTCTATGTGTTGTCTATGTAAAGAATAGATGTCCATCTAATGCTATTAGAAACAAGACTCCTTATGAAATGTGGTATGGCCACATTCCTTCGGTAAAGCATCTCAGGGTCTTAAGTTCCACCTGTTGTGCCTTGATACTAAAGGTACATAGAAACAAACTTGGTGTAAGGAGTCGTAAGTGTATATTCTTGAGGTATTCAAATACCTCCAAAGCATACTGTCTCTATGATGAAGTTAATACAAAGTTTGTTGTATCTAGAGATGTATCTTTCTTTAATATTCCAAAGATGACAATATTGTTGAGTGACAACTTGATTGCTTAGATAGATTCAAACATGCAAAATCATTTCAAGAATTCGATAATCAGATTCCACATCCTAAAGGGGGGATTCCTATACTAGATCAATCTATGGAATCTTCTTTTGAAGCACTCTCTCCCCAACATGAAACTCCAACCACTGATGATACTTTGAGTAATGTGATTAACATAATTGAGAGACTCAATCTTTATTCAATCCCAACTCAATCAACTGAGCAGCCTGGACCATCTCAAAAAGGTCCCACAAAGTGGCTAACAAAGACACTTGAAAGTGTTCATCCTAAGTAAGTTAGAAACACAAGAACAAGATTCAACGAGGAAAAATGAAGGTGATGTAGATGATTCTGATTCACTTGTTGATATGGATGTTTCTTATGATTGTGAACAGAAACTGTCTACAGATTTTGAACCAACTTCCTTCAAAAATGTTGCTTCTCATGATGAATGGAAAGAGGTGATGCAAAAGGAGTATGATGCCTTGATAAAGAATGGCACTTGGAAGCTAGTTGATCCTCCATTGGGAACCAAACCAATTGGCTGCAAGTGGGTCTACAAGAATAAGTATAAATTTGATGGTTCACTTGACAAGCACAAAGCCAAACTTGTGGCCAAAGGTTTTGCACAAAATGAAAGGGTCTATTATGAGGAGAATTTCCGCCGCACAACAAAATGGGCTACCATCTAGACACTCTTTTCCCTAGCAGCTCAGAATGGTAGGAAAGTCCGCTTTCTTGAATTGAGATCTGAAAGAGAATGTTTTTATGTCCCAACCTGAACGATTTGTTGTGAAGGGACATGAACATAAAGTAAGCAAGCTTGTGAAATCCTTGTATGGCCTCAAGCAAGCACCGTGAGCTTGGTATGAAAAGTTAACTGAGAATCTTCTGAAACTCAACTTATACCAATGCTAAAAGAACCAAAGATAGCTTCATATTCCATGAAAATTCTCATCTTCATACTTAATGAAAGCACTCATCTTGACAGACATCTCTCTCCACTATTAGTTGATGGTAGAAAGCCAGTGACTTATTCCTTCACTTCATTAGGACAAAGTATCATATTTGTTATGAGCATAGGTAATCATATCTCTCTTGATATTAACTTTTACCATCTATCTCAAACAACCATATTTAGCTTAATTGGTCATGTAGTGCTAAATGCCTTCTCAGTGGTTCCCATCACTCAATTACCTAGAGTATAAATTTTTAATGAAGAATCAAAACCATCAATTGCTATGGAAAATAATGGAATATTATTATCCCATTTTTACATGGAGAGTGGCCTAAGTTTCCAATTTGATGCGCTAACGAGTACTTGTCTATTTGAAATGAAGCTAATGAATGAGATGAAAGAAAATTTGCAAACTCTGTGGCAATGGTGCCAAAATGTGATGGCCCTTAATATTCAAATAAATTGTTGTATTACTAAAGGTAAAAGTTAAGAGGTAATGCACTATATATGCAAGCCACATTCTCTCTTAATCTTTAATTCTTAGAAGCTGATGAAATAAATGTATTCTAGATGATGTTGAAGGGTGAATCATGCAATGAAGCAATCACTCAACTAAATTAATCTTATAGAAATAAAACTAATTACAAAAAATAAAGTTACAAAATGTAAATGCTATCCTACATTACAGGGAATAAATGTAATAACAATGAATATCCTATCTTACTCTTAGAAAAATGTATGTCTAGAAGTACACTACAAAATAGAAAGCAATACCAAAAGAAATCAATAGTGTTGTAAGAAAAGTTCAACAATTTCATTGTTCAAGCACCATTTGTTTCACCACAAAACCAGACACAATGACATTCATTATTCACAAGCTTGTTAACAATGATGGCATTTTCCTTTATGTGGTTTTGGAGATGAGCTATCAAACATCTCCACCAAATCATTGCGAGGTGTTGTTTTTGAGTTTCAAAGACTATACTGGTGTATTGTTAGGATTGAAGAAATGTGCCAATTAAACATGTGTTTAAGAATATCAAACCTGTGTTGTTATCTATTTAATAATGAGAAGAACAAAGCTAATCCCAACTTTCTTTTACGTCACTATCATTCCTATTTCTTATTTCCAAATTAAGAATATAATTAGTTTAATAACTTAAAACATAAAAATACAATAATATGATTAATCTTCTTTTATCTTTTATTTTATACAATTTACCAACTTTATCACAAAAATTGCTTATAGTTAAATATCATAGCACAGGGCATCATCTCTTAAAACTGGCCTTCATGTGAATAAAAAACAATAACCAAATAATTCTATCTCATGACACCAATGAATGTACATCAAATGTTTTGATACCAAAATTCCGGTTATAATTCTATCTCATGACACCAATGAATGTACATCAAATGTTTTGATACCAAAATTCCGGTTGAAGTTCTAATACCATAATAGAAAAAAGAAAACCAAGAACATAGCAAATTCAAAACTATTTTGTACATTGAGATTTACTAAATGTGATTTATATATCAAATATAAATATAAATATAAATATAAATATAAATATAAATATAAATGATTAAATTCATTTGTGAGAGTAGTCCAGGGGAGAGAAGGAGTGCAGAGGTGTTTTCTGATTCATTGATGATGGACCAGACCAAGTAATGGTCTACCAACCGGCACACTAGCACTCTGCAATAGTGGAAGGACCTGAGAGGGAATCCAATAATAGATAAGGCAGAACGAGGATACTTCCGGGAAGCTATTATGATTGACAACATGATGTGTCGATCATAGATATGGATGGCCAGAAGGGCACTGAATTAAGCTGGATGAGCCACCTGTTATTGAAATGAACATAGGGAATCATTTTCATGGTCGTCCAGTGAGGATGGACAACTGGGTTTGCCAACTCTTACAATAGGGGAATATTTGGAGTAATGATTATAATGGTATATAGGTAAGATTTTGTGGTTGGTTGTTAGAGTTTAGGTAAGATTTGGTTGTTAGAATTTCTTTGAAATATTTTTTAGTTTTGTTGAGACATTTTTTCAACAATATTTTTTGTTTAGAATTTATTAGATCTCATATAACACTATTTATGTGATAGTGTTATGCATATATGTGATATGCATATGAGATATATGATTGAATAGACAAATTGTTTTCAGTGAACCTCTTCACAATGTTTGCTCTTTGGTACGAGAGTCTATATAGACTTCACTCCCTTATTAGAGGCCAAGGGAGATAAAAAAGGCATGTGAAGTTTAATACTATGTACATAAATAAATATGATAGTGCGTGAATTTTATTTACAGTATGACTGCGTGTTGAGTTTGTTGCATGAGAATTTCCTTTTGCTATAGGCTGTCAAAGTTAACTGAGTGTCCTCTTTCATTCTGCGAAGCCTGCTGCACCCTTAATCAATCCACTATTCGGTTGTTAGAACATGTTGTAAACAATATAGAAGAGTTGCAACATCCGCCAGTTCAGTGTTGTGTATTCATTGCTCCATCTAAATTTTGAGCTGATAACTGAAGCCTTCGTCTCCACTGTTAAGTGGCTTAGATTGAATCTATCGAAGAGCAAAGCGGTATGTCGATAGTCGTGCTTGGTCTATGCAGCTATAATCCTTTGGAAAACAATAAGAAGGTTGTGGTTCCTGTAATTGATGTGGGTCCTTTCTTGGATCCCTGTGACCCTTCTGCGGCTCGAATGCCGAAAGCTGATGTGTTTATTTACTGATGGTCGGATCAGACAGAATTAGCAGACCAATGCGTCTTGAGCACGTACATTCGGCGTCTTCTCACCTCCTCCAATTTCCAAATTAAAGTTGGGGTGGAAAGAACACTATGTAAGTTTCGATCGGCTAACTATCTATAATGGATATGGCTGCTCCTCGGAATCACAGAATTGTAAGCGTTGTTGAAGCCGCCTTAAGTTGTTGCTGTTGTCAGGTGGACCTGACCCTACTATCAAAGGAGTCCGTCTTCACATGTCACGAATACTAACAAACATGGAATCCTGTCACGCAGATGACTCTATTCGATACCGTCCAGAGTCAACGCAGTCCCACAAAGGTGTACTTGTTTAGCATTCTGACAGCACTTACATCTGCAGAACAACAACATCCTATAATGCGAGATGTATGAGGAGTTCTACTAACTGTAGGAGGAGGAGAGAGCCTTTGACTGCAGAGATTCGACAAATTATAGTGAGAAACACTGACTGGAAGGAGGTATCTGTATGTGGTGGAGCCTACATTGAACTATGTGTATTTTCCTTCATGATTTATAATGCCTGTTCACCTAGCTTCTTGGTGGACCATGATAATTTCTTGAAAGACGCAGTCAGTGAAAACGAGGAAGATTTACACTTTCAAGTTTCACCGTGGATGTGGGGTTAGTGTAAGACGCAGAATCGACATGGACAAATGAGCAAGATTTGTGCAACGGATAGTTTGATATAATGACAACTGGTTTCATTGTGATATGGATATGTTGATTTCTGTCTTATCCAGTGTTTCATTATTATTTTGTTTTGTAAATTAAAAATGTAGAACCAATTAATGGGTGGAGTAATGAGCAAGATTTGTTCAACGGATAGTTTGATATAATGACAATTGGTTTTATTGTGATATGGATATGTTGATTTCTGTCCTATGTAGTATTGCATTATTATTTTGTTTGTAAATTAAAAATGTAGAACCAATTAATGAGTGGAGGAACATAATTAAATTAGTGGTTTTCTTACGATTTTTTTGGTGCCGAGAGCATGTAATATTAAATTAATTGTGTGAATTTGTTATATATCGATGGGTCTTGTTGTCCTTCCAGATTCAAGAGGGGCAGTTACACTATGTTATTAGAGCTTCAATTACACTATGTTATTAGATCCATGAGTGTAGAAAGGTGCGTCAGTTACACTATGTTATTAGATCCATGGGTGTAGAAAGGTTAGTTGCATAATTGATTGTGGGATACAACCTAGTATTGAGATTTTCCTTCATCGCGAACAGACATAAAAACAACATCTATAGGAAAAATTCCGTCCTGATAATTATTTGGACTATGTATAATATATCCCCCATTTTTTTCAATTTGTAATATGATATCAGAAGTAATTGATTTAGTAAGTCTAGCTATATGTTGTGTAGTATCAATTATTTTCACAGAAGGTGTTAATATGATATCTTGAGCAGGTGGTAATATGATATCTTGAGCAGTTACATTTTTGGGTCCAACAATATAAATAGAAGCTTCTCGGATTCCGTACGAGTCACTTCTAAATACAATTTCTTTTAGATTCATCAAAATGTCATGTACTGATTCTTCAATACCTATTATCGCAGAACGAGATCAAGAAACCTCAATTATAAAAAGTTCATCAAAGATGATTAGAGACTATTATGTCTTAAATGAGTTGAATGGGAAGTTCGAAGATAGTGGTGGTGAAAAGAGTGGTTCTGGGAGACATCAGAGTCAGGATAAGTGTCCATGAGTTGAATGGGAAGTTCGAAGATTGTGGTGGTGAAAAAAGTGTTTTCCGAAAGACTTCGAGTGAGGATAAGTGAGTGAGACAAATGTGACATGTGAATTGTCATTTGTCATTGATGTAATCTAAGCATTAAAGGGGGACTTGAAATATTGTTTACAATAGTATGTGGCATGTGTCTGGGGTTTGTAATTGAATAAACAAATTGTTTTGGGTGAATCTGTCCACAATATTTGCTCTTCCAATTTTATTATATATCCCACAATATAATAAATATGTTAGATTTCTAAATTATATAAAAAATAAATTAATTTAAAAAAAATTATAGATGAAATTAAAATAACAATGAAAAAACTTATAACTTAATTTCATTTTCATTTTCATTTTCAAAATCTTTAAATTCAACCAAGTTTACCACCAAATCCTTTGATTGTACACCAAATATACCACATAAAATAACCATTTAAATGTTGCACTTCTCCTTTAATTGATGAAGAAACTACTTTCCACTCTAAACGAAAGAGTATTAAGAAGAGTGATGATGGTGTGGAATGTACTACTAAAGTAGTAGAGCCTGCGTAGGTAAGGACTCATAGAATAATTCTATAAATGTATAGAAAATAATAAGAATTTTGTATATTTGCTAATAATAAAAAAAATCAATAAATAATTAGCTAAACTAAACTTAATTGCATATAAGCAGGAGCATTAACTGCATATAAACAATTCATGCAAGATCATCATCCTGAAGAGATACATTTGATATAGACCCCAAAGAGGTCTTGAAATTTTCTGAAGGGGAAACCGGTTTTTCCTCTAATTGTCAATTTGTGTAAATCAAAATTATAATTTTTTTTAGGTGTGTACACGTGTCTTGATTTGAGATGAGTTCAGGACTAGCAGGTGTTAGGTAGTTTTGGTTAGCCGTGGTTGTTTTTGATGAGCTAGAATTTTGCCCAAATGGACCTCTGTAAAAGCAACATGTGTTTAGGAAAGTGTCCCATATGTTCGGGATATGTTTTTTGGTTGTATTAATTAATGAAGGCGAGAGAGCCTCGACAGAGGGAGAGGCCAAATGATTCTGACATAGAGTATTCGGGCAGGGAGCTCATCATAAACTCTATAAATATTTTGGTTTTAATAGAATGAACAAGTTTTCTGGTGTTTGTTTTCCAATTAGAATTAATGTTTCCCGTAGCTCTATTCCTCTGTTCTATTTTCATGTGCAAGACTATATAACGAAGGCGAGCTATGAGCTATGATTTTCTTGGTAAACACTCCTCCTGAGTTTTAATAGAATCAGCTTACGCTGTATTATTTGCTTGTTCAAATATATGTTAGAGTCTTGAAGGAAAAATGAGAGAATGTATTTATTGTTGAGGGCGTAGAAGTCGAGAGACTAAAGTGGTGATAGGCCGAGAGTAGCATTGCGTCGGGCATGGTTGAGAAGGTCTGGAGCAACGTCATCAGAGGTTAATATCCTAGCAACCAGAAGTTGACTTGTGTGAGTGCGTAAGTGTAAGTGCCAATAAAATTTCAAGATTTCATTAGGGACCCCGCCAAATTATTTTTATATCCTCTGCGCTAGTTCTTTATATTAGTTTGATTCCCAAAAGAAATGATCCTTCTCTCATATAAACTGCATGGCAAACAAAAAAATATGCCCAGATTGGAGACTATAATATAATAATACCATTAAAATAATACCGATTATCGCTTATTGAGGTGCGGACCTCTGTCCCTTTCTATCACGGAATTAAGCTTGATATTCTTTTATATTCTGCCACTGGAATTCCTCTTTCTGACATGTAGCCAATCCTCCTCTCTTTATTCGACGTTCTCTTTTTAAGAATTTGCCTCCACATCCTTGTGCGACTGTCGAGGGTTCCACGCCAAGGGTCGGGTACCAGATACCGGGTACGTGTTCTTCAAAATGAGCCCAAGGCCCGACCTTCGACTAGTCAGGGTCGACGGTTATCTTTATCTAGATTGCCGATTCCCCGAATATTGAATATTAAGTAATTTGATCGCGCCGATGTCCGTCCATGGCCTAATATTTGGAGAATCGAGATAAGCTCAGGGGTGGCCCAATCGGTTCCAAAAACTTTTAATTGGGTTTGGGGAAGGCTGACAGTACAGGGCATGGAATATAGGAAATAGGAAATCATTGACGGTTACCTAGATGTATTTGAAAAACACACACAGAACTTGAATCTGGCATTGATAACAGTTACAACTTATTCCAGGCCTCTAATCCGAGTGCTCTCTCCAACCAGGACCCGTTATCCCTGTTTCTTTAAACCAATGTACTCCTATTAGTGTGAAACACAATGCCTGCTATGCAGCTCAATGATTTTCTTCACCTATTAGAACTATAGGAATTTCAGGCGAAGTTCTTGCCAACGAACAAAGTGTCCCACTCCTAGCTCTGCTCTCGACATTCTCCAGTACATTTATTGACTTAAAATTAGGGGAGGGACGCCATTACGTGTGCGCCCTCCCCTCCACCTGGCGGACAAGCACGTGGACGGCACGTGGACTTGTACAACACATCGCCAACTTAACGAGCTACCTGTTAACATGCGTGTCAAGGGTTTAGGGTTTATTTAACGACCATGGATCCGCTCATTTCCGCCTTTACGCCGCGATGTATGCTCCGACTGTGGGTTTTCTGTTCGGGTCCGGTGTTTGTTCGAAGCCCTCCGCCGATGATGGCGCGGGAGGGCTCCATTACCTGTGCATGATGTCCGCCATGGTTGAGCTCATGTCCGCCAATTGCTGTTCAGTCTGGACCGCCGGTGGTTTAGGGTTTCCTGGGTGGTTGTTTAATTCGCGCTATTTGCCCGCCAATTGCTGTTTAGTCTGGACCGCCGGTGGTTTAGGGTTTCCTGGGTGGTTGTTTAATTCGTGCTATTTGCTGTTTGGGGAGGAGCCAGTACCAATTTACAGGTAATTGCATATTTCGGTGGTATTTGTGTGGTTTTTTGGGTTTTTTTCTTCTGCATTTGCTCATTTGTTAATTTTTTCCAATTGTTGCAGCTGTGGCAGGTCCGGCGAGCACTGGAGAAGGTCCGCCGAATGTGTGGCGAGCTCTGGACTGATGGCTTCTATCCGGTAGGATTTTTATCCTACCAGCCATTTTCTGAAGTGTTTTTCAACACCTCTCACCGTGTGTTTCTCAACACCTCACCTCGCTTATTGGAAGTTTTGTTAAATTTGGAGACAGGTTTTACCTTGCGTATTGAATTTAAGTGCTTTATAAGTCTCTATTCCCATCTCTATTGTAGCAGCCCTTTGGTTTTGTATGGCAGGTTTAAGTAGTAGCCCTTTGGTTTTGTTGAAGGTATAATTTATTAGCTGCTTTGTTGAAGGGTTTAGGGTTTTGGATTCTAATGGCAGCTTGGTTTTGGTTGCTATCTCTAAAGCTTGCAGCTAGAGTGAGACTCGGAACATAGGGAAATGATGTTGTAGCTTTTTGGTGTTAAGGTCTTGTGCTTTTTTCTGATATAATGGTAGCCCTCTGGTTTTGTTGAAGGTATAATTTATTAGCTGCTTTGTTGAAGGGTTTAGGGTTTTGGATTCTAATGGCAGCTTCGTTTTGGTTGCCATCTCCAAAGCTTGCAGCTAGTGTGAGACTCGGAACATACGGAAATGATGTTGTAGCTTTTCGGTGTTAAGGTCTTGTGCTTTTTTCTGATATAATGGTAGCCCTCTCGTTTTGTTGAAGGTATAATTTATTAGCTGCTTCATTGAAGGGTTTAGGGTTTTGGATTCTCATGTGTATATTTCTTAATAGGAATTGTAAATGCTCTTCCGAGGCCAAGATATGCTATTTTTACTACACCTCTTCGCTTATCCACCAGGAGATTGTGAGGCTTCAGGTCCCTGCCATATTATAGGCTGCCTTTCAATATTGGAGCATGAACAGAGAATGTTTCAACTGCCTTTTGAGCTTCTGTACCATTCCATATAATTTAGGCATACTTCATGAATTGTAAGACTCCTAAGCCGGTGGTGTTCTAAATCCTTCTATGAGATGTAAGGTTGTTTGCTTGTAGGAAGTTTGTGAGACTGTCTTAAGGTGGCTAAGCTGTTTCTAGGGTTCTACTGCGTCTAGTCTTGTTCTGAGGGTTTGAAGGGAGTTATACAGATAAGAAGGTATGCGGATTCCTTCCTAAGCAGGTATTGTAAGGATTCAAGGTCTAGTGTTTCATTCCAAAGATATAGCTTCCTCAGTCCTTCTAAGCTAATGTCTCAGACCATCTTCAGATTGTCTCTGTCCTTCTTCGAAATGTTGGTTTGCTTCTTGAAGGATACTAGAGCCTATGGTGTAAGCAGCTTACGTATTATTCATATATTATGATAGCTTGTTTCTCTGTATTGGTTACTAGTAATCACAATGCATAACCTTATGGACAGTGTTCACATAATCTACATGCCTTAATTACGATAAGCTCTTGTTCCTGTATTAGTATAGCTTGATTACAGTGATATCATAACTCTTACATATTACTGATATAAGCTCAATGTAAGGATATGGAATATGAAGCGTATAGTCTAATCACTTACACGGTATCAATTGATGTACCATATATAATTGACTAAGCTTAAACTCCATATTAGTAGAAGTTGTAATACATTTATACCTATAACTATTTCACACATATGGCTCCGATTCCCATTGAATTGATTACAATGAGTACTCTTATTCAAGCATTGTGTTAGCTTCTCACTTCCATGGGACTAATCTGATGAATACCGATATAGTGCTTGTAGTAGTTTGGGTTAGGTTCCTAAAGACTATCTCCCATGTTTGCCTATGCCATTCAATTTTGTCTATCACATGCATTTTGTTCGTTTCCTTGGAACAATACTTAGCTCAATTATTTTAGAACTATATATGACTACATATTTGATTATATTAAAATCAGATTTGTTGGATTTATTTACTTATTTATGGTTGAGAATTTATTTGCAGCTCTGTGTCTTATTATCTCAGTGTTTCAGGTTTTCTTCAACAAATTTAAATAATAATTACTTCAAAAATGAAGAAAATGACTTCAAAGAGTCCAGTAGTTCCAATTGTAACTCTTTATGATCTTTGTGGAGTACATATGTTGTGTAGGCTTTAAGTTTAGTTCAGTTTTGGTTTTGAGCTATTGTTGTGTATTAACTTCTTTCTGTATTCAATAGAAGATGGATGTGTTTGAGAGTTAGGATATTTTACAGAAGTATGTGCTTGTAGGTAAGCTTACTTAGATCTAGGTTATTCTTTCAAAGTTGAAAAACTGCTTACAGTGGCCTGCTTTCTATGATACTTGTTGACTGCAATGAATAATTAGATCTAAAGCATATTGCTACGGTGACTGCATAAATACCATAAGACAATAATAATAAGCCCAAGACCACTGCACATTGACCATAAGAGACTAATAAAGTCATATGTTTTTCTGTTGGTGACTTTCCAAGTGTTTATCTAAGGTCTGGTATATGTTTTCTGATATCTGAAATATGCTTTTCGAGATCTGGTGTACTTGTTTTAGTAAGAATAAATCAATTTGCTAAGGTTTAATATCCATAAGAAATCACTTATCAGTGTTGGGAGCATCATTTTGAAGCTAATGGTGAAGTATTAAGTGATTTATTTTGTGAAACATTGTTCATCTTTGCAGTGGAAAAAGATGCCCCAAGACATAATATGAATTGACATAACAATTTCAAAAGGGGAATAAGTATCTAAGTTATCATTGTAGCGTCTTTTGTGGACTGATATCATTTGTGCTTAACTCGCAAATAAAACTGCTTTACAACCAACCAAGCTGCTGTTGGCTTTTCAATGTAGTGAATGCATAGCACCATAATGTTGTTAGTGTTTCAAAGCAATAAAACAACCTAGGTTGTAAGCCAGAATGTTTTTGTGACAAGAAAAAGACACAATCCATCCAAAATCCACATCATAATGTGGTTACAAACAAAAACATATGACACCCCTATTCTTTATGGCCCTGAGAATCTTGAGTGCCAAAACTCCCCGAGTTACCTTCTTGAGCCAAGTAGGTTGGCCTACCTGTCAAGGGTTGATTAGGAAATGGTTGATTGCTGCCATATGATTGACTCCAATTTGCAGCTTCCAACCATGGAGGTATTGAGTACCCATACCTCACATTTGCACTACTGGTCCCTGCATTAAGTGGAGGTGTGTAATGAGCATACATAGAATTGGCACCAACTCTGGTAGGAATAAGGCAAGTGGGTAAACCCTCAGTGGTATAGTGAGGCACTTGAATGTTTATGAGATCTTGGAATAATGGTGTATTATCTGCAATGGAGTCCAATGAGTTTGAAATAATTCTGGTTTCATTAGCTATTCTTGTATCATTGTCAACCATATTGATCATCCCTTGTTCCTTTTCAAGCATTTGTTGTGCCTTTCGTTTTTCCTTTTCCTGTCTTGCCATTTGCTTTTGTTGGTCCTTAATTTGCCTTGCTTTATCTCTTTCAATCTTTTCATCTGCTCGATGTTGTGCTGCAACAATCCTTGTTGCCTTCTTCTCCTTGACTAGATCCTTCTTTTTCTGTTTTAATTCTTGCATTTCAAATTTCTTTGTTTCAGACTCAACTAACAGGTTTATATAGTCCTCTGAGGTGAGTAACTGTGAGCTTCGGCCCAGACGAAGACTACCTGGTGCACCTTGCTTTTTTTTCATTGATACTCTCTCTACTGGTAGCTTTAGGAATCGTCCAAGTGTCTTCTCCACCCCTCCCACCTGCATGTCATTGCTTGGTACTTCCCTTCCAGTTTCTGTTGGAACTGATTGAACTATATCATTATCTTCATTTGATGCCTCATTATGTCCTTCATCTTCTTCCATTGATATATTGTCCACAAAAAAATGAACAATTTCACTGTTCAATTCTGCTGGTTGTGAGGGCATGTTCATGCTTTCTTCATTGGTTGCTGAGACACTATGTGCATTCATATTGATCATTGCTTCTGCTAGCCATGAAGGTGGGGTTACTTGGCTTGGCAATGTCAATTGGTCATTGTCAACTGCATGTTCAGCAATAACATTAACAATATCAACAACAGGAATTTCATGTTCTTGAGTTGGTGGAACAATCTCCATGTTACTGCGAATTTGTTCATTGTTATATTGTGTTTCACATACAGTTTCATCATCTTCAGCATATAAGTGTCCTTGAGACAAGGAAATCATATTACCAGCTGCAACAACATCATCTTGGTCATCTACTTCTTGCACTTCAACACCTGTTTGGGCATTCCCTTCTTCCTGACCATCCACATGAAACGCTTGGCTACAACCAGTATCATGCATAAGAGCATCATAGTTCAGTGGCCAGATTCCTGTCCTCCTAAAGCCAGCCTTGATATTTGATGGTGTCAAATCCCTTTTAAAAGCTTTACTTGCAAGCTCTGCTAGCTCAAACCTTTTCACGTCAACCTTGGATTCTTTGCCATCCATGCAGCGCGCTCCGACCTGAAATAGTTCTTGAAAGGGCCAAACACACTAACATCAAGGGGTTGCAGTCTATGAGTGGTATGAGCTGGCAATGTCAATAGGTCGATGCCTAAATTGTTTGCTTCCTCAATTGTTTGTACAGCCATGTGGCTCCCATGGCCATCTAATATCAAAAGGTGTCTGTTATTAGGCGAGACGCCACCTGGTACCGATGCAGCAAAGTGAAAAAGCCAACTTAGAAATAGTTCTTTAGTCATCCATGCATGGGGATGTGCAGCCATGCATGCACCTGGTTCGCAGTTCTGTATATAGTTTTTCAGTTGATTTTTACCTTTGAATAGATAAAATCCTGGGATTGAAGTACCAATTGCATTAACACAACATAAAATAGTTATCCACTCCCTGCTCTTGGGCAAAATCTTTGGCACATTTCGGCCCCTCTCTTGGCAATTACCCGCATGCCACAATTCCTCCCTGCCTGTAAACCTGTTTCATCACAGTTCCATATATGGTCTGCTCCATAAGAATGTTTATCATAAGCACTAGAAAGTGTGTCATAGAATTTTTGCACAACTGCAGGGCGCAAATTTAATGCTCTGTCTCTGTCAAGGCCCTCAGCAGTACGCAATACAAGTTCTGGATGCCTTTTTTAAACCCAAACCACCATGATTTACCAGGAAACCCATCTTTGAATGGGTTTGGCCTCCCTTGACATATTTGAGCAACTGTTGATTTGAGTTGTATCAACTCTAGCCCATGTCCCATTGGGCCATCTCTTTACACCACTCAACCACCTCGGCCTCCTCATCCTCAGTCATAACTGTAAGAGGCCCTCTACGTTTTGTATGAGTCAGTCCATTTATCCAATAATGTATTGATGAGGGAGGGATACCATGTTTTTTTGCAGATGCCCGAACTGAGTATCCATTAAACTCTATGTCGTCAATTGCAACTAACATTTGTTCTTTTGTCCATCCTCTTATAGCACTGATTTTTTTAGTTGAGCTTGCTCCTTGGACTATTGTTGATGGTGGTTCTGTGGCTGATGGTGTGTTAACATCAGCAGCTGTCACATGGTCATCTTCAACAATGTTCCCTGGTGCATTGCTGGCATCGACATCAGTTGGCCTGTCATCATCAGACGATGTGCATCGCAGTTGCGCACCCCTTGTCACTCTCCTGCCACTTCTCCTTGTACGAGCAGAGTAACTTCCTTTTGCCATAGATGCAACAACCTGTAAAATTATTGCATGCATTTAGACATTAGAATATATGTTAAATTATGCTTTATTACTTCTGCAAAAATTATCCCTATGAAGCTGATGATCGAATAATTCCTGTAAGCTAACCTTCAATTCCTGTAAGGTAAGCAACAAATAAGGTCAACAAATAAGGTCAACAAATTATTACAGTCTTAAAAATAAAATTAAACATAAATAGATAGCATTCTTAAATTTTCAAGGCTAACAAAAGACTTACACACATGAATACCATTTTGAAAGAATTCATACCATTTGTAACTTACAACACTAGGTAGATCTTGAGATTAAGATTTTTTCTCATCTGTGATGTCAGAACAAGTTTTTACCATGGTGGTGAACTTGTGCTTTTATTTACATTATTGGGACTTTCTTTCTCTGCTTAGCATATCTAACTACAAAAATTTAGGTAGATAAGATGTTTTCTCATCTGTGGTGTCAAAACAAGATTTTTACGATGGAGGTAAACTTGTGCTTTTATTTACATTATTGGGACATGTCTTCCTCTGCTTCGCATATCTGGTTACAAAAACTTAGAAATGCTTCCCACTTGACTGATATGGAATTTGTGAGTTTGATTTTAGTTTTTTCATGTAATGTCTAAATGAGTCTTTTTCTCTATCTTTACATAATTTCAAAAGAGTTGAAATTATTGCTTCAGTGCTTAGTATTTTATTGGTGTTTACCATGCTTACTGGAAATTTGGATTCAGTGCCCTGTTTTGATTGTTTCCTTTACAGTTACTCTGTCTCTTCTTTCAATTAATTTGTCCTTAGGCTTTTTGAAACAAATGGCTTGCATCTCCTCATATTACTTCACCGATAGTTCACTAAAATCCTATTTAGTTTGTTCCATGTGCTTGTTGCATGAGCAAAAATAAGCGCGACCTTTGTAAAATGTGACTGAACTTAAAATTCGGCTGAGAGGTCTCACTTTCATTATATTTTGATATATTTGTGAAATTTTCTCTCATAATCATGTAAGTTCACGGGTTTCTTCAGTATCTGTTTTTCCTGGTATACCACTTAAGCGCGACCTTTGTAAAATGTAACTGAACTTAAAATTCGGCTGAGAGGTCTCACTTTTCATTATATTTTGATATATTTGTGAAATTTTCTCTCATAATTATGTAAGTTCATGGGGTTCTTCAGTATCTGTTTTTTTCTGGTATACCACTTTTGTTGCAGTTCCAAAATCTTTGCAATTCTAATATATATTCATAACATGACCAAGTGTGAAATAATAATTCTTACGCCAGGAGAACTTAAACTAGTATTTCTGAAA